>CM076143.1:28700000-29300000 GCA_038025085.1 Tetragonia tetragonoides | reverse complement strand
TTGCTAAATTAAAAGAATGGGCTTTTGACACTAAAGTGACCCAATACTAAAAGACTCTTCAAACACAATTTTCTTTTTGTAATCTTTTATAGACACTAATAATAAGAATTATATAATAAAAAAAACTAATAATTCTAACACTAATTAAAGAAAAAAGGTTAGTCAAAAATTTGGTTAATACAACAGAACATCCTATAAAATCAGTGGCGGATCCATGACACACATAAGGTATGCAAGTGCATACCCGAGTGTTGGGAAAAAATATCTGTTTGATTTGGAACCGTAACCTTTTAGGCCCAAAAGATATGTACACCCAAGTCCAGAAGCCCATCCAAAATTATCTCCATATTTCTCTCTCTTCCAAGGTGTCCGTCCCACTTTAGATCTCTGATTATGGCCTTGTTTGATAATTAGCGGATTGCGGTTACTTAGAGGATTTGACTAGCAAATCCGTTAATTTAAGGTGTTTGGTAATAGCGAATTCGATTAGCGAATTGGGTTGAAACCGTTAATTTCAAAATCGCTAAAAAAAGTAGTGTTTTCAAATTAGAGGATTCGTTTTCTTTTTTGTTTGATAAAAATGGGCATTCTAATTAAAATTACGTCGAAACGTATCCTGGGTGTAGGGTTGAGGATTCGTTTTCAAGTTAGAGGATTCTAACTTATTTAAGAAAGGACATGATTATCCACAAGTTGACATAAATTACAAGGGTTACCACTATTTATATAAAATCATTCACATTGCTAACCCTTTTATTCATCTGCCCTTTTTACCAGTAGGTTTCTTTCTTCCTCTTTTATTCAACTTCTTCTTCTTCTTTCACTCTTGCTTCCATTTTCTCTTATTTGCTTTAATTTTTCCATGTACATAGAGCACTTAGGAGACATCAAGAAGAAAAAAAGGTTCAACATTTGGTCAATTTCAAGCTAATTTTTCAACCTTTGTCAAATGCAATTAACATTTTTAGGTTTTTTATAGTTATGTAAGTTGAACTAAGAGAGTATAGATGAGTAATAGAATAGGTTTAACTGGATGATGGCAACTATTTTGCTATACTTATTTTCGTTTTCGGTTTCGGTTTTCTCTTTTTCCTTTTCTTTTATTTATTTCACACAATTCTTAATCTTCCATTTTTGTTGTACTACTTTCATTTTGGTCTGAATTTGATTGAACAACTTTCTATTTTTTCTTTTGAATGTTGGAGTGGACTGAGCAAAAGTTGGTTTTAAGGGTACTTGAGGGTTTTATGTTTTAACCAATTATATTGTGGACCTTGTGGTAGCGAAAGAACAGAATACTAGTATAGATCGAGCAATATGATTGCCATCTATTAGATCGTAGATGGCTGCTTACTCTCTCTTTTCACCAGTGTTTCTCCCCAAAAGACTGTTCCATTTGCTTCTCAGAAGTGTGGATATTTGACTTATCTTTAGTGGTAGTATGACCTGTATAAAATGTCACTGTGATAAAATCATAGTTAGATGTCATATTTTAAGGAGTAATGTCATACATTTGCAATTTGCACATGAATGTATAATGGAGGGTTGGTCTTAATATAACTTAGGAGAAATATTGTTTTTGGATAAGTTTTGTTGTTCTATGTAAATCTTTCAACCCAGTAATGAAAATTTGAGGGTCAGTGAGTTTAAGACTAAATTTGGACTAAATTGGAGTGCGCAATACTGCTAAATTTCTTCATACACTGCAAACTTCCCACTCCAAAGCACACTAAAATTGCTTGTTTGTTTTGAAATTTGTTTACAGCCCTACATGTTGCATTCTTTTAATTGTTAAGTGATTTTTGAAATGTTGAGATGAATTGTGGGTATGCAATTTATTAGTATTTGATCGAAATGGGTGATTAGTAATGCCATGTATGGTCAGATTTTTGTGAACTTTTTTTTTATTTATTCGCTTGGGGCCATATTTGATGATTGTTTAACTTTACTCTCTAAACATAGGGAAATTCCACTTGGTACCGTTCTAGTTTTGGCTTTTCCATGTAGTACCCAAAATATTTTACTGAACCCGCGTGGTACCCATTTGTTTTTTTCCGTTACAAGTCCGTGTCCTTTTCTGTCATTTTTCGTTAGTTGGAGGAGCAATTACTAATTTACCCTTAATGAAACGCAACAAATTGTATATGAAACAACATTTCTTCTTCCTCTCTCTCTACTCAAACCCACCTTCAACCTCCTTTCATCCCAAAAACCACCCCTTCTCCATTAAAACCACCACACGCATCACCACCTTCTCTCCCCATTTCGTTCTCCACCACAAAATACCACCATCCCACCACCATCTTCACAAAATTGACACCACCGCAACCTCCATAACCACCACCCTCAACCTCCGTAACCACCACCAGTTAACCACATTCACAAACACCACGCACTCACCTCAACTCGAAACCCACCCCCTACGAAATCTAGCCACCACTATCTCTCTCTCTCCATTTTCGAAACAGCCACTGCAAATCTCCACAACCATTTTCGAAACCCCACCCCCAATCTCCACAACCACCACTAGTTCGTCACTCTCCCGAACACCACCCACTTGAATTTGAACCCTACCCCCACAAAATCCAGTCACCACCATTAGAGATGGCACTGGGCACGATTAGCACGAGGCACGGCACGACCGAGCACGCTTTTAGCACGGCACGGCACGAGCACGGAGCAAGCACGGGCACGAGCAGGGAGAAAGCACGGGCACGAATCACTGGGCCTGGGCTGGGCCCGGGCCTGGATTTTGAAAAGAAAGCACGGTGGGGCACGGTCAGGCATGGCATGACACGACATGGCACGATAAAAATTTTAATATTATTTGAAAAAAGCATGGGCACGGCACGCACGGCACGACAAAAGCACGAGCACGGGCATGACCTGGGCCTATCTTTTGGAAGAGCAGACACGACACAGCATGGCACGAAGCACGACAACTATAAGCACGACACGGCACGACACTGTTTCAAAGCACGAAGGCACGGCACGAGCACGGCCCGAGCACGACACGAAGCCATCTTTAACCACCATCTCTCTCTCCATTTTAAAAACCCCACCACAAACCCAACTCTCTCTCCATTTTCAAAACCCCCACCACAAGCTCATCTCTCTCTCCGTTTTCGAAATCTAGCATCCACCATCTTTCTCCATCTTTGAAACCCCACCAATAATAAGCTACTTCACTTCCATAAAATCCACCACATTTTCGAAATCCCACAACCACCGTCAACCCCCACTTTAACTTTTGATATTAAGTGGTGGTCTGGGGAGAGAGAGGGAGTGGTGGTGGTGGTGGTGGTGGCCTGATGGTGGTGGTTTGTTATTTGAGGAGAGAGAGAGAAGGGTGGTGAAAATCAAGGGTACTTTGATCATATAAAAGAAGCTGGAAAAAAAAAAACAAAAAAAAGGTCAAAACCATAAACATAAAGCCACATCATAACTAACGGTACAAACTAACAGAAAATGACTAAAAAGGACACGGACTGAAAACGGGTAAAAACATATGGGTACCACGCGGATTTGAAAAAAATTTTGGGTACCACATGGAAAAGCCAAAACTAGAGGAATACCAAGTGAAATTTCCCTTAAACATACTAGTTTTTGCCCGTACAATGCACAAGATCATTTTCTTTTTAAAAATGAGTCCAAATTAAGAAAAATCGTAGTTGTAATTATAATTGATTCTACCTAAATTTATGATAATAATTAAAACAAAAAACATCTTATGAAATAAAAGTTATTTACACAAATTTTTTGCGATTTTACAATGCATGTGGTATGCTTTGAGACTATTGTCTCGTTTTTTTTTTCTATAAATGTTTTTGCTGTTTTATTTTTCACTTCCTCTTTTATATGGAAAGTTTTTTTTCATTAAAATACAAAATTTATTATACAAACTCCGTGCATAATAATTTCTTTACTAAACAAAAATACAAATTAAATATACTTTTTCTATATCGAAAATAAGCTATCTTCTTTCATTTAAATCAAATGATCTAGGAAATGGTTCAAATGGACAAATGGTAGTATAAGAAAGTCATAACAATGCAAGATAATGAACTCAGAGGCTCACAGTTACACAAACAATGCAAGATCAGGATAATATGATGTCAAACACAATGAATTTGGTTTACAGATGGCTACCTACTGTCGAACAGCATTTAAACAGAAAATAGAAGACAAAGTGAATGTTGGGAAAAACTACGGTATTTACCCACAATCACAACAATAGATAATCGGAAAAATAAAGTGCAAGAACCCAAAAACAACACAAACAATTTTACGTGGAAAACCCCTCTCAATTAGGGGAAAAACCACGGTGCGGATCTCCACGCACTAAACAATAATCCACTATAATAATCAAGAGTACAATCGGCAACAATCACAAGATCAATCAACAAGTAGACAATCTATCTTTGGTATTAGTACAAATTGGCAAACCCTAACTCAATTTGGTACTCCCACAAAACCAAAGATACACCCACAAATACCTGTCGATGACCGATCCGAATACTCTGATTATCTTCACACGAACAAGCCGAATCAACCGTGAACTGGAACAAACCTCTTTGTTTGTCTCTCACTCACTGGCTCTCCCTTTCTTTGTCTTCGGCTGTTTGTTCTTACGGCTTTTCTTTGCTTTGTTTCGGCTCTCTCACATGCCGTCCTTTTGTTTGCAACGGCTTTTATAATCAATCAAAGGCTTTTGCCTTCAAAGTCTTCAACTTACTGTCAACCTCTTCACCAACGCAACTTCCAATTTCCTTTTCTTTCTTTTTTTTTTCTTTTTCTTTTGTTTTATTTTATTTCTTTACAAAACTAAAATAAAACACAACTAAATATTATTTGGTATTTGGGGCGTTACCTCAACAAATCCTCCCTCGACCCAAATCACCAAATACTTCCACCTTGTCCGAGAAACGGACCTTTTTCTTCACGGTCTTGCTCCTCCCTATGCAATGACCCTCAACATAACACAAGTTGTTCTCCGCCTTCTTTCCTTGCACAATCAAAGTAGCACCACGATACACTTTGCACCACCTTCCCGTACCAATGTATCTACATCCTTGCGATGTCAACTCACCCAACAAAATCACGTTAACACGAGCATCGGGTACATACCTCACATTGTGGAAGGTTCTAGTCACACCACCATGAAGCTCAATGCGGATGCTTCCCATCCCTTTGGCCTTCAACTTACCACTCCCCATGTTAATGTCACCATACTCACCATCTTGGCACAAAGTATCAAACATAGCATGGTCTCTACAAATATGAACCGAAGCGCCGGAGTCCAACACCCAACTCTCTTGGCTTTCCTTCCCCTCATCGTTACTAGCCAAGAACAACTCTTTATTACCACCACAAGACATAGCCACATTAGAGGAACCGCTATCATCATCAATTTTGGTCTTACCCATCTTCTCTTGCAGCTGCTTGAAACTCTTCAAATCATCTCTCATCTTTGGGCAACGACTCTGAATATGACCCTTCTCACCACAATAGTAACACTCCACGTTACTAAAGTCTCTCGCGCGCGACTTCGATCTACTTCTCGGGCCACCTCCTCTCCTCTCATGATTCCTCCCTCTTTCGGACACATCCGCAGCTAGTACTCTATCTCCCCCATCACTAGAAGATACACCATCAACCTGCAACATCATCCGATCATTCTCTCTCAACACTGTCATTGCTTCATCTAGTGTAATCTCTGTCCTCCCTACAAGTAATGTCTGCACAATTGGCCTGTAGGACTTAGGTAGTGAAGCCAACAATAACAATGCCTCCTCTTGATCAGAGATCTTCTCATCTGCATTTCTCAACTGACATACTAGCTGGTTAAAGTTATTAATGTGGTCCTGCAACGCTGTACTTTGCTCCATCTTTAGCTGGTACAACTCATATCTCAAACAAAGCTTGTTAGTCAGTGACTTTGATGCATATACACTCTGGAGCTTATCCAACAACTTCTTTGGATCTGTCTCAGTCAAGTAATTATACTTGATCTCCGGAGCCATAGCTAATCTAATAGTACTGACAGCTTTCTTCTTCTTCGATGTCCATTGGGCATCGGTCACCCCACTAGGCTTTGTCTCATCTAAAGCCTCATCTAAATTTTGTTGAACCAACAAATCCTCAACTGTACTCTTCCACACAGTAAAATTAATTTTACCATCAAACAAAGGGATATCATATTTGGGCATACTACCAGACATGTTACTTGCACAAAATAATTCCTCCTTCAATAAATACAGTAATTTTCCCACCACCGATCCTACAACCAAAAGCTCTGATACCACTGTTGGGAAAAACTACGGTATTTACCCACAATCACAACAATAGATAATCGGAAAAATAAAGTGCAAGAACCCAAAAACAACACAAACAATTTTACGTGGAAAACCCCTCTCAATTAGGGGAAAAACCACGGTGCGGATCTCCACGCACTAAACAATAATCCACTATAATAATCAAGAGTACAATCGGCAACAATCACAAGATCAATCAACAAGTAGACAATCTATCTTTGGTATTAGTACAAATTGGCAAACCCTAACTCAATTTGATACTCCCACAAAACCAAAGATACACCCACAAATACCTGTCGATGACCGATCCGAATACTCTGATTATCTTCACACGAACAAGCCGAATCAACCGTGAACTGGAACAAACCTCTTTGTTTGTCTCTCACTCACTGGCTCTCCCTTTCTTTGTCTTCGGCTGTTTGTTCTTACGGCTTTTCTTTGCTTTGTTTCGGCTCTCTCACATGCCGTCCTTTTGTTTGCAACGGCTTTTATAATCAATCAAAGGCTTTTGCCTTCAAAGTCTTCAACTTACTGTCAACCTCTTCACCAACGCAACTTCCAATTTCCTTTTCTTTCTTTTTTTTCTTTTTCTTTTGTTTTATTTTATTTCTTTACAAAACTAAAATAAAACACAACTAAATATTATTTGGTATTTGGGGCGTTACCTCAACAGTGAATGATAATATGATGTCAAGAATCAAGACAGAACAGAGACACCATAGTTTTAACTATTGCATATCAGAACTGAAGAATATTAGAATTCAACTAGAAAATAAACATCCAAAATAGTACAATGTTCCTATTCACATGCTTAGAAAATCCAGAACAGAGATAAATTGCATACTAGAGATGAATTGATTAGCAATCTGCAAGTGAAAGAAACCTGCCACTGCACTGCAATATCTTTTCCAGTACAAATAATTCAATCCGCAAATATATACTGCAGTGAAAGAGAATCTAACATCAATATCAATAATAGAGCTTGAGACCAGAAATTTAAGCATCAAAATAAAATAGTGAAGGTTAAGCCCTAACCTGCAAAATTAGCTTCAAACCTCAAGATTAAATTTGAATGAACTGATTCATACATAATAATTTGACACCTTAAACCCTAATTCAAATCAAATACAAGTTTGAAACCTAACAATAAATCAAAAGGAACCTTAATATTGCAACAAATTCAGAAGAAACCTAAATTTCAAGATTTAAATCTAAATTAGTGAGCCTAAATTACAGAGAATTAAACCAAAATTCCGATGCATTACCTGAATTTTCAAAACTAAAAATACTGTAGATTTATCCGAATTTTGTGCCAAAAATATAAACCTAGACCTAAATTTCTACAACAGTTAATCACAAATCAATTGATTATTAGACAATATCAATATCTAAAATCACATAAATCGCAAACAACTATCGCAAAAGACTAACTACTTAGAATTAAGATTATATTGTTAAAATTGATCATCGGAAAGGATATTAGTATGGAGATATGAATCAAGGGATAAAAATTGAGCAATAATCCATATAATTAACATACGATTAGCCTGCTTCTCTTTTGATAGCTTTCTAACAAAAATCGAACAAAAAACCATTGATTGATTTAGAGATCAAACCCTAAGTAAAAATTTGATAGAGATGAACCATGCAAATAATGACGAATTTGTAGAGAGAGAATCGAAAACAGGAAACCTATCTTCAAGGTGTATATTGAATTTCGCAAATTTGAAACCATAACCTAGAAGAAAACAGAGAAAACTAGAAGAGCTTAAATCCATTACCTAAATGCTCAGATAATCACACGAACTAGATGAAATCCGTAGATTCTCTCTCTTCGTGTTTCATTCTCTCTCTACGTGCTTCATTCTCTCTCATCTAGTTTCCCTGTTGAAGAGCATTTCTCTCCCCGTTAGTTGAGTACTGTGGGAGTTTGGGAGAATTGCGAATTCGCGACGGGACTTTGTAATAAAGTGGTTCGATCTTGTTCTATTTAGGTTATTGGGCCACGACGGGCTCTAATACTATCATAGTTGGACACCATTTATGACGGGATTTTACTCCTGTCGCAAACGGGTTGTCGTAAAAAGGCTTGTTTCTAGTAGTGTTAGATGTTTTAGTAAAACATATATTACACTTTACCTTAGCTGCCAATAAAGTTATTATGAAGTGATGCATTTCTCTTACTTTGACCCTATATTTTTATATTATTTCTCCATTTCACTTATTATTACTTTTTTCGATGTGGGACTTGTACTAATAGAGTTGAGAAAGAAGTTATGATTTTCTCCTACTTTAGCCCTCGAAATTATATTTCTTCCCCACTTCACATCTCACTTAGTTGTAATAGAGCTTCTTTTTTTTTTATCCCTAAGAGGCAAAATTAATATACATCAATATTACTTCTACCACTCGAAGGTCATCGTAAAAGTATTTTTGTTAAATACTTGAAGGTCATCGTAGCAAGCTACCAAAAGTGGACCTTGTTGATCTTAGCCAAGCAACGGGCCACAAAAGTAGTGAATTGCTTCAACATTGGCTCTTTGTTTTTATACATGTTCACTCCTCCCTTCTCTCTAAAATTCTCTTTTAGCCTTTGTCAAAGAAGAGAACGAAAGCAAGGAAAAAAGTAAGAGAAAATAAGAAAAGAGAAGAACAATAAGGAAGAGAAGCCATTTTCCCCAAACCAAACTCAACCCAGAATTTTCTAATGGGTAGAATCCATCTCTCTTTTTTAGAAAGCATGAGAGCATGAGAGAGAAATAGGAGAAAGAAAGAGCCAAGTCCTCATCCCCTCAAGAAACCAGGTGAGATTCATTCAATTGCTTCCCTCAGATCAATCCACCCATGCCACCGTCATTTTGCTTGAGTGGTAGTATTGATGGTTTGGTGACTCCTCATGATTTTGAACGTTTGGGTTCTAAATCTGAATTTCGTCCTCACCGTACCACCATTTGTGCAGCCCCCACCTCTGATTCTTGTGTATGTTGTATTTTTGGTTTGAACAAGAAATTTTAGGTTTAGTGTTTTTGGGTTTCCAAATCTAAAAACCTTAAAGTCCAAAAAAAAAAAAAAAAACACAAAGTCCCAAAAAAAAAAAAAAACTACCAGGACACTATATGGCTCAGCCGCCCTCCTCTATCGTTTTAGTGTCCTATCGATCTTCAAAGAAATTTTCACAGAATCATTCCAATTCTCAGGCTGAGCAAGCGTAAGAATGGATTTTTAATTTTATTTTATATTTTTTTATATATTTTTTTTTCCTTTTAATTTCTAAAGCCTAAAGAAGGCATTTCAGAAGATCATGCTTCTTTTTCGAAGTAGATTTGGTGTTTCGAAATTGTTAGTTGGCTAACTTGATTCATGTGTTCAACATGGTTTCTTCAGTATCATGATCTGGAACAAACTCAGATAGGGTCTTTGTAGCAAAAAGCATTTGGGTGAAGATGAATGGTTTTAGAATTAGGGCTTTTGATCTGATCTGATCTGAAAGCCATAAAATAAAATTTAAAAAAAAAGCGCTAAGTCAGATGTTATTTGCTGTTTCTTTGCAACCACTAGCGCAATTGGGTTTCTGACGATGGTGAAGTTGGCGATGGTCCTGGCGGTTGAGAACGGAAATTTTTTACTATCAAATCTCGCTGTGACTGGTTCCTAAGCAGGGCTTGTAGACGTAGCAATGGAGGACATCTATATAGCTTTTATTTATTTGTTTGCTTATTGTAATTAGGGGTGAGCAGAAATTCCGGGTACCCAGTACTGGAACCGGAATTGGTTAGGAACCGGTGATTTTGGAAACGAAACTGGTCTAACCAATTCCAATTCCAATTCCCAAAAATAGTAACCGGTACCAACCAATTCCAATTTCAATTCCTGACTTTTGGGAACCGGAACCGGTTGGGTACCCAGTGTAAAAAAATTAAATGACTTTTTTTCCTTTGTTAGAAATAAAGAATGGTGATTTTCTAGTAAGTTTAGTAGTTTAAAAGTTTCCATTTGTAATTTAAATATTTTTAATGATTGTATTTGTAATATTAACAATTAAATGATTGTATACGTTATTTAAATTTTGATTTACAATGTTAAGTATTTTGATGGTAGTATTTGATTTTATGTTTGCGGCATTTTTGGAAACTAATATTTATTAGTGTAATATTTTTATTGGTGTTTTTTTTATTAAAATATACATTTATTTGATTTAAAAAAAAGAAAATTTTGATTTAATGCGGACTTGGGTACCCAGGAACCGGTGGGTACCCGGTAGATCCAATTTCAATTCCTAAGATTTAGGAACCGGTGCAACCAATTCCAATTCCAATTCCTACAAATTAGAAACCGGTGGATCCAATTCCAATTCCGAGTAGTGCAATACCCGGTGGGTATCCGGTTGCGGCTCACCCCTAATTGTAATGGTGTTTTAATTTGTTTCTTTCTTATATTGAGTCTTTGTACTCATGGTCATTCATGACCGACTTCCTTGCTATTTAAAAAAAATAAAAAAAAATACATGTTCACTCCTCGCTATCTCCCCTCTTTCTTTCAATGAGGGACTCATATAATGATAACTATGTACATCAATATTACTTATACCACTCGAAGGTCATCGTAAAAGTATTTTTGTTAAATACTTGAAGGTTATCGTAGCAAGCTACCAAAAGTTATCCTTGTTGATCTTAGCCAACGGGGCCACAAAAGTAGTGAGTTACTTCAACATTGGCCCTTTGTTTTGATACATGTTTATTCCTACTATTTCCCCTCTTTCTTTCAATGTGGGAATCATATTATGATAACTAAATATATCAATATTACTTCTGTCACTCAAAGGTCATCCTAAAAGTATTTTTGTTCAATACTTGAAGGTCATCGTAAAAGTATTTTTGTTGAATAGTTGAAGGTCACGTAGCAAGCTACCAAAAGTGTACCTTGTTGATCTTAGCCAATGGGCCATAAAAGTAGTAGGTTGCTTTAACATTGACCCTATGTTTTTAAACATGTTCATTCCTTGTTATCTCCCCTCTTTCTTTCAATGTGGGACTCATCTTTCTTTTTTTTGAAAAAATTGTGTCATCTTTAGTTCTTTACTTGCCTTTGTTATTTTCAATTTCTTTGTTACTTTCTTCTTTTCTTTTCTTAAGTCTTGATTACGTGTTAATGCTTCTTTTATTTAATGAAAGTTTTTTTTTTTTATTTCCTCTCTTTTTTCTTTTTGTTTTTCTTTGTTCTTTCCTTTTCTTTTTTTTTTAAAGTATCTTTCCTAGTTTTTACGTTCATCTAAGTATTCAACTTGATTACCAAAAAAAAAAAGTATTCAACTTTCTTTTCTTTTCTTTTTTTTTTTGTCTCTTTTCTTTTATTCTTGACATTTAAATAATAAAGATTACAATTGGTATATTTTGTTTTCATATTATTTAGATGAGATTTGTTCATCTTTTAGTAGAAACATTAAATTCTTTTCATGATTTTGTGGATTTTGATATATGGTATCTTTAGTTATGCGTTCTGAGTCATTCAAAAGGCGAATAATAAAAGGAGGTCAAAAGTTGAGAGGCTAAAATTAAGGGGGTTGCTCGAATTGGCTTTTGCTAGCACCACATTAAAACATACATTTATATTTTAAATAGGAGGATAGTTAGTAGATGGCATCCAAACCAAAGAAGAACCAAGCAGAAACTCAAGGGGGGAAAGATACTAGTCGGGCTAATTGGTTCAAAGACGCAATCTATGTATTTTGTGATCTCTGTAATAAACATTATGAAAAGGAGCAAGGGAAAGCGGGGTGGGGTAACTTCTCAAAGGATGCAATGGAAGCCGTTAGAAGTAGAATTTCAGAAAAGACCAAGTTACTATTTGATGAAACAAACTTAAAAACAAGTTTGATTAGATGAGAGGTCGATTAAGCCTATGGAAACAGTTAAAAGGGAAGGAGACCGGTTTAGGATGGGACCATGAGAAATGAACAATCAGTGCTAGTGAAGAGTGGTGGAAACTAAAAATTCAGGTTAGTCATATGTTTCTTTGGTTGTTTTCCTTACATTAATGTCAATGAGTTAAACAAATGAACTTATTTAAGTAATTAAGTTATAATTTGAAATTTGTTTTTCTATAGGAGAATGCATATTTTAGTTCATTCCAAGATGAAGGAATTGAACCAGAACTTGAGTGTAAGATGGATCAACTATTTGGTTATTCTTGTGCCACTGGGATACTTAAGCATACTCCTGATATGGAAGAAATTTCACAGCCTGAAATTGGAGTATATATCCCTTTTCCTCCTCGTATTGATCATGCATATGATACTCCATTAGGTTGTGATGAAATGGGTGATAGTGATGGTGATGCTAACCTTGCAAATGGAAGTGGGACATTACAAGAGTTTTGGGAAGGAGATAGTCATAACATTAATGATATCCCTATTCCAACACAAAAAGAATGTGGAAGAAGAGGTAAAAGGGTCTCAGAAAGTGATACTCCTCAAACTTCCAAAAGTGCAAAGACTAACACGAGTGGAAGGGCGGGAGCTACTACTATGCTACTTGATAGGATTTGATTTTATGGCACAGTCTAATGCAATTCGCTATCCGCTAGTTGCCAAACAAGGCCTATGTCAGACAACTCAAATGAAGCAGCAAATTAAAGGAACTGCCAACTGTGAGCTACCCTCTCTCTCATCTCTACCTTTCTTTCTCCTATATGTGTGTGCATAGCCTGCATTTGATTATTTGATCCAGTGGGTGTACATGTGGACTAGTCTACACATTTTACAATCTAGAAAAACATATTTAGAAATTTTAAAGTTTCAACGGCCCATCCTAAACTCTAACTCTCTCATTCTTTTATGAATTTTTAAATATTCCTTTAATTTTTTATTTAGAAGATACATTAGTTTGGACAACATAAATGTGCTAGTGTTGGCTAATTTTTTTTTATCCGAATAGAATTTAATATCAATCAAAATAATTTAACTTGTATTTTGTTTTGTGTACTTTATTTATTTTTTATTGTTCATACCCAATTATTAAATCCCGGATCTGCCACTTTTGAAATATATATTCGGGTGCCAAAAATTTGTGAACTCCTTTGTATCACATGTTTACATGGAAAATTAATTATGAGTTCAAAAGTAAGATTATTGGATGCGTGTCTTTTGCATTCTTGGAAAGAATGTTGGGTGATGTTTGCGGGCCATTTTACCCGCCATGTATGTGGACTGTTTCGATATTTCATGGTATATATAGATGCATCTACACGATGGTCGCATGTGAGCCTACTATAACGAGAAATGTCATATTTGTTGAGTTGTTGGCACATATATTTAGATTAAAAATCAATACTAGATCATTCAATTGAGAAATTTAGGCTCGATATTGTAGGAGAATTTACATTGTAAACATTCATGACTATTGTTTGTCTATTGGGATTAAGATAGAACACTCAATGCCTCATGTTCATACCCAGAATGTCCTTGCTGAATATTTGGTAAAATGTTTGTCATTACTAATGAAAGCAAATTCACCATCCTTTATCTGAGGGCATGCTATATTGCATGCATGTAGCATTTGTGAATACTACTTGTATATTATGAATTTTTCCCTACACAATTTATAACTGGAAAACAAAGCATCTAGAACGAATGGCTGGTGATTTGTTCACATCACGGTTCGTTGACTGTCATATTAATGAGTCAATATTCGTATTCCCAGCCTTATGGGGAAAAAACGATAAGTTAGGCCCGATTATGGGATGAAATAATGTGAAATTCAACCATATTATCCTATCTTGATCCACATTCCAATGTGTGTGAGCAAAAAATTATGAGAAATAATCCATTGGCAAAATGCCGCAAATCAATTTCCTGACCCATTTAACAATATAAAGAAAGTAACAAAGTCACATATCCTAATCATGGATGCTTATGCCAATATTGAGATCCCTCAATAGATTCTAACCCTTTGCAGATGACTCTACTATAAAATGAAAAGGTGGTCGACCACATGGCTCCAAATATTCGAATCCAACAAAAATAAAAAGGTTGAGAAATGTGAATGACAAATATGTTCAACCTTCCGATGACGGAAATGAGCAAATGCAAAGCGCGGACAACATCGCCAGTCCAAAAGAAAATGAAATTGAAAATAATAATATACCTAAAATCTCAAGTGAACATGAAATTATAGACAATTACAAGATTTCAATTATACTATGTTTATATTGGAAATAAATGGAGTAGAAAAGATATTGGGATTGGCGACGTGTTTGTATACACATTGTTGCCATAGAGATAGACATCAATGAGGATGACATTGAACCAAAACCAGTTGAGGAATGTCACCCACAAAATGATTGGTCAAAATCACTTGAAAAGCAACATGTTTTTGGCCACTAGTCCAAACCCCAAAAGGGGTAAAGTCCGTCGGATACAAGTTGGTATTATTATCAAATAGGAACGAGGAAAACGAAGTTGTGAGATACAAGGCATGACTTGTACCTCTTTTATCAAAAGTTAGGACTTGACTATAATGAAACATATTCTCCCTTATTGATGCAACGACGTTGAGATTTCTAATTAGTATGACTAATTGTCAAGGATTACACATGCGCCTAAAGGATGTTGTCACCACAAATTTGTATGGTTCACTTAACACTGATATTTGTATGAAGATCTCAGAAACACTACAAATTACATGAAGCCAACATTTCAAGTACTCATTAATTTCGAATAAATATTTATGTGGACTAAACAAATTGGGCAAATGTTGTATTACCGTTTAAGTGAATACCTTCTTAGGGACATGTAATAAAAATTAATGATCAAATATTTTCATGTGTATTCATCAAAAAGCTGGCTTCAGATTTGTCATCATTGCGGTATATCTTGATGAATTAAATATCTTCAGGACTCCTAATGAAATCGAAAGAACGACTAGATACTTGATGAAAGAGTTCGAGATGAAAGAGTTAGGAAGAACAATGTTTTGTCTTGGTTTGTAGATTGATTATTTGAAGGATGAAATCTTCATTCATTAATCAAACTATACCGAGCAAGACTTAAAAAAACTCTACATGAATAAAATACATCCAGCAAATTCTTCTATGGTTGTATAATTCTTAAATCCAAAAGACGATCCATTCCAACCACGAGAGGAGAAAAAAATATCCTCTCAAACAAGATGTTCCATACTTGAGTGCCATACTTGAGTGGCATTTTAACTCTAAGGTACCTCACAAACAATAAGAGATCAGACCAGATATTACATTTTCGGTGAAACTCCTTGCAAGATACAAAAATCTGCGCACAATAAGGCGTAAGAATGGGATTAAACACTTATTTTGTTACCTTTGTAGAGAAGTAGACTTGAGATTACTATATCCTAAAGATACAGATCCTACCTATGTTGGTTATGCAAATGTCGGGTACCTGCCAGATTCTATTAATGCCAAATCTCAAACCGGATACATATTCACCTATTGCGGCACCACAATCTCATGAGATCAACAAAGTAAAAACAATCACTTCATCAAATCAGGCATAATCAATTTCCCTTTATAAAGCACGAAGAGAATGTGTACGGTGATGATCCATGATCCAAGTATCCAACATATACTCAAAGAAAGAGGTTTGAAAACGATTAATGACATTCCAATAGTGATTTATTAAGACAATAGTGCATGTATCGCTCAAACAAAGGATGACTACATCAAGGAAGTAAGAACAAAACACATACCTTCAAAGTTTTTCTCTACCCTTAATCTAGAGAGGGATGAAATAATAAACGTCCAATAAGTCAGGTCATGTGAAAATTCTGCATACATTAAACAAAGACTTTGCCACCCAAGAAGTTTAGGCAACCTGTATAGGAGATCGAGATGCGTTGTCGTCATGACTTATCTTAATTTAGGGGAGCATTGTACACACTGTAAGCACTACATCTTTTCCCTTCGACCAGGTATTTATCCCATTGGGGTTTTCATAACATGGTTTTCAACAACGCAATGCGTGTATAATGCTACGCAGTAATTGTTGTATTGTTTTTCCCTTGTTTTGATTTTATCACACAAGGTTTTCCAAAATGAGAATTTTAACGAGACAACTTATACACCTAAATTGTTTAGTGATCCATTCAAGGGGAGTGTTTTAATATAAATAAGGCATTGTTTGGTTCAATGTAAGATAACATGGAAAGTGTAAGTTCCATGGAAGTTGATCCTATTCCATTGTTTGGTTGGTCAACTTTCTTGGAATTACAAATTCCCTAAGTAACTTACTTCCCATGAAATATGAGAAGTTGCTTACCTAGGGGCTAGGTAAGTAGAACTTCCCATACTTCCCTCACGAAAATTACACATTTGCCCATAAAAAGGTAACTTCTTTGTAAAATATTGAGGTTAATATTGTCATTTTGAATTGCTTCCAAGGAAGTCAATTTTATCAACCAAACAAGATCACTTCCATGGATCTTCAATTTACATATGTAACTTACATTTTCATGGATTTACATATTTCATAGGAAGTTTTATCTAGTGAACCAAACGAGGCCTAAGAAAGTGAATAGCTCACGTTTACTCCCAGAAGATTTTGACCAAAAAGCTTGTACGGTAAAAATATAAGCACATTTTAAAGTGAAAAATGCACGTCAAAACAATCAAAATCTAGAGCCTTTTCTCAATCAAACCCTTAGCTAATTTAATCAACTAGTGATTATCCTATTCAATTGTTTAATCAACAAGTCTTCTATAAGGCGGCCTCAACATGAGGTCACCTTTATAAACAAGCATGACGTTATCATGATATTATGGTTGTATGAGGTGCCTCACCTTGAGGCCGCCTTATACAAGTTTTTGTGTTGTTTAAAAAAAATGAACAAATGGTTCAACAACTCGAAAGAAAATATAAAATTAAAACCGTAAAGGAGGAAGGTCCTTCACCTAAGATAAAGATTTGAATGTAGAGAGTAGCACTGAACGAGAACCCCATTTTGAATTCAAAAATCCTGTTACCTCCACCCCTTTTCAAAAACACCAGAAACTCTCTTCAAACAACTCAAAAAACCCCTCTTTTTTCGCATCTTCTTCCTTCCTTTTCAAAACCCTTTCTTTCCCTCTCTCTTCTCTCTCTCTCTCCTCTCCGAGATGACGGCGGTGGCGCCGCCAGTAGTGGGAAAAGAGCTCTCAAATCCACCGACAGATGGCATAACAAACATCAGATTCTCCAACCACAGTGATCACCTTCTCGTTTCTTCTTGGGACAGGGTAAATTATTTAATTTGTACTAAATTAACTCCCAGAAATTTCTAATTTTTCTTTTCAAAATCTCAGCTTTTAAAGTGGGTCTATTTAACCCATTTCAGATTTTGTAATTATTTTCCTAATTTGGGTTTTTTTTTTTGTTTCCCCTTTTTGTTTTGTGGGTATCTATAAAGACGGTTAGGTTGTATGATGCTAGTGCTAATGTGCTTAGAGGAGAGTTCAAGCATGGCGGTCCCGTGTTAGATTGTTGCTTTCATGATGACTCTTCTGGATTCAGCGCAAGCGGCGACTTCACTGTCAGACGGTGTGTAGATTGTTACATGTTTTGATTGTTTTAAGATTTTTATGTGAATTTTTTCTGGCTTTCTGTGTTTGGGTAAGATTGCGTCTCGAAAGCTCGTTGTAGAGATGCATCCCGAGTGGTAATGTTTGATTTTTGAGGGAAGTGCTTAAATTGGGAATAGTTGGTATGTTAATGTGTAATGTTAATGTATGACTTTTTTTCATGGGTAATGGTGCTATATTTTGACCTTTTGAACTAAGAAGTAGTTTTGTTGCATTTCATAATCTGATTTTGGCACTTGGTTCATGTTTAATTTTTTACTAGTTTATTATTTTATATTCTGAAGCGACCAATCCATGTTCTTCTTGTTTACGATGTAATTATTTAGGGACAAGAATGTTTCATGTCCTTTTCATATTCTTTTGTTTGTCGTGTCTCATTTGTGGTTCTTCATTTCTGAAGTACTTTTCAACTCCTGTTTATAATTGCCACTTTGCTTGCGTCTCAGTTGATGCTAGACTTTGCTGTTTGCTCCGTGTTCCCCTTAAGTTATAAGTAGACTTTGCAAATTTGTAGCTTCTACTTGAAAAGCCCCATTTTAACTCGTTAGAAGTTGGAGTTGGAGGCGAGAGTGGAGGAAAAAGGGGGTGGACGGTGGAGAAGTTGAGGTTGGGATATGCTAGGTCAAACGGCACCATTCCTTTTAAATACTCCGTATCATCGAAACTTGCAAACATAGATTTGTATGATCAAATGGATTGTTAACTTTATTAATGATAATGTTCACTGCTTTAGTACTGATTCCCTCAATTCTACTCCTCTAAGTATAAGGAAGGTGGATAGTGTCCTTGTGCCCTAATAAAGAAAGTGGGATGGACACTGATGTTCAAGTTTTGGAAATGGAATTGTACGATTGGACTTAATAGAAGGTTTCTTTGTAAATTTTCAGCCTAGTTTTCAACACTGGCAAGGAAGATATATTGGGAAGACATGAGGCACATGTGCGATGTGTGGAGTACTCTTATACAACAGGTGAGTGTATTCAAATGTCTTTTGATTGTTTATACGTGTGTCACTAATAAGTTGTTTAGGTCAGAGAAATTTTCGTTTTGGGTTGGTGGTTGAAATTGTGGTCAGATAACCTCTGATTATTTGTACTGGTGTCACTAATAAGTGTTATAGCGTACGGACAATTTCTGTTTCTCTTGATTGGCTTGTTGCTAATTAAATAACTACAATCTGTTTAGTTGAAAAGTATCTGAATTACTGAATTTTTGAACTGTTTGGTTAAGAAATATGTATGCTTTAATCGTTCTCTTTAGATTAGGCTCCTATACTGCAGGGAAGGGGTGATGTGTAAAGCCCTGATATATGCATGGTAATAAGCTCAAAATTACTGCTCTTTAGTCAATGGGGACTAATGGGCTGTGCATGCTGACAAAGAAATAGTAGTTTGGTAACTGGAGTGTTGTAGACTTTGCTTGTATCTGTGAGCACTCACCGGTCTTGAATAAGTATGCTGTTTAGTATTTCATGGTGATAGCTTGCTTTTTTGAACAGAAGCAATATGAAGTGTTTCCATTCTTGCAATCATTTATTTGATCAGAGCCGTAGAAATTTGGCATATACTGCTTCACATGTGTTGGTTACATAAGCCTGAAGGTTCACATTGACTAACAATAGAAAAGGTTGATCTACTTTCATGAGAACTACATCAAATTTCTGCATGTTCTTGCACACTCGATGTTCATGGGAGACGAAGGTAAACATGATTATTGTAGGCCAGCAGTAAAAATTCGATGAACCAAATCAGTTTAGTGTCTCTGATACTTTGCACAGAAGTTGATATGAAAGTTGTCTTTCTCCTTGTGTCCTGTTGCGTAATGCATGTATGCCATGTAGAGATGATTCCAGATTAGAGAAACTTACACCAGAATGATAATGGTCTATTGGTAATATACTGCTGAAAAGAGAATGTGGAAGAGGAAGAATAAAGAGTAAAAGGCGTACCAAGGGTAAGGGTATAGCAAATATTGCAGTTGTTAGACGTTGTTTTATGCATTCTGAAATCTTGCTAGCCAGTTTCATTGTAACAAAGTCCAGGGTAGATTGTTGCCAAAAATTTTCAATGCCTTGCTCAGGCAACTTCTTGGGTGATAGGGTTTGGGTTGGCCTGGTTGGAAATTGGGATGCTTCATGCTGTTTCAAACTTACAACTGAGATATACAGAGAAATGGTTCGCTGTTTTATTGATCTGTCTGCTTTGTAGCTATGGGTGCTCTTTAATAAAGATTCCTGTTCCCTATGATGGAAAATGACTTTGTTGTTGGATTAGGACATACTTGGCTTCATATAGTAAAGTACCAGAGTCTTACCATTGAGTTGTTATATGTTCATATTTGCTATCATGGAGTTGGCTATGTTTAAACTTTTCTAAGTTGTGCACAGATACTGTAAGATGTTTGAACTATATATTGATTGAGAATGAAACAATTGTTTTACTCTGAAGAGTAATGCAAGAGTGAAAATTGATCATCATAATGGAAGAGATGAAAATAGTTTTTATTTGCCACTTATTTTGCACCTTTCCCTTGAGTTTTGCTTTTACTTATAACTTACTGTTATTTGTTTAGGGCAAGTAATCACTGGTAGTTGGGACAAAACACTCAAGTGTTGGGATCCCAGAGGCGCAAGTGGGCAAGATCGCACTCTTGTGGGAACATACGGTCAACCAGAGCGTGTTTATTCTATGTCTTTGTTTGGTAATAGATTAGTTGTAGCAACTGCAGGAAGACATGTAAATGTCTATGATTTGCGGAATATGTCTCAACCTGAACAAAGGAGGGAGTCTTCATTGAAATATCAAACTAGATGTGTGCGATGTTACCCCAATGGAACAGGTATGCTCATGAAAATCAATCTTTCATTTGTACCACTTGTTGATTTATTTACAATGGCTAAAAGAGAAAACTTATTTGGTTAGCATCACATTGTCAATACAAGGTGACTGCTCAAGGCCACGATTGTTACTGCTTTTTGAGTTTTGAATGGCTTGAAGGGAACCTAGTTGTTAATGACTTTTAATCTAATATTATGTTAAAATTTTACATAGAAGGATTAGTCATAGAAGCTAAGAGTCTAAGACGTTTAAGCTAATATCCTTGCAACTAATTTCAAGTATATTGTTTCATAATGTATCTGTACCATGACAACTTTATCTCACTACAAATTGGCAGGTTATGCTCTAAGTTCAGTAGAAGGCCGTGTAGCGATGGAATTTTTTGATCTGTCCGAAGCTGGTCAGTCGAAGAAGTGAGTTTCAGTCTTTTGTTCAGCACTTGTTAGTTTGATTGTGTATTGCACGCTTCCAACCCATTGTTCATGATGGCTTATATGTTCAATGTCCTTTTATTATGGATGGTTTTTTCTCCAAGACATGTGCAATATGTTTGTCTGGAAGTGTGTTCCATTATTGTAGTTGCTAAATTTTCCAAACAATATAGTTGTGGGCCGTTGTTAAGTTCTGTATGGTTCTTTTACTTTCTAGAATCTGGTCCTCTTATAGTATACATTATAATTCATGTCTATATCTCCGCAACTGATGATTGCAAGCTTGCAGATATGCTTTCAAATGTCATCGGAAGTCTGAGGCTGGAAGAGATATTGTTTACCCTGTAAATGCCATTGCCTTCCATCCGATGTAAGTTCTTCATATTTCTGTGGTGCTTTGAATATTTCTTATGGGTAGGAAGTTAGAACTTCCAGTTTGCATTTACGATCCTCTTTTTAGTTTTGATCATATGACTAAAAGAACTTTTTTTTGAAACTATAGAAAACAAATGGATTTGTAAAAGGGTCTAGAGCTTTGCAGATTAAGATATATGTGACCTTTCTACAATTTGTTTGGTCTAATTTAGGATCTACAATTTAAATAATAAGGATTATGTTACAGTACACCTCTAGTATTCCATATGGAGAGTGAGGCAATTAGGGCTGAAGAATTAAAGAATGCACCTGGTGGATATGCAAGTGATGGCTGTGCATAATGGAGAATGAAAGATAAATTTGTGGTGTTGACATTTGCTTGATTACGGAAATTGGAGTACATTATTAAATTTAACTTTCCTGAGATAGTGATGTCAATGATAGTGAAAAACCTGAAGCAAACCTAGAAAGTTGAATTTAATTGTTATATGTTACTCATGTCACTTTCCAATAAGCCATTATGGCAACACTGAAAATTTTATGAGTGATCCTGTCGAGGGCTCAAAGCTGGTGGCAGACGTGTTAACATGTATTCTTTACTCTACGCCCTAGCCTCCTCGGTGGTATACCAATTTTTTTGTATTTTATTTTTATTTTATTGTTTTTCCAGTGCCACCTAGTATGAGTTTCTACCAAGGTTGCACGGAAACGTGAAACGCGGAAACGCGAAACGTGAAACGTGAAACGTGAAACGTCAATTCTCAAAAATGCCGGAAACGCGGAAACGTCCCCACAAAAAATATATTAAAAAAATATATTAAAAAAACAGAAAATAATTATTCCATCAAGATAACAACGATTCTTTTAATGAAACGAAGACAAATACATAGTTCAAGTTTCAAAAAAAAAATACTACAAACGCAAATAGAAATGAAAACAACTACATAGGTTAATTAGCAATTTAGCATCAAGCATAAACAGAAATTAAAAACGAAAAGAGAGGAGAGGAAGAACATGAAGAAAAGAGAGAAACAGAAAGCAAATAAGTGAAATAACATAAACGAAATCAAACAAAACATAAACAGAAAGCAAATAACATAAAAAACGAAATTAAACAGAAAATAAAAAGAAAAGAGATGAGAGGAAATTAACAGAAATTAAAAAGAACATGAAGAAAAGAGAGAAACAGAAAGCAAATAAGTGAAATAACATAAATGAAATCAAACAAAACATAAACAGAAAGCAAAGAGCATAAAAAAACGAAATTAAACAGAAAATAAAAAGAAAAGAGAGGAGAGGAAGGAATGAGAAAAGAGAGGAGATGAAGAAATCAAAAAATAAAATTACTTGAGAAGAACCACTAGTCGCCGGAGAAGAAGCTTGAGAATCGCCGGAGAAGAACCTTCAGAGTCGCCGGAGAAGAAGCTTGAGTAGAACCGCTCTCAGGCACAGCCGTTGGAGAGAAGAGAGAGAAGGAGAGAGAAGAGAGTGTCGGGTTAGGGTTTAGAAGAAAAAAAAATGGTTTTGGATATATTATTTTGGAAATAAAAGTTTCGAAACGTTTCGAAACGTTTCTCTCAGCGTTTCGCGCGCGTTTCTTCGTCAATCGAGAGTTTCCCGTGCGTTTCGCCAAATGTCTAACGTTTCGGGCGTTTCGAAAGCGTTTCGATCGCGTTTCGCGTTTCGAAACGTTTCGGAAACGCGAAACGCGACCTGAATCACGTTTCGGTGCTTCATTGGTTTCTACACTATGCAGGAGATTTTATGTGCTTTACAAAGTTTCATGTCAACTGTTACATCTTCTTTGCAAAACTGGTTTTACAGAAAACAATGACCAATCACATGGTATGAGCTGTATGGAATTGATTAATCGAGCTTTTATTACATGATGTAATGGAGATGCCTTTATTTACACAACATTTGTAGTTACTTGAGACTGCACTTTTCAGTAAAAACTAAAGAGACTCAGTTTAGAGATATTTGTGCTTGAGAAAAAGATGAACCCCTTACTGAACCATGCAATTGTATCCTCATGGTTAAAGAAAAGTGATTCTTAAAAAAAGGTGGAAAAAAAATATTTTAAGATTGTAAAATTTCCACAGTTATTATTGAAAGGGAGAAGGGAAACTTTTCTGCTAGTTGGCTGGTTGAGATTGTGAGTACATGCCATTATTTATGGCTTTATGCGATTAAAAGAAAAAAGAAAAATAATACACACTAGTTTCCTTATACAACTGGGATGCTATCTTCAATGTGTTGCAATGCTGAACTGGCAATTTTTCCATTTGTATCATTAGACTGACATGATTGTCTCACATGTCTAGATGTCATTGACGAATTACATGTACTATACATTTGGCCTTTCCTTGTCAGAGTCAGGAACAAAGAATTTTATGGGTGCCTTAGAAATTAGAATGAACCCTGCTGTTTTTGGGGAACTCTGTCTCTACTTGGCATGATATGAAATATCCACATCTGTGATGCATTTTGGGGGTGAATAGTTTGAACATGGTGTGGTATGAATTTGCGGTGGTACAAAGCATCTTAGCCGGGCTTAATGCTTGAAATTTACACTTGTGGTTTCTTTTAATGTTCTTGATGCCCAACAATGTGCTTTACAGTTATGGAACATTTGCAACTGGAGGTTGCGATGGGATTGTTAATGTGTGGGATGGAAACAACAAAAAGAGGCTTTATCAGGTAAACATGCTCATTTAGTGCTCGACATCAGAACATTTCTGAAGAGCTAACTATTTTATATACATCTTTTATCTCAGTATGCGAAGTACCCTACAAGCATTGCAGCATTATCATTTAGTAGAGATGGTCGTCTTTTGGCTGTCGCATCCAGTTATACTTATGAGGAGGGTGATACACCGTAAGACAATCTGCAAATATTTTCTTTGATCTCTTTCCTTGTTTATCTCTTATTAACACATCGTTTCTCAAATGTTTCTTTTTGCAGTCATGAGCCCGATTCTATCTTTGTCCGTAGTGTGAATGAAGTTGAAGTCAAACCGAAGCCTAAAGTGTACGCTAATGCTCCTGCATGAATGAGTTGAGCTGCTTTGCTCGACGTATTGTAGCGTTTTCCATTCTAGGTTTTAGTTTACACTGCTAGGCTTCTTTATCCCTGAAGAAGCATACATGAACAAGATGTAAAAACTGATTTGCAGATGCAAGTCTGGTGCCTTGCATTTGAGCTGTTGTACCGTCATGCTATGATGATAAAAGTCTGGTGCCCTACATTCTAATGTTGTACTTTCGTGCTGTGTTTATAGAATTAAATATCTGGTATCTTTGTTAAAATTGTACTTTGGAAAGAGGTGTGCATTAAAGGTTAAGACTCCTTGGACTTGGGAACCAGAATCTATATGATGGTGACTCAATTGGCCTGAACTGTAAGCTAGAAAGCCTACAATACAAGGAGTATCACATTGTGAATGATAGCCGCCTAGCCGGTGAATGAAAAGTTTACGCAGTGGAATCTCGATATTCAAAAACTCTGAACACTTTGTGTTTCACCCCGAACACGAAGAATGAGTCATTAATATGTAGCGTAGCACATTGATTAAAAAGAAGGAAAATTTTCACTTAGGCACCCTGAGGTTTCGAGTATTATTTTCCAGGTTATGTGTTAACTAATCTCACTTGGGTGACAAAATTTTCAATTTAGTTTCACCTGTGTGACATTGGTTAAAGTTGGATGTATATCAGGAGCGGGAGAAAATCAGGAAAAGTTGATGAGGAAGAATTTGAGAGAATGAATGAATACTAATTGTTCCTTTATCAGAGATTACCAGATAGTCGCATTCATGATTCTGCAACTGAAATAGAAAGAAAAGGCAATTGCAAAACATAAAAGTGTAACTGGATTTATGGAGTATAAGCTTTCTGTTGTAGATACGGTGTGATGGTGCCAGTGTCCTTTGTCCTGGACATAGTGAATCTGTAAGCCACTTATTCTTACATTGCAAATATTTTGGGCAGGTCTGGGAAAATATTCTCCGTTGGGCTGCAAGCCTGCAACATGACAGGAGAACATTGCCAAGGAATCAGGAATACAGTTGGATCTTGGGCAATTGTAAGGGTAGATATGCTAAAGCTATGGGTTTGAAGATGTGAGCTGCTATGACTGACTATGTTTGCTGCATGGCACGAAAGACTTCCTGCGTGTTTCACGACACGAATTTAAGGGTGTGTTCTTTTCCACCCAAGACCCAACTGAATTTAACTCAAGTGAATAGTAATACATGAGAGAGAGAAATGCTTCTGAACTAAGCGGAACGGAACTGAACCACTGTCGGTACGTTGAAAAGTGAAGACACCCTAAGTCTTTGATAATCTGTAGTTCGTTGTCCTGACATGACAGAGGTCTTCACTAGCGCAATAATCCCATCGGAAGTCCGTAAACGTTAACCTGACCCACTAGTTAAAAAGTCCAGATTTAGTTAACTTTTTCTAAGTCTATATCTTCAGACTATATAAACATGTCTACCCAAAAAGTGAGGAAACTGGAAAAGAACAATAAAATAAAAGGCATCATGACTGTTCCTGAACTTCAAGAAATTTTACAATAAATACAAATTGCCTAAGCAAATTAAAAGAACGTAAAAAGACCATTGGTATTGAATTGATTAACATGTTCTAGTGTTACATAACATATGACATATCCCACAATTGGTGTTGGTGCTTTAATTCCTTTTTCCCCTGTATATACTACAAAACAAGCACTAAGCAAATTGAGAGGCAGCACTGTGTCGATACAGGACACCACACACCAGCATATTCTTATATGGTGAGAGTTCAACAAGAGCACAATATGCGACTGCCCACTATCACGTACAGAATGTCAGCGGTATTCACAATGATCATCTGAAACCTGAGGGAGCTGGAGCGGCTTGTCCAGGTCTGGGCCTCATGGCCTTGGATTGGGCAAGTATCTCATCGTAATTCTGGCGAGTGGGAAAATCACAGTCAGTATAAGAGAGGCGGAAATAGATGAAGCTGAGATGGGCTAAGACTTACCCGTTTGTCAAATGCAACATCCCTCGAGTCAATTATCTTGTCTGCAATGCCATATTCAATGGCTTCCTGTGCCTGGAAATATTTGGGGCGTTGGATATCTTTAGCGATTTCTTCCTTTGGTTTGCCAATGCCTTTGGCTAGGAGCTCAATGTAATAATCGGTGTTTGCTTCTAGCTCTTTGGCCTGACAAAAGTTATAATGTTAGGTTACAGTTTTACCTTACATGATGAACTATAAACATAATTGATGAAATAGGATAAAGAAAGAGGCATACTTTGATCCACATATCTATGACAGCCCCGCTTGATCTGTTGACTTTAGGCAGATATAATTTTGCTGCAATTTTAAAGCCAAATATAAGAATTATCAAAAGAGAGAATGGTAGGGATGCCATATTTTCCATCAGTAACCTAAAAAGAAAGAAAGATAAAAGAAAAAACAATGAAAAAAACAAGCTGAAGGCTGTTGAAATATGACTAAAAATTTTCCAACTAAATAAATAAATAAAACAAAAGAAAGCAGCATAGTGCACAGTGCAACAACTTTCACTCCCACTTTATGCAACTCAGATATTCATGGTCGAATATTGGCATCATTTTCACGTGATAAAGAGAGGTTAAAGAAAAGTTAACTTAGAAATGTCAGGCAGACAGCTAGACACAAAGCGATTCTCAACTTTACAACAGCAGGGTGTGATCACTGTCCCTAACTAAGCTTCAGCGTCTTCCTGTTGTCGTATTCTTTTGCCGCACTTCTTTTATTGTAAAGGCAAACAGGAATTGGCAGCCTGTTATAAGAACTTTTCAGCGTTTAACTTTTACTCTGATGATTGCCCCTAGTTACCTGCATCAAATTTAAGTTCTAATTGCCGACAATTTCTGATGCAACGCAAGATACATTATTCCATTTCCCACACAAAGGTAAGCATGAAGGTACTATGGTACTGATCATTAAGTACATGATCACGTTCATCTCGGTAATAGCAAAATAAATAAATAAACAATATTAGGCTGCGTACTTCTTAGACCTCCCCAGATCATGCCCTTGGCGAGATCATTCTGGGTGGTTGTTGTTCTTGTTGTTGTATCAGAGAGTATGAAAGATAACCATATGGACAAGAAAAAAAGTTCAATTAAAGAAGTGAGATCATACTTGACGAATTTGGCTGCAGAGCACGATAACCCTTTGTTCCAAGTGATAGAAGCATAGCTGCTTGACCATATGCCATGCCACAATTCACCGTATAGACGTCTGCTTTACAGTACTACATCAAAGTGATTGCATGAATGAGGCAAGTCAAATAATATAGGATTGGTTTCACAAACATAATCACACAAATAGAATTATGCTTACTGCCATGGTATCAGCTACAGCATACGCCTCTGTCTCTGAACCAACAGTCTCCTGCTTCTCATTCTGATAATCAAAGCATAAGCATATCAGAAATATATCAAAGCATTACCCCATCTCCATTCCAATTCCTCCAAGAACATATATCCTTCATGGCTCCAGGGGTTTTATCCATGTCCCTCATAATGCACTCAACCCTCTCCAGAGCCTATATGGATAGTGTGTCCATTCCAATATACAAGCCAAGCTACAGTAACCAATAAGGCCAACCTACATTGGGGTTATCTCCCCCTATCATTGTAAAAGAATATCTTAGGAGCTTCAGAGGATTTTACTTGGATCTTTCACACAATGTATATTAATGTCTGACCTTTCTGTTTCTCAGGCCTGCTCATTATTTGTGAGCTTTTGTGCTTCTTTAGACAAAACCAAACCTATTTAAAAACTTATATATAAATATATATTATGCCTGACATGAAAGCGTATAATGTCAAAATATTATTACTTATATATAATTTATACAAAAAGCCATACATACCTGTGTTCCAGATGAGTTGATGTATAAATATATAGGCTTTGAGGGGTTGTCATAGTCCAACCACATAAATTGAGCAACAAGAAGCTCAGTAACTGCAGGCACAATCTGAAGAAACGAGAACAGAAAAATTGAGAACAATTAGAACCAAAAGGTGAAGTAAAGAGGGAAAAGCACTAGCTTCAACATAAGCAGATAATGGAAAGATAGCTTACCGGCATGCCGACATAAACAATTCTAGCATCCAAAAGCAAAGAAGGCAGATCAGGAGGAGCAGTTCTCGGTCTTCCATATCCTCTGGCTCCAGCACGATACATGCTAACACTCATACTATATTTTGATGGACCCCTATCATCCATGCCTGTAACACTCCACATTCCACCATTGTCCAAATAATTTCTGGCTGATGAAATGCTTTGCTGCAAACAGTAATCCAAAACGTAAGACCTACTTAAGATCTAAAGCCAGTAGATTATTGAATTATCACAGCTATATATTTACCTCTGTTACTTTCTCTGACTGCCGACGAACAGGATTATCCTCTGTCATGAACATGTCCATCTGTGAAGGGCTGAGGCCATAAAGATACTGTGGGACATTTTTAAAATTGTCCATCACTACAAAAGAGAAGATGCAGAAATGAAGTTGTCAGAAACAAAAGATCTGGAAAAACTAAAAACAAATAGACAGTATTTGTTATTTCTTCTTTTCATGAGGCATGACAACAACGTAAGAGAAAAGTTTACCCTGTCTGTTGAGAACACATTCTTTTTCTTTTTTCGTTTAGGGAGAGGAAGGGGGGGAGGGGGGAGGGCATTTGGGTGGATGACTTATGCATTCTCACTGACAAAGGCATAGATGCTCCTTTTCTTTTTTGATAATCAAAAGTCCATTTTATTGAATGGAATGAAAAGAGAGCCGGATCTCACACACCAATTATAGCCAAAGCTCACACACCAATTGTAGCCAAAGCTCATACACCAACTGAAGACGTGACTTATATACCCGTTTAATTCAAGCTAAACACAACCAATCAACACCACACCAAAAACACCTAATTGATCCAAACAAAAAGACACAACAAGACAATCTTAAAAAAAAACCAACTATAAACTCAAACATGGTAAACCTATTGAAAGTAGCAACGTCAAATCAACCTCTTGAGTCATGAACCACAACTACCAACCAATGAGAAGATAACTAGACATTTGTTGGTCTTGTATAGTGCCATCGTTACAGAGTTCTTCAAGAATGCGTATGATTTCTTCTCAATATTGATTTTCCCCTTCTCCTGACTTGAAAACTCAACATTGGAAGAGTTATCAATAAGCGCCAGAGCTTCCATCAACCCACTCTCATCAATACCAAAATTAGAACAATCCCATGGGACGAAACCAACATTATCATTATAATCACTAGAACTCACGTTGTCATCATCATCAGACGAGCCGAGAGTTAAGGATCTAATTTGATAAACATCTTCCATCATCTCCTCAAATAACAGCATCTGGAATACATTTTTCACTAGGAAAACTAAAAAGTAGAGCCCTCCGTCACATTCTCACCCTGACACTGTGAGGCATAGTCGCCAACCAACTCCAAAACACCAACAGGGTGGTAAGAGGTAAAACCCAAATTTTCCACTTCAAACGAATCATTAACTCCTAATCTCCTATCCTGTGGTAGCTTACATGACATGACATGACATGTCCGCAACTCCAGTACAAAGATCAGTCGGCTCAATAACATCGCCCTTGGGGTCCTGATAAAGGGTCCTATGAGTTGGAAAATCGCCACCACCTAAGTTTTCAGAAACAAGTGATACATCAACTCCAATCTTGTGACGACTACTATTGCAGGAAGAAGTTTTGCTTCATTGAGAAAAGGGCCCAACTCAGCATCACACCGAGACTCCTGATAAGGGACCAATTCAACTCATTTGTTGCCAACCCCCACCGCTTTGCAAAAGGAGTCAATAAATCGCTTGATTCGCTTCCAAGGATTAGAAGAAGAAACACTAGGGACAAAGAATGAATAACTATCCCCCTTAATTAGAATACTCAACTTCAAAAACCAGCCCCAACGGTTTAGCCCATACTCAATTCTCCAAAAAAGAGATCCACACCTTTTTTGATATTCAAATTCAGTCAATTCAGAGCAACACCTAAGAATATCACACCACCCAATCAATAATACCAGATGAGAATTTTGTCCACCTCTCTCCATAATTACTACGCTCTCTAACCATCAAAGAACCATCCAACAATTCCATATTAAACACCTTACTCCCCATCGAGAACCTCATGGTAACACCTAATTTTTAGAAATATGGTAACCTCTTTTGCAGTTTATATTACAAGTCCAATTAATATTTAGAAGAAGCTCTTGAGATAAGGGTATGTTTTGCATGACAAGCTGAAAATTGTTGAGGTAGCAAAGCTGCTGTAGAAAGCTTGTGAGGGTAGCTTTAGCATAAAGCTCCTTGCCAAACATAGCCTAATGAAAAAGCATTGTGTAATAGCAAGGGACTATACTGATAATCTGATAGCTAGCTAGAAGTAGCTTGGGTACAAACGTCTCACTAAAGGGGACCTGAGATATTTTGTAGTGCTTTTGCTTAAGTTGGTAACAAAATTCAATAAGTTGTTACCAAAAGAGTAACATAGCCTAAGAGATGGCACGAGGCTCTTACTGTAGCTACATTTTCAGAAAATAAAAATAACAAATAATTCACATATTTCTAACTTCTTATTGCTCCATGGAAAATTATGTGGTTCTCAAGTTCAGCTTATGAGGCCCTCTGGAAGCAAGTTATTTAGAGAAAAGCTACATGCAGAAATCTTCAGGCTTCAGCAATATATAGCAAAGTACATCATGTGATTCACACCTCAATCATACATAACAGGATAGAACCAGGGAATGTAGGAACGAGAAAACCCGAGACAGGAATTAGTGAGTTATATTAAAGACCTTTTAAAAATGATCATGTATTAATTTAAAAGTAATCTTAATTCATGGTTTCTACTTTCCAATGCACTCAATTACAGTCTATAATCAATTTTCCACTATACCGTGGTTGACCAAAGCTCTGTGTTTTAAAATAGAAATAGAAGCAGAAAACTAATGCAGAGAATTACTCTAAGCTTTAGTTGAATTGACGTAACTGTAGACTATTAATTTGTTGATATCTGTACAGAGATTGTTAATAAGAGTTATGCCAGATAACACAACTGGGGTCACTACGCATGGTACAGATATAAACAACTCACAAAACAGTGACTGTTGCAAACTAAGGACTAATTGGAAAGCACACCTTGAGAGAAATATAACTCTTCTCAAACAGTCATATTTCCAGATCCACAATTGACTATGTTAAAAAATGCTGTTCTGAAAAACTTCATGACCATTTTGTTGCTGGGTCCCAATACTGCTTTTTTTAGATAAAAATATTTGGCAGCTACAGAAGACCTCAGCATATATGTCCTTCATAATAACAGATGTCTTGGTTGTCATTTATTTAAACGTGTTTTCTCATACAGCAACGGAAACTGAAATTAGCAAAAATAGTCGAGTAAATACGAATTAGGAGTCTGGAAAAGGCTCACTGGTTATGTACTTATGTTTTCAACTAGCTGAACATTAATTCTAATCATGTTACAAAGATTCTTTGTTTCACATAGAACTGTATCAACCATCAATAGAAACTGGGAATGGCTGTGTTTGCACATGTCAAATAGACACACTAGTCAGTGATTGATGCATGTATCACAAATTGCAACATATACATGTATCCCCGCACACGCCAATGGGAGTGCAACTACTTCGTCGGATGTGACCAACAATAGCATCATTAACTGAAGTTTGCATTGATGGTGGATTTCTCAAAATTTGGGCTTGAGAAGGCATGCAAGTACAAGAAATCAAGCAATATTGCATTAACATCCGACCATGTTTGAACTTTGTCAGGGCACAAAAGTCCTTTAAAAATCATACACTGGTGAAATAAGACTGAGCTAATGCATAAATGCAATTTTACTGCATGGCAACTTGGCAAGGTTTAACTCTTTCAGTATGAGCTACTCCTACAGATAACAGGTGGATGCCAATTCTCATTTAGATATTCTATGATCAAATGAATTATCATAGATTTAAACATGCAACTTCAAGTGCTAGAAATGAATCACTGAAGTCTTGATCTGATTCCTAATCTATAGCAGTAGATGGTAGTGCAAGTAGCATGGTTTGAGCTTTGACTTTGACACTTATTTTAGCATGTTGATAAATGCTACTTTTTCTCTCTTTATTTCTTTATGGCATTGTTTTTTTGTGGAGCACAACCAACAACTTTTGATGACATTCGTGGTTGCAAAAATGAATTTGGAGAGGTAGAACATCAGAGGACTGGGTTCAGCATATAGTCACTTTCTTTTCAATTATCATTTTCTTACAATTCAGTAGTGCTGGTTAAACTCATAGACATGGGATAGGAGCTAAAAGGTAATCACAGCAGGCAATGAGCAAAATTGCTGCTATGGACCGACAGTGGTATGCGGTCATGGACTGATTATGTAACTAATCCAACAAAATACAGCTTAATACCAGCAAATAAGAACTGAAAACAAATAACCATTCTGTATCAGGTAAAACATAGTAGTTCACTATTTGAAAAATGATGACAAAGTGATTTCCAACATATTTCCAGTACAGGAGCTAAATGTTTCAAAATTTCATCTTGTATATTCATCATATTGCTCTTCTAGAGTAACAAAACCCCCTAATTTAACATGTTAGTATTCTAGCAAACCATACAGCACCATGATAAATTGCTCAACAAAGTCTCTTTCAACTCTCTTGAAAAGTCAATTAAGAACACCAACACTCATCTAAACCACAAATAACTCAATCATTACCCATTTAAGACAAAGCTTAAAACAGATAAGTAAACAGGCAAATCCAAACCACTAAAACTGATAGATAATAATAAAGAAAAAAAACAAAGAGAGAGGCAAAAAACACTCACACCCATCTTTGAGATTCTCTTGCCTGAACTGCTTAGGAATATGGTCAAATGATGATTTCTGGGCACATACAGGCTTGAATTTCTGATAAAGTCTGGCTTTTTCTTGATGAGCAGATGAGAAAAGAGTGGCTGAAGCAGAAAAGGGTTTGCCACCCAGAAGAAATGAAGACTTTGAGAGGCCATTTGAAGTACCCAATTCACGATTTTCAGTGGTGGTAGTGGCTGATGATAGATGGGTGGTGGTGAGGATCGGAGAGAGAAAAGCGGTCGCCATTGAAGCTTTTGCTCAACAAAAAGACCAAGCTTGGACTGTTGGATGTGAGAGAGGAGTCGGAGGACAAATAAAATAGGTTGCACCGATACCTGACCCAATACTCCAAATTGCACCGATACCTGACCCAATACTCCAAATTGCACCGATACCTGACCCAACGGTCTTAGGATACCTGATAAATACTTTAACAATACTCCAAATTGCAAACATTTTAATTAATTATATTCTTTTGCAACAAGTTTTTTTTTTTTTTTGAGTGACTTTTGCAACAAGTATTAAGTATTGATTGAAATACATCTCTATGCACCCCTAAAAGAAGTGGCATTTTTCTCTCATGGTCATCTTTATCTTATCTGATCTGAAGGCTACCACCCACTGGAACAGCGGGCCAGTAACTCTCTACATTTTCCACACATCCATACTAACAAATTAGGGCCTGTTCTCCTCAACTTCCCCTTGAAATATTCAGTAAAATTCAGTTCAGTTCAGTAAAAAGAAGTTCAGTTCAGAAAAATTCAGTAGAGTTCGTAAACCAAAGAACAAATTTACTCTTTGTAATTGTAGATTCAGTAAAAATAAGTTCTGTTCAGCAAAATTCAGTTCAGTTCAGTAAATTTCAGTTCAGTTTAGTATTGTGCAGATAAGTTCAGTAAAAAGAAGGTGAAGAGAACAGACCCTTAGCCATCGACTTAGTCACACGTTTTCCACCTCTTATTTCGTATTCTTAATGGAGAATGATATATAGATGTTAACAATAATAGAGAAGGATATAAATTGTATTATACTTTAATTTTTTTTATTTATTTAAAGTTCTTATATTATTTATTTTATTATATTTTCGCAGTATCCGTATCCTCAAAAATTTGAATTTGCAGTATCCCGCACTCGTATCCGTACCCATATCCGTATCAGTATCCGTACCCGTGCAACCTAATAAACAAGTGTTATGTAGTTTGATTTGGTTGAGGCTAAAGATCAGCTAAAATTGACTTACTTGTTAAGGCCCATAGGGCTTTAGTTGGGGAATAGTGTTGCCTAATGTAAAGGGACTTTTTGGGCTTATAAGCCTTCTTTTCTCTCCCCCACCCCCCCCCTTTTTTTTGTGACACCCTCTTCCCTTTTTCAGTCCGTAAAAACTTGAATGCGGCGCCTTCAAGCTGCGGCGCGGCTGGTGACGTCAGCGTAACTCTTCTTTTTTTTTTCTTTTTCTCCTCGCTCAAACACAAGGCAACGGTTATTTCGCTCAATGCAGCTCAAACCCAGTCCTCTCTCTCGCGTTTCTCTTCAATCATCTCATTAGATTATTTCTCTCTCTCTCTCTCTCTCTCTCTCTCTCTCTCTCTCTCTCTCTCTCTCTCTCGCGCGCGCGCGCACGCATTTCTCAGCCGATTTGCTTGTTCTTCTGATTTCGCATTGAGGTAAATTATACTGGTTTTATATTCAGGTAATCTAATTATTTCGATTTTGTCAATTCATGCTGATTTTGAGCTTGTTCAATTGCGAAAATCAGATTTTAGAGCTAGATTTGGAGATGCCTAATTCAAATGGTGATGTGGTTGTTGAGCACACAAGATGGTGATGTGGTTGAATATGAAGGTTAGTGTTGATTTGATGTTAATTATACTTGTTAGTTATAGTTGTTTTCTATTTGTTTATTTTCAATTCTATAGTCAATTTGTCGTGGATTGTGAAACCTGTTATCAATGTGCGAATGTGCAGTTTTATGCAAGTTATTATATAAATATGATATGTGATAGGATAAAAGTGATACATGGATGCAATAAAGTAATACATAAAATCGTATAAAAATGAAATTGATACATGCTGATGCTTTATGATTTAATGAGCCAATGTATATGTGATTTTTGCTATAATGTAAATGTTATACCATTGATTGATAATTGATTTGCGATTTAATAAGCCAATTAATTTTGTACAATCTGATAATGTTATACCAGTGGTTGATAATTTGATTTGTGAATTAATGAGCCAATGGGGCAGTTTTATGCAAGTTACTATTAACATATGATACCTGATAGATTAAAAGTGATACATGGATGTATTAAATTAATACCTGTATGTATATAGTATGCAAGTTACTATTAACATGTGATACCTGATGTATATAGTATGGATGGATTAAAGTAACACTTGTATGTATATAGTTTTGATAATACCTGTATGTATATAGTATATGCAAGTTACTATTAACATGTGATATCTGATAGGGTAAAAGTGATACATGGATGGATTAAAGTAATACCTGTATGGCTGTATGTGTCAGAATGTAGTTCATGTAAGTAAAAGGTTTTCTAATATCTCAGGTGATGTAAATTCTACTGTTGTAGATAAAAGGCATACTGAGATAGCCAGCAACTTGGATTTTGATGTAGTTGGATCATTTTTGGGTGTAATGAAGGCTACTGTTGATGAGATCTATGACTTGTATTATTCTCATGCAAGTGCTCATGGTTTTAGTGTTAGGAAACACTCTACCAATTATGATTCTGAAGGTTTAGTCAAAGAAAAATACTTAGTATGCTCTTGTCAAGGGTTTAGACCTGCTAAATTACCTCCTATCATTAGTACAGATTCCAAGGATTTAAAAGGGAAAAGTAAAAGGGTTGTTCCTTTTACACGAACAGGTTGCAATGCAACAATTAGGATAAAACGTATTAGTAATGGGCGTTAAAGTTGTTTCTCATGTTATAGAGCATAATCATGCTTTGACTAGGCCTAAATGGAGTTATTTACATCATTCTGAGAGGAGGATTCCTGCTGAAAAGGGGGGGTAATAGTAGGTAATATTGCAAGTGAATTGACAGCCACACAATCCTTTCATTGTTTGGCACATGATTCTGGCGGTGTTAAGCATGTTGGTCATACAATAAAGGACCACTTGAATTATGTCAATCGTTGGAAGATGAAATCTATTGAAGGAGGAGATGCGCAAGCTGTGATTGATATGCTTTACCAACAAGCTGCTGAAGAGGAAGACTTTTTCTTTAGAGTGAGAGTTGATGAGTCGGGTAGGTTGTGTAATCTTTTCTGAGAGATTCAATGATGAGGGAGGATTATAACATTTATGGAGATGTGACTGTTTTTGATACCACGTATCTAACAAATAGGTATAATCTGATTTGTGCACCTTTTGTTGGCATAAACAATCATTGAAGAATGTCATGTTTGGTTGTGCTTTTCTTAATGATGAGACGACTGGTTCCTTTGAATGTTGATGTCAAAGTATGGGTTGGATGGCGAGGAGCATATCTGGTTTAGGCGTTTGTATGAGTTGAAAGAAAAGTGGTGCACTGCACTAAGCAAGGATTTCTTTTTGGCTGGAATTTTATCGTCCCAAAGAAGTGAAAGCACCAATCATGCTGTTGGTTTCCAGGCTAGTAAAACAACTACCCTAACTGAGTTTTTTTTGATATTTTCAAGAAAACAATGGAACGCTGGAGGTTGGCTGAAGAGAATGATGAATTTCAGTGTGAGAGGTCAGAACTGTGGTTCTGTTATGTCTATTGAGAATGGTTTGTTAAAGCATGCCGGTCAGGTTTACACTTTGACTCTTTTCAAAGATTTTGAGAATGAATTTATGAAGTGTTTGGCTACAATTGCGCAATTAGTGTATACGTTGGACACTACAGTTGTGTATGATGTGTCTTTTGAAGGTCAAGCTGTTGCTCCACGCATGACATTTGATACTATAAGTCACTTTATTTCTTGTTCATGCAAAAAATTCGAAGAATGTGGTTGGTTGTGTTTCCATGCGATAAGGATTTTTCATATGCATTCAGTTACTTCAACACCAGAAAGATATATTTCAAAGAGGTGGATGAAGTATGTCAAGAATGAAGTTTGGGATAAGTTCAATAAAGACTACAGTAGTTCTGTGAAGCGTAAGTATATTTTACCTTGGCGTCATGCTATTGCTCGTAAGCTCTATAATCTTGTTTTGAAGGGTGAAAAGAATGGTTCACCAATGAAGTGTCTTGATGATAAATGCAGTCGCGTTGTTGTTTCAATCGGTGAACTTCTTTCTACTGGTGGAGCTTGTACGAAACATTCACATCAGCATTCTACTGATAGTGATTAACATACTTTGGTTTTGGATCCCATTCGCCCTGTTACAAAAGGCAGAAGCAAGAGGATCAAAGGTCATTTGATGGTAATAAAGCAAAGAAGGCAAAGAAGACTGTTCTGAAGACCAAGGATCAAGGATCAAGGATCAAGTGATGCTGCAGTGAAAGAGTTTGGTTCCAAGTCTCCAGCTATGAATTAATTTTGAGAGACATTTTTTGTCATTAGAATTGATACCATGTTTAGATACTGAGTTGATATAAAGGTTTTCTAAACCTGACAAAACTCGATACACAGTGGTCAAAACTAATACCAACATCATTTAGTAAATTTGTTTGGTTAACACATGAATGTTACAAGTTGTTGAAGGTTATCAATAAATTCTTTGGCTATTTATATATGTTCTCTGTATTCTTTGGCTATTTATAATATCTATTGTATTAGTTTAATATTTGTGGTATCAGTTTTAATATCAGCAGTATTAGTTTTTGAATGTGTGGTATCCGTTTTAACATCTACAGTTTTAGTTATAATATCTATGGTATCTGTTGTATTAGTTTATGAATGTGTGCTATTAGTGATATTTTTTTGTTCCAGTGAGCAATGGAATCAGTTAAGTTCATAGTTTGTCGTATTTCAAACTGATCAAGTCGGAAATCCGGCAGAGTTTTCTTTGAATTTGGGCATCCCAAGTTATCGACTTTTCAAAAACCTGTTCAAAGAGAAAATTACAAAGCCAACTCTAGTCTTCTAATCAAACCAGGGCTTCATTGCCACATCCACTCATACCATCTTTAAAACATAACAAAAGCATACCTGAGATAAAATATATTATACCATGTCACCCAAACTTGATAGTAAAGTAGATACTTGATGAAGTTTTATTCATAAGATAAAACTAAAACACCTGTTTGTTGTTTGAGTTACTAAAAAACACATCTAGCAATATACTAAAACATTACTTCAAGTCATTTACAACTTTGCTTCCATAATCTTTCATTCCTCTTCCATTTTATCTTTCTTTTCGTTTTTCTTGGCCTCGGCAACTTCCTTCTCCTTGTTCTTCTCTTCTGCTTTTTGCTTCTTTTTTTGCTCAGCTTCTTTCTTCTGCTCTTCGGCAATCACGTTGACTAATGTAGGCTTATTGTACTTGAAACCCCTCACTTTTATCAGCATTTCACCTCTAGCTCAGTCCACATCACTAAGGACAAGGATTGCACATATCCTTGCTCGGAGATAACGTCGATAAAGAGCCTTGAAGTCAAAAAAGATTGTTTTTAGGGAAAGTAGTACGAGAAATAAAAAAAACTGATACTAATACATACAGAGAGATTAATACCGTTGTCAATAGTGGTTCCACATAGATTTCACCCATAAAGTATTCCATGTGGTGCATCATGAAAACACCAAAGTCGACATCTATTCTGAAAGTTTGCCACTTAAATGGGATATTTTCCAAATCGAAATTGGCAAGGGGTAGACTGAGCTTTTTCTTCAAAAAATTGTTCATTTGTTGTATCTAATAAACAAGAACAATAAATTACATAGGTTAGACCGTTTTCTAGAGAGAAGGGACTCTCTCTCTCTATAGAAAACTTTGCCCTCTATTTGCCGCTCCACCGCCCACCGTCCCAAAGCTCACTGCCTAAACGCTCACCGTCCTTTGGCCTCATGATTCCCCTCATCATCCTCATTGCCATCTAATGCCTCACCATAGTTTACCATCGCCCATTACCACCTTATCTCCCTGTTTTAATTAGTTCTTACTCAGATCTCTGACCAATGACAGTCACCTTGACTAGCCATGTCTTTCCTCCAAGTATTCAATCAGTGTACTGCTATGTTATGCAATAGCCTGACTGGGTATTTCTCTCTCCTTGAGGGGAGGAGAGAGAAATTTAGCCCTAGGCCCCCTTTCGCATTCTTCAAAGTGTTAGTCAAAAAATTGGGTTTACTTTCATAGATTGTACTTCGACATCGTTGATTTTGGTCTGATTTTTGTTGTAGTAGTGATTAGGGCCGTTGATTAGCCTGAAGAAGATGGTCGAGATTTCTTGGAGACGATGGGGCAGAGTGAAGAGCATTCCATTTCACACCGCTCGGGTCACCGCTCGGGTCACCGCTCACACCTTTGTCCCTTGGATGTTGTCTTTCTTTTGTATTAGCCACGTAGCCTTTCATTTTGCTTATTTTTTGGGTTGTAGATACGTGGTTTTTTTTTGATGTTTTGTTTTTATTTTTTAGTTTGTTTGTTTTTTGTTTTGTCTTTTTGTAGGATGACTAGTAATTCATGGTTCGGGCTCTTTTGATTCGGGCTCCTTACCCCTTGCCCATTTTTGGACTTGCCACTTGTTGGGGCTTTTAAAAAAGAATTCGGATACCTGGTTCGGGTTATAGGACACCTTCCGAATTCAGGGGAACTCCAACTGTGGATGATTTCCATACCTACAGTTATACTCGAATTAGGATTCTCCTCGAGATGAGGAGTCCTAATTTCCTTTATCTTACCTTTTTAAAAAAAATAAATATATATATATATATATATATATATATATATATATATATATATATATATATATATATAAGCAAACTGATGTAGTATGTGAAGTTAATGTGAGTAAGATAATTTACCATGATTGTCGTGACTGTTACAAAGTCATGTTTCCTCGTTTTGTATTTTCAGTTGTCCAAAAGTTGGATCTTCTGCAGCTTAAAATTGTATACAACAGCCAGAGTGTGCTTATGTAGGAGGATTGGGACGAAAATCTAGCATGTGAAAAGTAATACAGCAAAGATTAAAATGATACAACAAACATAAAAACTTATAGTATACAAAATAAAATTAATGTAAGTACACATGAAAACTAATACAATAGATAAGAAAACTGATACTCCGTATATGAAATGTGATACAGCACATGAAAATTTCTAGTGCTTGGAAGTGATACAACACATGAAATCTGATACAATAAGCACAAAAACTAATACGTCAGTAATGAAAATCAATACCAAAACTCTAATAAGCACATGTAATCTTTTATCCAGCCTTCTGGTGGTTCCCAACTAACTCCAGCAGTTTGCATCTGTAAGTTTCAACTTTTTCCCTAATCAACTCTGTTAACAATCTCATCTATGATGCAGCTCTAGGTTACAAATTCTAGTGAGAAAAAGAGTTCCTTGAAACAATCTAACTTCTCCTAATTAAACAATAAGCTCCAACTTTGGTTCTGTCAACAGGTCGGGATCACTGATACCTATAACTTGTTTGTGCACCTAAAATGATACATATACAATGATCATGCTTGACCTAAAATGATCACTAATAAGTGCACAAGTTTTAGAAAAGTGATAATGCAGAAAAGAAAGAAGATACATAACACACATAATTGCTTACCAAATCAAGTTAGCTCCCATTGCGGATCTTTCTTGTGTAACAGGAAAATGCCAAATGAGTCAAAAGTTCTTGTCTCGAGTGCTTTTATTTTCCGTTCATGTATCTCCTTTGCATCCTTTTCAGATTCAGGTCCTTTCTTAAGTCCCTCTTTAGTGCTTGGTCCTTTCTTATTCTCATCCTTCATAAGTTATATCAGAAGTTCCAAAGGTTCTTTTAATTGGAAAAAATGTTATGAGTTAGTGTTCCATATGAAAAAAAAAATGTAGAATTCAAAACTTACAGCATGTCCAAGTCCAAAGAAAAATCTCTGCGGCTTCTTCTCAGTGCTTTCTTTATTTCTCTCTCTGTGATTCAGATACAATGACCATGCTTGAGCTATACTTGAGTGTATCATCATATGTTGGTCTAATGTCCCCATGTCATCCCTTCTTACAACGTAATTGTATTTACGATGACACACTTGAGGTAAATCATATTCGAACAAGTTTTCACTGTATTGTTCAAAAAAAGAAACAAAAGAGGAAGAAAAAGGTGACATTTCAGCTACATATAGCAATACTAAAGCACCAGGCTTTAGCATGTCAATTTTGATGCAATTGCCAAAGTATACGCGTGTTTGACGAAGTATGATACCTCAAGCAAACAACATGATACAAGAGACACTGCATTTGATACTAGCTAGCATGTGCAAGTGACAAAGTGGAACTTGTGATACCTCAAGCAAACAATATGATACAAAAATACGGCATTTAGATACTAGCTAGCATGTGAGTTAGAAAGTGAAATTTACCTTTCGACCACTGAGTTATGGATGAGAAGACAGTAGTCAACGACTTCTTTTTGCACATTACTCATTTGGGACATTCTCAACATTCTCAACATTCATTTACGGCTGTTGCACTTGTCGATTAACATTTCTTGAAGATTCCGGCTGATCCCCTGGTGCTTGACTTGACCACTTGCCAAATGGAGGCAGCTTCCTTGTCCACTCCCATATATCATGCACTCTATTAAAAGTATCGTCTATTTTTCTCACAACCGCAGGATTGCTGAAGAAATTTTGCAAATCAGATTGTGTCTCAACAGGGGTAGCAATTGTTGTTGCTTGGTAGTCATCAATTTTCTGTTTCAGCATCTCTATTATGTACTTTGTGATGCCCGCTACCACTTTCAAATCTCTCCTCAAAAGCATGTATTGCTCAGAAACATCCTACAACATATCGTTAATGAAAATTGGTACAACAAAAAATAAATCTAATACTACACACATGAAAACAGATAACGCACATATAATCACATATATTGTGAAACGGAGGGAGTAATGGTTAGATAGTTGTGGGTATAAGCGCATGTAACGTACAAGTGTCACATTTTAATGAATTAGATATTATTTTTTCCCTTTTTTTTTTCTAGATAGTGAGTAGTTGCTATTTTTTTTACATTGGAAAGAATGTAAGTTTTTTAACTTTTAAATTCCAAATACTGAAATACATGTAAAGGGACGGTTTGAGCAAACCGATAGTTGTTTAATAACAATAATTATATCAGTTAGTATAAGCGTAGACTATATGAAAATTGACTATTATTTGTGGGGATAATCGTGGTTAATATGGCATGCGTTAACTATTTAATTACATTTTAAATAAAGCATGAACACATATTTTCATTATTCTTTATATATCTATGTATAATTTTAGAAAATTCAAAATTTTATTTGAACATAAAATTATAGTGATAAATGGATTTTCTGTGCATAGCACGGGTAAAGTCCCAATAAAGATTGATATGTTAGAAATAGGAAACTAGTAAGATGCATTAACCTTCAAAGTGATCGAAGAGCAAAAAAAATAAAAAACCTTCAAAGAGATTAAATTTGTAGATGCTCTTGGAAGTTTCCTGCAGGACACTTCTAAGAGATGTTCTTGGGCCTGGCCCAGATTTCAAAACCTATAAAATTTTCATCTCCAAGGCCTGCATATGTTTTTGCTCCCTTAAAAAAAATGTGAATTGCTAAATACCGCTCCTTTTTACCACCTACCGCCCCCCCAATTTCCAATATTACCCTCACTCACTCTCACTCACTCATCCTTCCTCTCTTCCTCACTCACTCTCACTCATCCTCACCACCACACCATCACACCGGCGGCACCACCACCACCACCACCAACAACAACAACGGAATGTCAGGGGCTAGCGGCAGCGGCAGAGGCTTCGACGGCGAGGGAGGCGGCGACCGACGGCATCGCGGGGGGGTAACTTTTCGAATTTTTTTTTTTTTTTTGAATTGAATTTTTTTTGCCTTGAATTGAATTTTTTTTGCCTTGAATTGAATCGCGAACTTATGTATTGAAGCTGTGTTGAATTTTTTTTTTTTTTTGTGTCGATCGTCTGCCAATCTCGACTCACCCTTGGGTGAGTCGTCCGCGACCGGCGACTCACCCAAGGGTGAGTCGTCTGCCGATCTCGACTCGCCCAAGGGTGAGTCGCCGGTCGCAGACGACTCACCCTTGGTGAGTCGAGATCGGCCGACGACTCACCCAAAGGTGAGTCGCCGGTCGCAGACGACTCACCCAAGGGTGAGTCGAGATCGGCCGACGACTCACCCTTGGGCGAGTCGCCGGTCGCAGACGACCGACAAAAAAAAAAATTTTATTATTTATTATTATTATTATTATTATTATTATTATTTATTGTTATTATTATTATTATTATTATTTATTGTTATTATTATTATTATTATTATTATTATTTTTTATTGTTATTATTATTATTATTATTATTTATTGTTATTATTATTATTATTATTATTATTATTATTATTATTATTTATTGTTATTATTATTATTATTATTATTTTTTATTGTTATTATTATTATTATTATTATTATTATTATTATTTATTGTTATTATTATTATTATTTATCGTTATTATTATTATTATTATTATTATTATTATTATTATTATTATTATTATTGATTATTGTTTAATTAATTAAAAATGTGAAATGATAGATGGGAGGAGCCGGTAAATCGGTGCCGAGGTTATTTAGTGAACTAGCTGGTTCAGGACCGCGTCGCACGAGGACGCGCAGGATTGATGCCTCTGTACGGAGACAGAGAGAGGCAGTTCAGATGAGGGAGATGACTGCTGAGCAAGACGATTACGCAAGTAGCGAGTTCTACTCCGAGGATCAGTCCATGGACGATGATCAGATTGGCGTCGAATCATCCTCAGATTGGCGCGTGGTGAAGGGCAGAGGCGGTAGGTTTGTTAGTACTGGGTCATCCAGTACTAGCAAACGATCTAGAGCGGAGGACGACACTACGTGGCTTGTAACAAAGCCTGTGCCCGGTGGGCCGGCGGATGATAGCGTCATACCGAGCTTCCTGGGCCACGTAGCGTCTCGTATGTGGAATGGAGAGACGAGGGGTCTCTTGAAGTGTCAGAACCGATTCAGTGTCTGTCAGCGGCTGAGTCAGTGGCGAGCGGAGATGTCGGCCGAGATGAGGGCCCAGATCGAGGGGACTGGGTTATCACACCTGGCAGACATTATGTTCAGACATATTGACTTCCCCCTGATATCTGCATTCGTGGAAAGGTGGCAGCCGGATACGAACTCGTTCCACATGCCGTTCGGAGAGATGACGATCATGTTGCACGATGTATGGCATATTCTTCGGATTCCTGTAGACGGACAGCTCGTTTCCAATGAGGGACGGGATGGGCAGCTGCAGATGGCGGCCATGGAGGTTCTCGGGGTTACCCGAGATGAACTGATGTGTAGCAACTGGCAGGGCGGTGCGGTCCTCACGGAGTCGGTTTTTGAGCTTTGCCGTGAGCAAGTGGAGGACATCCAGGCGACAGCTTGGATGTGGTTACTTATTGGATCCACCTTGTTTGTCGACAAGAGTGGTAACCGTATTAGACCCTCCTGCGTGATGGAGGTGATGGACAACGGTTTCGAAACGGTGCATGACTTCTCTTGGGGATCTGCTGCCCTCGCCTTCCTATATCGTCAGCTTGGTATAGCTAGTCGCGGGGATTCTCAGGGCATCTGCGGATGCCTAACTCTCCTCCAAGCATGGATATACGAGTACTTTCCCTGCTTCCGACCTCATCGGGAGCGGATGGTTGTCGGGGACGACGAGGCTCCCCGTGCGTACGTATGGAGTGCCCAGGCTGAGGGCAAGGACGTGGTTCGACTGCACTCCTTACGTAGACGCTTGGATCATCTGCGAGCGCCAGAGGTACGTCATTTAGTTATCGGTGTTCATGATTTATTTCGTCGTTTGCTATGTTTTTTTTACTTCACCGTAACTTTCAACATTTCTACGTAGGTGGTGTGGCTGCCGTACGGTTCTAACCCGGCAGTATCTGTACCGAGGACTGTATTCATGGGGTGGCTACGGTATCGGGATATTATCGAACCGTACATGCTTGGTCGTTGTTTACGACAAATCGGGTACGTACAGAGTATCCCTTCCCCGATCTTTAGGCCAGACAAAGCGATCAGGTCATGGAGCACTCGTTCGTACAAGGTTGTCTACCCCGAACGGATATCATCTGATGCCTGGGGTATGTTCCCGGGATTTTACATTCTTGGTCTCCATGGGTTTCAGGCATCCACGTCAGATCCCACAGCATGTACGGATGACTACCTCGCATGGTACTACCTTCACTCCCACCCTCGGCTGATACGTGACGCTGCAGCACCTGTGATTCCTCCACGATCCAACAGCGATTATGTAAGTGATTAACTAAAATATATATATTTTTACGTATTACATATCTCTGAACTCACACTCATTGTTACTTTTTTGCAGTGGGTGAATCGTCTAGCCGTCTTATATGAGCAGGCCATTACTTTGATTCCTCCGGAGCAAGCGGAAGATTCTCGATCCCAAATGGACGAGTATATGAGAGATTGGCGGGCTGCCAAATGATGTATTGACCCTAGATGAATTTGTTATATATTTATATACTTGTTTCATTGTTATTGTTATTTATTTGTGTTATTGTAATTTGTTGTTTCTTATTTACATTTTTTGTTTTATTGTAATTTGTTGTTTTATTTACCTCCAATAATCACGACCACTCTCCACATGCAAAATATAACAATCACACAAAAATGTGACAATGATATAAGTATAACAATCACGCAAAACATTCAATTACGTCGACCTCGCTAAACGATCCCAATGTGCTCTTCGCCTAACATACATTTACTCCCAACCAGCGACACTATCAGAACGGGAAGTAAACCATGCTTCGCATATCGGAGGAACAGGGAAATCTGGGGCTAAATCCAGACGGATATAATGCATGTACGAATCACCTAAATGACACATGATAATTTCCCTACTTGGACGTGTAGCAGTCGAAGGTGCTTGCAACGGTAGCACTGTGTAACAAGAATATAACCCCCTTCCGCTGCCGTATCCGAATAACATAATCGCTGCATTGAAGAGGGTTGCAATCGGGAACAAATCCTCAATTACTATCATCCAGTGATCATAGTTACACGCACCTCCGTCCCACATAATACGGCGGTAACCAGCGTCGACCCCTTTAACGTATAGGGTTTCGTACAATGGTCGGTTAGCTAAGAGTTCGTTTGCAATGCAAACTCTCGTCAATCGCCATTGCTCTTGGTCTCCGAAAACGTAGTCCGCAATGACACGGAAACCGCAATTACCATCCCCAAGCACATCGAGATATCCTTCAATGAAAGGTATGATGATTCCCGGAATTTTGTTAACATGATAGAATTCAGTGATATCTATTCCGTGTCCAGCTGCAAGACAATATAATAGAAAGTCATTAATAGTACTTATCAAAAAGTAATTAACAACATTATGTACATGTTAATAAATTATGGGTTTTCATACCAGTACTCCGCACGACGTTACTCGATGAGGATGAGCTACGACCACGCCCGCGGCTCGAACTGGATGACCTAGGGCGACCACGACCCCTCTGGGAGTACTCCCATGAACTAGGATCACGTCTGGTAGAGGAACTCCCTCTCGGTCGACCTCTGACTGTCGTGTTCGCTTCCGGCTCGACGTAACTCGCTTCCTCAGGATGAAGCTGCTCATTCATAAGGACAGATATGTTGCGCACAACTGCCCGGTCGCTTGAGTTAACCTCGTCGACCAGAGACTGAAAGTATCGATGGTCCTCAGATGGATACTCAGTCATGTCAAGCGTAGCTATCTCCACTGCATCACTAATAACGAGTGTTCGCCAAAATTTGTGGACACTATTCAAGCTAATTGGCGTGCCCGTATCCGTGGCCGTTTTCAACTCACACGCACACGGGATCTGATGAGTGGATCTCAATACACAACCGCAACGATCAAATACTTGGTGACTCAATTCTCTCATCCTCTTCAGCTCATTCGATAATATTTGTAAGCAGTAATGGGAAACATACCCGGTCAGATAGTTGAATGGGAAACCCGAGTACATCACACTTCTTCGTCTTCTGCACTCTTCAAGTGTGTACTTGATCTCAGTTATTTGTGACTCGATTGACTTGTTGACCTTGTTCCAAACATTGTCCAAAGCTCCAGTTGAGGAGTTCAACCACTGTTTTAGCGCGGCATGTGCACTCTCCACCCTGCAAGTCGTAGTGTTGCCAAGGTGTAGCACCTTATTCGTCCACGCAGCCACAAACATCTCTTTGTATCTCAGCCAAGTCTCCTCTACATAGGATATCACGTGAGGGTAATTCCTCCAACTAACCTTCATCGTACGCACTGCTCTATCGTACGCAGCTTCTGTGGAAGCTTCCATGATAATTTTCCACCTCCCGTTCTTGAACCTCTGCGCGACAAGCTTATCTTTTCCACAAAGTCTGTACACTTTGTCTTCAACGACTTTGTTAATGTGCCATGTACAGAGCAAATGGGCACTCTCGGAAAATATCTCTCTAATAGGTGTCATCAACCCTAGCTCACGATCGGTCACAATTGCTGTTGGGTGTACATCATTTCCAATAAGCATCCTCAACTTATCTAAGACCCACGCATAGCTTGCCTGAGTCTCATCCTTCATAATGGCATAAGCTATGAGGAAGTTCTTATTGATTGGAGTCATCCCCACTATCTCAAGAAACGACATCTTATACTTGTTTGTTTTGTACGTGGAATCTAAGCCAATCAACCAACGAAAAGACCGAAGTAACTGAATTGATGTAGGGTGTGTCATGAACACGTGAGTTACCTCATTAGTAGCTCGGTCGGCTCTTGTCCAATGTACGTACTTATTCTCCACAACTAAATGATGAAACTGACCAATGACATCTCTCTCTTCAAAATCAAGTTTCCTTATACGATCTCTGTGGTTGTACACATGCCGTCTAGTTGCATTGTCCTCGGGAAATTTTTCCTTAATAGCGGCCAAGATAGCACATGGCTTTGTTTGTGCCGAAGTCATGTCACGAACGAGTTTCTTTGACCCAGGACTAAGACCACTCATCTGACGATATCCCTCAGGAAACACAGCAAAGTCATGGTTGTGCGTACCCCTAATCCCAGGCAATGTGACAATCATCCAACTATTGGACCCATACACTTGCCGAGCTCTTAACTGGAACGTACATTTACAAGCCTTTGTTTTCGATTTCTTCCGAGCAGCAGTATCTAAGTCTCTTAATTCCCCTCTGTAGCGTTCACCTCGATTGCATTTTAACAATTTTACGCTTCCATTCTTCTTGTGTGACGAAATTATCAACTCAAACCCGATAGTAAGGGCAATTTGTTTTGCCCAATTAATTGCATCTGTATCACTATCAAATAACTCATCAGTGACGAAATGCGTACTGTAATCAACACCATCACCACCGAACCGCTCCAAAGGAACCTAACGAAAACAACGAAAACAATGTTAGCTTAATCCGTTTGGACCATGGAAGAAACAATATTAATAATAACAATAAATAATAATAATAATAATAATAATAAAAATAAATAATAATAATAATAATAATAATAATAAATAATAATTAATTTTTTTTTTTTTTTGGTGTCGGTCGTCTGCCGATCTCGACTCACCCTTGGGTGAGTCGTCTGCGACCGACGACCCACCTAAGGGTGAGTCGTCTGTCGATCTCGACTCGCCCAAGGGTAAGTCGCCTGTAGCAGACGACTCACCCTTGGGTCGGTCGTCGGTCGTCGGTCGCAGACGATTCACCCAAGGGTGAGTCGAGATCGGCAGACGACCGTGCAAAAAAATGCGCAAAAAATTTTTTTACCTCCGCCACCGTCGACGGCACTTCCTCGTCGCCGGCAGACATCCGATGTTGATGAAGGTTGGCTATGAGAGTGGGTGGTAGAGTGGGTGTTAGAGAGGGAGAATTGGTGTGAGAGTTAGAGAGGGAGAGGATGAGTGCAAAATTTATAAAAGGGCAAAATTGGAATTTGGGGGGGCGGTAGGTGGTAATTTAGGGGCGGTATTTAGTAACACCCAAAAAAATTCAGCAGAGTTTTGTTTGATTTTACCGTTTTTATCCATTTTACTTGAAAATTAATTTTCAGTTATTAATACAATACTCAAATTAAACCAAAATTCTAAAATATAATCTTCTTAATCTTTCATCCTATAATACTAAAATAGTATTAAACTTAGTACATCTAAGAAATTCTTAAACTAGAGGCAAACTAGTAAAAATACCAAGTGGTGTGAAAAATGGTTTTAGGCTAAGACCATTCAGATCCCCGCTAGAAAATAGAATAAACTTAATTTTTGTGTTCTTACTGAACTTTGGCCGATTATAACAATTATGGTCCTTAAGCCTCATTTTTCTTTTTTTTTTTTTTTTTTTTGAAGAAAAGAGAATTCATTCATTCATAAAAAGCCATACGCCATCTACAACGATGAATATCTCTAAACAAATCTAAATCTAATGACATAATCAAGTATAATTTGATATAACAAGATGAATATGATTTCCACTATCACGGCTTGAAATCGATGTCTTGATCAGCTCCGTCGATAAGTGACTACCAATCTAAACATCATTGCTAAAAATCGGCGTCTTGATAAGTTTCATCGATAATTGACAATGCCCTGATATAGCAAAAAATATGTTATACAGTAAACGGGAGGCCACCGCCTTTTCCCTACGATCGGAGGTAAGTACGAAACGTGTTGCAGCTATTTGGAAGAACAAATCCCCTTGCCATAGTAGATTGAACTTGTCTTCTTGATTCATCAAAACGAACCTAAAAATAAAAATTCAACTACCCTCCAACGAACGCGGAGAACTCCACAATCTCTCACCAAAGGAGAGTTTATTACTCCCTCCGTCCCTTCTTTACTTGGGCATATAGAAATGGCACGGGTTTTAATGGGAGGTAATTTTGGCATACACTTTCCACTTATACCCTTGACCTTCATCCCTTCTCATTCTCTTTCCTCCACTCCTTAACCCCACATGTTGGAACTAATGATGGAATAAAGAAAGGGCATATAAGTACATTCATCACTTTTTTCTTACTAATTAAGGATATGCCCAAGTAAAAGAGGGACATCCCAAAAAGGAATGTGCCCAAGTAAAGGAGGGACGGAGGGAGTACTAACCATAAAGAAAAACAAACTAAAAAAATTAGATCGAAAGCAAGGAAACAACAACGAAGGGGCTAACCACCGATAAAAATGCCGGTGATAATCCCAAGATGAGTCAAAGAAAAAGGGGAGCTAGAGTTTTTTGAGAGAGAAAAGAGAGAGAGAGAGAGCCGACTTTCACATCTTAAGCCTCATTTTTCTTCATTGTATTTTTAGTCATTTCCCTTGCGGTGGGGATAGGATTACAAGTACGGTGATGATTTGGCGAAATTAGTTTATGTAGCAGTTGCACTGTTTATTGAGCGTGGACCCTTATTTATTTATACTTTGGGTTAGATGACGATGTTAGCACAATTTACAAATACATAAAGGATGAGAATTCGAACTTAGGAAATAATATATCCAATGCAGAAGTATTAACCACAAGGGCAAGACATCTTAATAAAGCTTGAACCCTTAGTGACTTAGTCTCCATTTGATTCCTCTGGATAAAACTGATCTGAATTGAACTGAACTAAATTGATTTTTTAAACTTAACTGTAGCTGCGTAGTGGGATCATACTTTGTGATAGTATGACAATCGACAATGCAACGCGAGACAACTATAGTATCGACTTGTCCTTGTAATTTGTAATTTTCTTCACATGCTTTTCATGATTGGTTGTCTTGAAATCTTAGTATAATTTACACGCCACAATGAGGAGATTCCATGGTCTATCATTTTCTTGCTGCAACTGCTTGGTGGATATGGAAGTAGAGGTGAGCCATAATTTTCAATAATAGAAATTGATGAACTCAGCATACGACAGGTTTATTGGTTAGGTACAAATAGAGCTGTAAAAAGCTAATCCGACTTAAACACTCGATTTATTAGTCTTTTCAGGATTTTGACACAATTTTGTCAACTTGAACCCATCTATAATTCGGAAAAATAAACTAAAAATTATTTGACCAAAAATCCACCAGTAATCAAATATCAGATCGAATCCAAAATGACCCGACCCGTTTAACAAGTCTAAGTACACGTAAAGCGAGTTGTTTCACAGAGTCTAGAAGAGCTTTAATATCTAACTTTAGAGCAAATTTTAATTATGTGAGACCGTCTCTATGTCACTTTTCACAAAAAATAGGGTCACTTGTTTCCAAAAATAATGGCAAATCTCTCAAGATAAGGTTTTTAGAATTTCTCAAAAAATTGTATAAGACTGTCGGTAATATCTTTACTTTTAGTAAGATGAGCATTACTTTTTAGTGAAACAAGGGTCACTCATCATAATAAGTAATCTTAAATGTTTGAGTAAGACCGTGTAAACTCTAAAGAACGCACCCTAACTAAACATAGCGTGCGTTCTCTAAAGCTGAACTTACCAGAACTGACTTAACTGAACTGTATTCAACATCACTGAACCGGACACCACTAAATTGAACTGGACACCACTGAACTAAATTGAACACAATTTGATATGTGGGACAAAAAATATGTTTTTGAACTCAACACCAATGAACTGAATTGAACATCATTTAAATGAATTTGAAATCACTGAATTGACACCTGAACTAAATTGGACTGTCTGAATTGAACTAACCATGTAAGTTCTAAAAAATGCACCCATAATTGAATTGAAATGAACTGATATTGAACACCACTGAACTGAAACAAACACCACTTAATATGTTTACGAACTGAACACCACTGAACTGAACATACATCACTCAACTGACGCAAGATCATCCCTAAATTCAATGGACTGAACTTAACTGACATAATAAACTCGAAAAAGCACACCCTTATTACCGTAAAACCGCATTACACAAGACCTTTTAAGTTTTAGCTACTTATTAGTACTACAAGCACCATAAAGCTTTAAAATTAAGCAACCCAATAAACCATGGAAGGACCAGTAGTTTTCCGGACAATTTCCTTTAGGCTCTATGAAGCTTTAAGCAACCCAATGGACCAGAAATCACCAGCAATTTCGTGGGCCATTTTTATTTAAGGCCCAATCACAAATTTTCCCTTTCCTATTTTCTTTTTTTTCTTTGAGGGACATTTTATTCCCTTTGCTTTAAGCATAAATAAATAATGTGTTATCAATTCCAGGACAAGAAAAAGCAAACAGCATTTTCATAAATGGTCCTTTCTCTTACTCACACGCCATAAGCTTTGTAACGTCCACATTAGAACCACTTCCACTGTATCACTATCACATTCCACTATTGCCATATTACCACAAGTATATAAATTGACCATTTACCCTGCCAATGGTAAGAGCAACAAAAAAGAAATAAATTCAAAAACCATGAAGATCCAACTTCTTCCTTTTAACCTTTTTCTTGACATTTTTCCTAGTCCCATACCCTAGTCACCAATATGCGTGTGACAAAAACGTTATCGATACAACCTATATGCATTTCTGTAACACTTTCTTATCTTACTTAAATCGCGCTAAAGACTTGGTGTCACGTCTTTCCTTAGATGAAAAGGCACCACAGCTAGTCAACACAGCTAAGGGCATTCCTAGGCTAGGAATACCGCCTTACGAGTGGTGGTCTGAGGCCCTCCATGGTGTGGCTAACACCGGTCCTGGTGTACATTTTAATGGTACCATCCCTGGTGCCACAAGTTTCCCTGCGGTTATATTATCCGCTGCTAGTTTTAATAAAAACTTGTGGTACATGATTGGTCAAGCTGTGTCTACTGAGGCCCGGGCCATGTACAATGCGGGCCTAGCCGGGCTTACATATTGGAGCCCAAATGTGAATGTTTACCGGGACCCTAGGTGGGGCCGAGGGCAAGAGACCCCAGGGGAAATCCATTAGTTGTTAGCACATATGGTGTGAAATATGTCCGAGGTTTGCAAGATTTTGGTATAGGTGAAAATCATGATAGGCTTAAGGTTTCTAGTTGTTGCAAGCATTATACAGCTTATGATCTTGATAGTTGGAAAGGCATTGATCGGTTTCACTTTGATGCAAAGGTATATACACACCTTGTCGGAAATGATACTTGAACTTAGGTCATTGTTGGAATTAAATTGTGGGTGCGTCATTGCGCTACCCAACCCAAACTCAAATGTTAATAAGTTGTGACCACTTTGACCTAGAGATATACAATTGTATACGGTTGAAGTGGTGTCTTAGAGACGTAAAAAAATATAACACAAATATTTGTCTAAAGACATAGAGTAGATGTTAATATTATTAAACATTTACCTATTTTGGTGTAATGACAAGATTTGTGGATTTATTCAGGTCACTAAACAGGATTTGGAGGATACTTATCAGCCACCATTTAAGAGTTGCGTAGAGAAGGGGCATGTTAGTAGTGTGATGTGTTCATACAACAGAGTTAATGGAGTTCCAATTTGCGCTGACTCAAAGCTACTTAAAGGAGTAGTCAGAGACCAATGGGGTTTAGATGGGTTTGTGCCATTCCTTTCACATGTTCTTCTCAATTTTAATTATGTTTTATTTAATAATAATAATGGCGAGTAGCCGAGTATTTTGTCTCTATTCCAAAGGGGATCAGGGAATTCAAACTCACGTAACTCCTACAAACAAGTGGGGAGTACGACAATGTGCTACTCTCTAAGCAGCTAAGCCCATTCGCTATTTATAAATTAAAATAATCTATCTAAACATGTTGAAATACAACATACTTCGCCACCCATTTTCCATGTATTATTATAAGAAGCACAAATATAATTCACTCACCATTAAACATATGCCTAAATGATTTTAGTGAATTCACATCATACTAATAATGAAAGTACTCTCATCCAGCCACGATGAGCCCCATTAGTTTTTAGTAAAAATGACTAAAATTTAATTGAATGTTTATACACTTTTAAGTTGAGTATAATGTTTCATAAAGAAGAATGATTTGAGCAAAGGTTTTTTTTTTCCTATACTAATTATTTTAGTATAAATTTCAATTAGATTTTAGGCCTAGATAAGAATCCCCTATCAGTTGTGCAGTTGTGCTATTGAGATTTTAGAGAATTAGACCTTTAGAGAATGCTAATGAGTTTTAGAGAATAGCCTTTAACTAAAAAAAAAAAGAACACTAGATCAGAGAATGCTAATGTATTTGTTAGCTATGTTGTAATCAAGTTTTACTTAACACAGTTAACAGGCATAAATAATCTTTATACCTTGTCATAATATTGCAGAATATTATCTTCTCCAAAGTTAACTGAGTTTTGATAATTTCCTCCTGGGGATTTTGGACAGATACATTGTTACTGATTGCGATTCAATTCAAGTTTACTATGAGTCTATCAAGTACACAAAAACACCAGAGGATGCTGTAGCCCTTGCATTAAAAGCAGGTCAGTAGCAATCTATATTCATCAATTTTCCAAATGTAGTTTATGTAACACGAAAACTTGTATTTAACGATTTTATTATAAGTTTATAACTTTTGGTGAGACGTGGATCACTTTTGAGATTGAAATAAGGGTCACTTCTCAGTTCTCATAATGAGTGACCCCTACTTTTCTAAATAGTGACTCCAATTTTTGTGAGTTGGTCTCATACATGACTTGCTCTTTCACTAAATGATTCAAAGGCCTATCTGTATGTGTTCGAGGTGTGCAGAGTACTATAAGAGCAATATAGTCATTTTTTATTCTATTATTATTATTGTATTGTTGTTGTTGGTTTTTTTTTGATAATTAAAATCAGTTTTGTTGAATGGAATGAAAAGAGAGCCAAAAGCCCCAAAACTCATACACCTATTGGAGCCGAAGCTCATATACCTATTGACTATTGGAGCCGAAACTCATACACACAAAACGCACCCACTCAACACCACACCAGATCACCTATTATTGTTGTTGTTGTTGAATGGATTTACAGATATATTTTTAGAGCCCTATATTTGATGATATAAGTGAACACAATGCAGGAGTGAATATGAACTGTGGAACCTATCTAGGAAAGTACACAAAAGATGCAGTCAAAAAGAGGAAAGTTGAAGAATCAGTTGTAGACCAGGCACTTATACAACTACTTAGTTCTTATGAGGCTTGGATTTTTCGACGGGGACCCTAGAGATCTCCCATTTGGAAAACTAACGCCGTGTGATGTATGTTCGCGTGATCACAAGAAATTGGCACTCGAAGCTGCAAAGCAGGGGATAGTGTTGCTAGATAACAGAGGAAAAATCCTTCCATTGTCGTCCGAAAAGGTTCAAAATTTAGCTGTTATAGGTCCAAATGCGAACGCAACTAGAACCATGTTGAGCAATTATGCTGGTGTACCATGTGGTTACACTAGTCCCTTACAAGGGCTTAAGAAATATGTTCAAAATGTTACATATGAGCCAGGTTGTGGAAATGTGAAGTGCTTAGATAAAACTTCGATTAAGGCAGCTACAAGGGCAGCAACTAAGGCCGATGTAGTGGTGTTGGTCGTGGGGCTTGATCAGTCAATTGAAGCTGAAGGACTAGATAGAGATAATTTGAAATTGCCTGGATACCAAAAGGAGCTTATCAAGGATGTTACTCGTTCGACGAATGGGTCTGTAATCCTTGTGATCATGTCAGCTGGTCCTGTTGATGTTAAGTTTGCTAGGAAATTGAGTAAGATTGGTGCAATTCTTTGGGTTGGTTATCCTGGCCAAGATGGTGGACATGCTATAGCTCAAGTCATTATTTGGGGACTACAATCCAAGTAAGTCTGTTTTTTGCTTGTTCCATTTATATAATATGCACATTTGTCCAACATTGTTGTCTTGAGGAATTGATCATAATCTAACAGTTCCATTTCCATATAGAACACTCATGACATTTATAATGTAATCTTATACAGACAATTAAAAGAAAAAAGAAAGAAAAAAACAAAGAGAGATGATTCTTAACATGGTTAAGCTATAAACTTTTGAGTTTGGGAATGAACTCCTGCTTGATATGTTGTTACATGAATGTTACCAATACTCTTCATATACCTTAAATTTTTGTTTCTTCATATACCTTAAATTTTTGTTTAGGTTACTTGACAATTCGAAATGGATATATCATATAGTCATAATCAACAGAAAAAACAATCGAGTCCTAAAATTTGAGACATATCTATGACAAATAACTGATTTGCACAAAATTTGCAGCTTTTGTCAGCTATAGCCTACATATGTTGTTAGTTACCTAAGTCTTTTAGTTGTAGACTTGTAGTGGCTAAAGGCCTGAAACCGGAGTTTTTTGTTGTTTGTTTTTGTTTCTGTTTTTGTTGGAGGAGGCACAAAGGTCTTGATAGTAATTGGAGGTTTGGGGACGATATTCCTAGCCAGTGGAGCATCCGTTGATTCCTGGCTAAAACCCGAGTTCTAAAAATTAACATGAAAACTGACTTCTATGCCTGATCTCCTACAATTAATCTTGCAGGTGGAAAGACCCCAGTGACATGGTACAAACAAAAGTACTCTGATGAAGTGCAAATGTCAGATATGAACATGAGACAGAACAAAACTAGTGGTTTTCCAGGAAGAACATACAGATTCTACACCGGGAAGTCTGTTTACGACTTCGGCCATGGACTAAGCTATTCCAACTTCACTAAGTTCCTAGTTAATCCTACACCTTCAACAATAACTATCCAGAAATCAATGGACAATACCAAATCACAAAACCCTAATGAAAACATAATGTCCCTTGCTGATAATGACAGTTTCACAGGAAATATGGCCTTAGACACATCAGAAGTGAACTGCACAAGGTTAGAGCTTGTTGTTATACTAGGAGTGAAAAATGAAGGACCAATGGATGGGGCCCACGTCGTGCTCGTATACTGGGTCCCACCGAAATCGAGTGGGATTAGTGGGGCCCCCAAGATACAACTTGTAGGATTTGAGAGAGTAGAAGTAAAAGTTGAACAAACAGAAATGGTAATAGTGAGATTTTTTGTGTGTGAAGTGTTTAGTCTTGTGGATAAACAAGCAAGAGAAAAGTGGTCACTGGTGCACATAAGCTAGTGATTGGATCTTCAAAGGAACAACAAATTGAACATCATTTCAGAATTAGGATTGATGGTATCCATCAAGATCTCTAAATTTCTATCATTGTACTATATTTTCTCTGAATACACATAATACATATGTAATATTACTAATCGTGATTACATTACCATTTATGCACGGTTCCTTTGAAATCTACTAAAGTTTTTTTTTTTTTTTTTTTTTTTTTTTTTTTTACTTATGGGAACATGTATACTATTAGGAGTGTATTACGATTCATAACATTGAATAAGATTGAAAAATATGTACGCTGAGTTGTTTGTCTTTATTATTCTTCTTTCTTATACGAGGAACTTGCAGCCACTATGGTTAATGTGTGATCCGGATAAATTCCAAGTGTATGCAAAAACCTGCAAATCATATATACCAGGCAAGCCAACAAGATAAATCTTGCAGACATACTCAGCAAAGAGGGCTTAGTGGGAATTGAACTCATGACATTTGCCATGAAATTCAACCTCACAAACAACTATATTACTCCTTTAAAGACGAGTTCTTTATCTTTAAAATGTACTAAGAATCGTAACGTCGGATGTAATATTTCTATAGTTACATAACTAGATCGATCTTACACATAATGTACATGCAATCCTTCAAAAATTATTAGATGCACCAAGTGCAGTATTTTAGTTGTAAATTCAAGCACTCCTAATAATTTATTACATTACATACCCCCGCAAATTAATTTGAAAATAATTGATTTCCATTTCCCACATTATGAAAACAATGATATGTCATGGCCTTGGCCCAAAAGGATCGCTCTATACATATATGTAATCCCCAATGTTGAGCTTCGCAATTCTTTTGCAGTTATCCCATTTTTTTTTCTTTTTGTTATATATTTTTATTCATCTAAGCTAATTGATTTAATTTATGATTTTATTGGACTTTTTTATTTTATTTTTTCATAAAAGTGTAATCCTTCAATTGTAAGAAGTTAAATATGGGTACAAGTGACTAATTAAACATTTGTAAAATTTTCCAAAACCGCCATTGCTTGGATCATAAAAAGCAATAGCAGAGCTTGGGTATGGTGGAAATACTTCAATGACATCATAATAGAAGTGCCTTTTTTTTTTTTTTTTTTTTTGGTAAAAAGGTTAGATTTCTATTACCAAAATAGCTTGTCAAGTACAAAATTCTGACCAAGGCATACCTGGGAGTATTACACTTGAACTGTAAACCATAAACTATTGACAGAGAGTAAAGCAAGCCAAAAATTGTAATCTATCAAAAACACCTTTTTAGAAGTGTTGTATACCATCCCCTATCAGCGTGTGTAATTTTCTTTGGCAAAGAATTTGTGATCCTCATTTGTATGTCACTCTTTAATCTTCTCATGCTTGCTACTGGTGAAGGTACAGTTTTCTCCCAAGTAGCTTGGTTCCTGGCTCTCCAAATGTAGTAGACAAGACCTGCTATCACTGCATATAGGACTTGTTTTCTGAATTTTGACCTTTTATACCTCCTGAAAATCCAAAGCCACAGCTTATCATAGTTCCTGACAATTGTGATTTGCAACCAGCTACAGATAATCTCATAACATCTACTACTGAAATAGCACTCAAAAAACAGATGCTTCTGTGTCTCAGCTTGCACACCACATAATATGCATTTGTCATCATCTATACACCGAATTTTGAAGTACCATTCTCTGGTTCCAAGCCTGTTATGCATTGCCAACCAGCATATAAAGGCATGCTTTGGCACATTCCTCTTATTCCAAACCCATGCAGCCCATTTCACATTACAATCACAATGTTGCAACCATTTGTAGCCACTAGACACAGTGTAGGTGCCCTTGCTGTCCTGGTCCCATTTATCCCCTGCATAACCCCCCACCAGCTGGTCTCTCACTTGGCATATTTTCCTCCAAGCCCAGCTGGCACTAGCAGGAGGGATATGCTCTTTCCAACCTCCTCCCTTTATATACAGATGGTGAAGTAGTGAACCCAACGTACCCGGAGAGTACTAGCCTCAGAAGCTATCAACCAGACATACTTGCCCATAAAGACTATGTTCCATGTATGATAGTTTTTTATGCTCAAACCCCCTTCCTCTTTGGTTGACATTATTTCTCCCATGAAAGAGGTGGAGACTTACTGTAATCTGCCCTTCCCACAAGAAGTTCCTACATATTGCAGCAACTTTGTCTAACACCATAGCTGCCAGAATAAACACTGCAACCCAGTAAGAGTGTATTGACATCAACACTGATTGTATTAGCTGCAACTGCCCTGCATAAAACAGGTGCCTAGAGCTCCATGCCTTTATTCTGGCACACATTTTGTCTATCAAGATATCATAATAGAAGTGTTATCAAGTATTAAGGCCCTTTCTTGGTCTAAGATACAACATGCTATTAGACTAAGGCTCTGTTTAATTCAATTTAATTTTACTTAAATTAAGTTCAGTTAAGTTCAGTTCAGTCTAGTTTAGTGGCATTCAATTCATTTCAGTTTTGTTCAGATTATTATTATTAAAATAATTATAATAATTATTATAATTCAGTTAAGTTAAGTTCCGTTTAGTTCAGTTCAGGGCAATTAAGTTCAGTTCCGTTCAGAGTCATTAAGTACAGTTCAGTTAAGTTAAGTTCAGTTACGTGAAATTCAGTTGAAGTAAACAGAGCCTAAGAGCAACTACAACCATAACTCCTTAATTAAAAGTGTTAAGACTTTTCTCTCCCCTCCACTTCACTTTTCCACTCGAAACTTGAATTTTTCTTTTTCATGACTCATTGTCTCCATTCATGACCCAAGTCACTATAGTACTCTCTCTCCTACATTTCCTGGTCCCCACCAAATTTTGGGTTAAAAGGAAGCGCCATATGGCACATTCTGATTTGTTGGACCAAGTAACTCTTAACTTGTCTCAAAGTCTCTAACTCTCTATTATGCCCCATGAGAGAGAAAAATCATCTTTGACCCCTTCCGCACAGTAGTGACTCTCACTTGATCTATACTCTCTCTCCTACTTAACCCATTAAAAAGTCACCATTATTGTAACACCTCGAATTTCCGTCTAATTTAAAACCATTTAAAATCACGAGTTGAAGCGGAAAAACCATGGAAATTTGAAGCGCTACTGCCGTATTTAATGTTCAAATTAAATACAAGGCTAGAAAGAAACCAAATGTTATATATCCCAAACATACGTACTAGATAATTAAATAATAACTATCTTTTCCAACTAACTTAAAACAAATAATCCAAATGAAATAGAAATATTAAACTATTAATTCTCATGCAAGAGAATTAATCTCGTTACAATAATAAAAATCCCGAATAAATAAGAGTTCCACTCTAAACAATAAAGTAAATGTTTTTAGAAGATTTACAATCTTCTTTTGTCGCCTTCTCACTAGCTCTACTCCTTGAGCTACAAATCCTGTCAATCTACTCCCCCATATAGACGAATTCCATATAGGTTCATCATAGGTCCACCATTGAAGAGAAATGGACAACAAACACAAGTAAAAAAAAAAAAATAACTAATCAGCGACGCTGAGTAATTCATAACCACATAATCCATTCAAATCTCCAAGCTAAGCCAACATGCTTAGTTAAATGATAATCATGCTTTAAGAATAAAGACAACATGCTCTAAAAATAAAGACACGTATAATCACCAAATAATCAATCTCAGTATTTATTATTATCCATTAGCCAAGTTCATTAGAGAGAAGAGAATCGCATGAATTGTCAAACCAACCGCAGTCGATTCAATAGGATCTTAGTCCCGTGTATAGTTGCAAAAGAGGGATCAACCGTTCCAGAGTATAGATGACTCCCGAAGTACTTCAATGTTCCTTAGTATGCATACCCTCCTTCGACCCTGAAGTCTACAGGAAGAACTGTTCCGGAGAACCACTCGTTCAATTATCATATATGGATACCGGATTTTTCTCCCATTCACGTATCACAAGTGAGATTTGCACTCCTGCAAGAAAACGAAAACAAAGTTTTGTCGCTAGCTATATGCTTAATACATGAAAATCCTGCTTGCTTACTACCTTTCTCTTTTCAATTCTCTTTCCTGAACTGATGTTCTTGTGGAACTAACCTCTTGGTCATTTTGCTGAGTTCCTTCGACATGGTTCTGAGATTTCCAATACATTAAGGCCCTAACCAATAGAACCACTGAACGTAAAATGTGACAAATTCCCATTCGCGTCCTTCGGTGGATCTCTCACACAAAGAAGTCTTAACTCTCAATTCATTAATTCAAAGGTGATCACATAGTCAAGTAAATCACATAATCTTAGCACTCAAGTAACACAATATGCACTACAACAATTAGTCACTTGGGCCACGAATTTCACCATGGGAGGTCAAATTTTGTGGCCAACTTTTTCAGATTTTTTGAAATTGCCGCGGAAAATTATTTCATGGCCATTTCCAAGAAAATTGCCACGGGCAAAATAAATTTATGCTTGCTTTTCCACGGGAAAAACAAAATTGTGGCCATCTTGGTAAAATCGCTACGAGTGGAATAACTTCGTGGCTAAATTGCCACATAAATGTACTTGAGTGGCCAAATTGCCACCAAATATTTTTTTTCGTGGCCATTTACAAATTTTGCTACGGAATTGACTAGTTTTCCACGAGAAATTTTGTGGATGTCGATATTTTCTCCATGTAATAACATTCTAAATATAATAATGTCCATACTTTAATCATATAAGAAGTTTAGCATAGATGGTTTGAGTCACTTATAAACTCTGAGAAGTCTCAAGTTCAAGACTCATTAACGTCAATTATAAGGTTTTTCTTATTTCTTTTTTCATGTTTAATTAGCCACGAGTATAGTTGTAGCTATTAACTTAACCCGCCACAAAAATTCTCGTAGCTAATTGAAATGTTTCCACGACTCCTTTAGTGGCAAGATGTTAACATGTCACTAACAAAACTGTGGCTAGACTTCTCGTTATAGCCACAAGAATGCTTTAACCGTGGCTAAGTAGATTGCCACGGCCTTATAGGCCACGACAGGCACGACAAGTGTTTTTGCCACAAAAATTTCATATGATAGCCACGATTGTTATAGTGGTGCAAGTGACCATTTGTTGTAGTGATGGTTACAATTTCCGATGGCATTTTACATGAATGACATCTAGGCCTCAATTTAAAACCACCTAATTCAATAGTCAAAGTTCATTTCAACTTATTGAAGTAACATGCTTCTAACATGATTCACATGCCTACTAACATGATACCAAAAATAGCAATTCCAAGCTATATTCCAATTGAACAATTATTAACATAACTTTCGTTCAATAACCAATAATAAAACATGCATCTCCTCACATGAATATTAACAAGTAGACATTGCTACACCAAGTGAATTTCCAACATAATACATGCATTCACTAACACATAATTCTATACGAATTATCACAAGGAAATAAACATTAATTATCCCTTTTCAAAATACTCACAAGTCCAAATATGAATTCACATTCTCAATCCAATACTAGACAAATGAATACAAATCCCAATAGATATGAATTATGACAAAGAGATTTCATAATTCATCTAGACATGAATTACCTTTAGCAATAGGCAATCACGACAATCAACAACGTAAGCTCCTTACGTTTAAGAGCAATCAACGGGTCCTAACAAATCCACAATACACAAATAGTCAATACTTTGATTTCTAAACCACTTTATTAAATTTTAAAGATGATTTAGTACCCTTAATTTAATTAATTAAGTTGCTGGAATTTTCAGTTGTAACACCCCGAATTTCCGTCTAATTTTAGATCATTTAAAATCACGAGTTGCAGCGGAAAAACCCTGGAAATTCGAAGCGTCACCGCCATATTTAATGTTCCAATTAAATACGAGGCTAAAAAAGAAAACAAATGCTAGTGTCCCCAAACAAACGTAATAGATAATTAAATAATAACTATCTTTTCCAACTAACTTAAAACAATTAATCCAAATAAAATAGAAATATTAAGCTTATTAATTCTCATGCAAGAGAATTAATCTCATTACAATAAATAAAAATCCCAATAAATAGAAGTTCCAAACTAAAAAATAATTTAAATATTTTTAGAAGATATCTACTCCTCGAGCTACAATCCTGTCAATCTACTCCCCCATATAGACAAATTCCATATAGGTTCATCATAGGCCCACCATTGAAGAGAAATGGACAATAAACACAAGTAAAAAAGAAAAACAACTAATCAGCGATGCTGAGTAATTCATAACCACATAATCCATCTCAATCTCCAAATTTAAGTCCACATGCTTAATCAAATAAAGTAATAATCATGCTTTAAGAAAGAAAGACATCATGCTTTAAAAGTAAAGACACGCATAATCATCAAATAATCAATCTCAGTATTTATTATTGTCTATTAGCCAAGTTCATTAGAGAGAAGTGAATCGAATGAATTGTCAAACCAACCGCAGTCGATTCAATAGGATCTTAGTCCCGTGCACAGTGGCAAAAGAGGGATCAACCATCCCGGAGTATAGATGACTCCCGAAGTACTTCTAGTGTTCTTTAGTATGCATACCCTCTTTCGACCCTAAAGTCTACAGGAAGAACTGTTCCGCAGAACCACTCGCCCAATCATCATATATGGATACAAGCTTTCCAAACATTGAGACCATAACCAATGGAACCACTCAACGCTACAAGTGACAAATTCCCATTTGTATCCTTTGGTGGACCCATTACCAAAGAAGTCTTAACTCTCAATTCAATTTAATATGGTGATCACATAACAAGTAATACGCATATTATTGGCACTCAAGTAACCCAAATATGGTTACAAATTTCCAATGGCATATTACATGAATGGCATCTAGGCCTCAATTCAAAACCACCTATTCAATAGTCAAAGTTCATATCAACTTATTGAAGTAACATGAATCCACATGCTTACTAACATGATACCAAAATAGCAATTCCGAGCTATATCCAATTGAACAATTATTAACATAATTTCGTTCAATAACCAATAATAAAACATGCATCTCCTCATATGAATATTAATCAAGTAGACATTGCTTCATAAGTGAATTTCCAACATTGTACATGCATACACTAACATATAATTCTATACGAATTATCACAAGGAAATAAATATTAATTATCTCGTTAAAAATACTCACAAGTTCAAATATGAATTCACATTCTCAATTCAATACTAGACAAATGAATACAAATCCCAATAGATATGAATTATGACAAAGAGATTACATAATTCATCTAGACATGAATTACCTTAGCAATAGGCAAACACGACAATCAATAACGTAAGCTCCTTACGTTTCAAGTGCGATCAACGGGTCCTAACAAATCCCACACAATAATAGTCAATACCTTGACTTCTAAACCACTTTATTAAACTTTAAAGATGATTTAGTACCCTTAGTTTAATTAATTAAGTTGCTGGAAATTTCAGTTACTCATGCATGCTCAAAGCTTCCAAAACGAATTTGCATAACCAAAATAGAAAACTTTCCAAAACTCTAAAATAAGTCAACAAGTCAAAACAAGTCAACACCCAAAACAACATCGCCATCACCACCACCAGCAGACCCGCTTGTGGCTGACGGCTGGCGGCAGCCACGGTAGGCGGTCGCGACAGCCGCACAGCCGCTGCGCACGGCACGGCCGTGAGTTATGCACGGCTCAGCCGTGCACCACACTGTTTCACCCTTTTTTTTTTTTTTTTGTTAATCAAATTTAATAAACCCTAATCTAATTAAATCCACAATTTAATAAATTTTCAGATTTAGTTAAATCACAAAGATCTAACCTTTTGCATTCAAAACTTGATTCAATTCAACAAAACAATAAACCAAACCCGAATCATGATCATACCATGCAAAATTAATAGAATATAGCAAACCCTAGGCAAAATTAAATTAGGGTTTACTCAAACAAAAATTAGGGTTTATCAAAAACAATAAATTTGAATCAAGAACACAATTTTAATTAATCAAAAGGCATTAAAACACTTACTTGAAATCAAAAGGGTTTAAAATTGAGCAAAGAAGAATTGTGAAAGAAGTGATGAACTTTATCCTTCTTTTTGCTCCTTGGTTCGGCCGTGTGAGAGTGAGAGTGAGAGAGAGAGAGAGCGTGTTTTTTTTTTTTTGGATTTGGTAAAGAGTCAGTTAAGTTTGGAAGCTGAGTGTATTTAGGAGCCCAAATACACTCCTTCCTTAACTAAACTTATTCTTTCCTAAAAACTCTCCTACTTTCACTCCATTAACCAAAATTTAGGAAACAAAATCTTGACTAAAAATCAGAATATTAGGTGCATTATTTTCGGCCACCTAGCCGAAAATAGTGGCCCAAATTCCTTGCCCATAATTTCGGCTACTACCGAAATTATAGCCCTTAAATTCCTTTTCATTTATTTGACCCAATTATATTTTAATTAGGTCCAAAACCAAAACCCAATATTAATTAGGCACTTTAAACATTTATGAGCCCAATTAATTATTTAAAATACGAAATTGCATTTTCTTTTTAATTAATTATTATTCTAAAATGAATAATAATACGTGGTATTACATCCTTACCCCCTTAAAAGAAGTTTCGTCCTCGAAACTTAGGATCACCACCAAAGTGAAGCTAGTTCCATAAGGCGAAGTTTTTCCACTACACTTTCAAAGTTCAATACGCAACAAGTAACTCGAAAGTTTAAAAGTTTTCACAACTTTTCCAAATAACAAAATGAGCATGATGCAATGCAATGCAATGCAATGAGTTTTCCAGTCTTTGTTTCTTTTCTTTTGTGGATTGTTACACCCTTCCCCCCTTAAAAAGGTTTCGACCTCGAAACTAAGGTTAAGTACCTTGTTCGAACAGTTGAGGATAACGCTTGCGCATATTAGCCTTAGTCTCCCAAGCCACCTCTTCGACTTTGTGGTTAGCCCACAACACTTTCACAAGATTGATCGTAGACGCACGAGTTTTCTTCGTTTTCTCGTCTAGGATCTTCACAGGTTTAGTTCGCTCCTCAAGGACTCAAACTGGTTGCTCTTCATAGGTAAGTGTGTCATCTTACACTACCTTTTAAGGATTCAGCACATGACTCGGGTCATGGTGATATCTCTTGAGTTGTGACACGTGGAACACATCGTGCACTTGCTCCAAATCCATAGGCATAGCAAGCCTATAAGCGACCTCTCCAATTCGTTCAAGAATCTCATAGGGTCCAATGTACTTTGGGCTAAGCTTCCCTTTACGCCCAAATCTCATAACTCCAAGAGTAGGCGATACTTTGAGAAGTACCTTCTCACCAACTTGGAATTCCTCCATTCGTCGATGTTGATCTGCATAGGCTTTCTGTCTATCTTGTGCATCTTTCATCTTCTCTTGGACAAGTTTCGCTTGATCCACAGTCTCTTGGATAAACTCCGGACCCATAACAAAGGTCTCCCTTATGTCGTTCCAACACGTAGGAGATCGACACTTTCTCCCATACAACGCCTCGTAAGGTGCCCTACCACTGCTCGCATGGTAGCTATTGTTGTAGAAGAACTCAATCAAAAGTAAACTCTTCTCCCAAGAGTCCTTCTTTTCTAGACCACATGCTCGTAACATTTCCTCCAATGCCTAAATAGTACGTTCCGTTTGACCATCTGTCGCAGGATGAAATGCCGTACTAAATTTCAACTTTGTACCAAAGGCCTCTTGCAATTTGCCCCAAAAGTTCGACAAGAATCTCGTATCCCTGTCTAACACAATGTCTTTAGGTACTCCATGTAACCTTAAGACTTCCTTCACATAAGCTTCAGCAAGTTGGTCCATCGACCAAATCTTCTTCATTGCAATGAATCTCGCCGTTTTCGTCAGTCGGTCGACAATAACCCAAATAGTGTCTTTGCCAGACCTCGTCTTTGGTAATCTAGTCACGAAACCCATCGAGATTGAATCCCACTTCCATCCAGGAATTTCCAGCGATTGAACAAGACCTTCAGGCCTCCTGTGTTCGATCTTCACCTTTTGACAAGTAAGACACCTTGCCACATACTCAGCATACTCTCGCTTCATGTTTGTCCACCAAAACTGAAGTTTCAAGTCTTTGTACAGCTTATCACCACCTGGGTGAACAGAATACGCAGTTCCATGCGCCTCATCAAGAATCGTTCTCTTCAGCTCGGTGTTGCTTGGTACACACCAACGCCCCTTCATCTTGATCGTACCATCATCAAGGATCTCATAATCAGGATGCTTCCCATCCTTTATCTTGGCACGTAACTCCTCTAGAAACGGGTCGTGAACTTGCAATTGTCAGATCTCATCATAGATCGACGGTCGCACTACAAGTGCATTCGGTAACACTGCAGTCTCACCTGGTTGAACAACCTCTAGGTCCAACTTCCTGAATTCCTCACACAAGTCATATGGTAGCACCATCATGTTATTCACATTGTGTGAAGTCTTCCTACTCAACCCATCAGCCACTACATTGGCCTTTCCCTCATGATACTGAATATCCAGATCGTATTCAGATATCAACTCGAGCCATCTCCGTTGCCTCATATTCAACTCCTTTTGAGTGAAGATATACTTCAAACTCTTGTGATCAGTAAAGATCTTGCAACGAGCTCCATACAAATAGTGCCTCCAGATTTTTAAGACAAAAATCACAGTAGCTAACTCCATGTCATGAGTAGGGTAGTTCTTCTCATGCACCTTCAACTGGTGAGAGGCATAAGAAACCACCTTTGCCATGTTGCATAAGTACACACCCCAACCCATTCTTAGATGCATAACTATACACCTCAAATCCTTCCGTTCCGGACGGTAAAGTCAACACTGGTGCCGTAGTCAACCTTTTATTAAGCTCTTGAAAAGCTTCTTCGCATTGTTCAGTCCACTTGTACTTCATCTCCTTCTTCATCAAATTTGTGATAGGTCTAGCTACCTTGGAGAAATCTTGCACAAATCTTCTATAATAGCCAGCCAACCCGAGGAAACTTCGTACCTCAGTCACACTTTTCGGAGCAGGCCAATCCATGACAGCCCGAATCTTAGAAGGATCAACAGAGACTCCTTCTTTAGAGATAATGTGCCCAAGAAAGGCAACACTCAGCCAACACTCTCACTTTGAGAGTTTAGCGTACAACTTCTCATTTCGCAACACCTCCAAAACAGTCCTCAAGTGTTTTGCGTGTTCCTCCATGTTTTCGAATACACCAAAATGTCGTCGATAAACACAACCACGAAACTATCCAGATATGGTCTAAAGGTGTTATTCATCATCTCCATAAACTTAGCAGGTGCATTAGTTAACCCAAATGGCATAACAGTAAACTCATAATGCCCATACCTTGTCCTAAAGGCAGTTTTTGCAATATCGACCTCATCAATTCTCAGCTGATGATAACCAGATCGCCAATCTACCTTCGAAAACACTCCAGCTCCTTGGAGTTGATCAAACAGGTCTTCAATCCTAGGTAGAGGATACCTATTCTTAACAGTGACCTTGTTCAACTCACGATAGTCAATGCAGAGACGCAGACTACCATCCTTCTTGCGCACAAATAGAACTGGTGCGCCCCACGGTGACACACTAGGTCTAATGTACCCTTTCGCTAGTAACTCCTCCAACTGCTCCTTTAGCTCTTTCATCTCTAAAGGTGTCATTCTATACGGTGCACTCAAAATCGGACCTGTTTCAGGAACTAGGTTAATCTGAAATACAGTATCCCTCACTGGTGGCATACCAGGAATCTCCTTTGGGAATACATCCGGAAACTCATTGACCACGTCAATCTTTGAGATTTCCTCGTCTACTCCCTCTACATTCTGAATGTGACACAAAAATCCCTCACATCCTTTCTCTAAGTGCTTCTTCGCCACAATCATTGAAATAATCCCAATTCCTCCCCTAGCTTCAAAAGAGATTCTATTACCTCTAGGCCCTTTCAGCGATATCTTTTGTTCACTACAATCGATTCTCGCTTTATACTTGTTAAGCCAGTTCATACCTAGAATAACATCAAAATCTTCCAATTGAAACTCAATCAGGTCTGCAGGCAATTCAAACCCTGCAATGTTCACTCGAATATTGGGATGTATTACTCTACGCAATACCACTTTCCCAGTAGGAGTGGCTATACTAGTCTCTAAAGGTTCTGTAATAGTTGAGCCTTGAAATTCCCTATATTTCTTAACAAAGTTTTTAGATATGAATGAATGTGATGCTCCAGAATTAAATAATACATAGGCAGGCAAAGAATTTACAAGAAACGTACCATTCACCACATTGTTTGCCGCATCAGCCTGTACTTGATTCATCACAAACAAACGACCTCCATTTCTGTTCTGGTTGCCATTATTGTTCAGAACATTTCTAGCCTGTCCATTCAGCCCATTCTGTCAATTACCACCTTGATTGTGCCCATTTTGACCCTGAGCTGCAGGAGCTTGAACATTGTTGTTGCCCCCACCATTGTTCACGGTCTTGCCCTTCTGAGGACAATCAAAAGAACAATGCCCCAACTCTTGACAAGTGAAGCACCTCACCTTATTTCCAGCACAAACGAGTCCTGGGTGATTCTTGTTGCATCTCTTGCAAATGTAGGGTTTGCCCTTCCAACCCCCATTATTCTTATGGCCATTCCCATTGCCATTCTTGCCATTTTCATTCTTGGAATTCCCACCCTCGTTGTGGTTATTCCCCTTGTTGTTGTTGTTGTTGTTGTTGTTGTTGTTGTTGTTGTTGTTGTTGTTGTTGTTGTTGTTGTTGTTGTTGTTGTTGTTGTCATTCTGGTTGTTCCCTCCCCGGAACTTTTTCTTCTTCTCACCACAACTACCCTGATGGTCATCAAACTTTCTCTTTCTCCTAGTCACCTCCCCTCGTTGCTTGTAAATCGTAGCTTGATTCGCAGCACGATTGTAGGCTTCTTGCACAGTTTGACACTTAAACCCTCCAAAAGACTCGCGAATAGTCCAGTACAACCCATTCTGAAATCTACGGGCCCTTTGCTCTTCTGTAGAGACTAACTCTCCAGCAAAACGAGTAAGGTCGTCAAAATTTTCAGCATATTCCTGAACAGTCATCCTTCCCTGGATAAGGTTCAATACTCTGGGTAGAATTCCTCTCGAAGAACCGTTTTGAACATCTCCCAATTAAAACCCTCTCGAGCTCTAATTGATGTACCATTGGTTGTCCACCAACGATCTGCCTTCTTCCGGAACAGGTAGATAGCACTATCCACCTTAAGTGCCTTCGGACACCCAGTTATCGCGAAGATCTTCTCCAAATCTCGCGTCCAATCATTGAAAAGTACAGGATCCTTGCGCCCTTCAAATACAAGCAGATTATGCCCTTTAATCTTCTTAGATATTGCGGCAAAATCGTCACCCATAGTAGCCCTCGTGTCTTCCCTCTGCATCATCTGCGCGATGAATGCATTAGACTGCGCTAAGGCTTGCTGCGACTGAGCAAGTTGCGCTAACAAGGTTTGCGCCATTTCCTCCCCATTCCCGACGTTGTTGTTATTATCTCCCATCGAGCTATTAGAATCTTCGACTCTTTGTCTATTTCTTCTAGGTGGCATCTAGCAACCTAAAGGATCAACAAAAGCAAAAAAAAATGGGTATTAGCTACCCATATCACACTCATGTGCGATGATCACAACTAACATATACACTTGACTCATATATATGTTCAATAGCCAACTAGGGCTCTAGGCTCTTATTGCATTCAAGCATGGTCTTATCACACTCTTGCGTACAAGCAAGCTCAAGTTTCAATAGACTTTGTTCTTTCTCAAAAATAAGCAAATCACAATCATCATGAAACATCCATGCCTTTTTCATAGGTGTTTTGACAATACTCATGCTCTAAATAGCAGGTAAATAACACATTTCTTGCAAATATTTCATCTCGTAAATCAAATAATCATGTATTTGTTCTCAAAAATGAGGACTTGCCAAACCAAGCCTCAAAAGCATGAAGTAAAGCAAAAAATTTAACATTCTAAATCAAAATGTCAAAAGCAAATGGCTCGCAGGCCCAAATAAAGTCTCAAATAGTTTCCTCGATCAAACTAAATAAAACTAAGAATCACGCTTTCTTCGCGACCTTGCGCTTCTTTGCGCGCTTCGCTTGGAGCGTCTCCTAGTAGATTTCATCGAGACTCTGGTCCATCTCATTGAACAAATCCTTTTCGAGCTCCTTGGCCTCGTTGACCACTTCCTCATTGTCCTTCTTCGCAGGACTCGGTGGAAACATGAATTTGCGTTGCGGCTCTACTAATGCAAGCTCCTTCATCTCGTCAATCTTGTCGGTAATGCCAGAATACTTAACGAAGTAGTGCTCTGGCCAGCTTTCGGCACGTCTGAAGATCGAGTTGAAGCTCTCCTTAAAAAGCTCCCCACAATCGTAGGACTGCTCCTACTCATCATTTAGCTTATCTCTGAAAGCTTCCCAAATGATGCTATGACCAAAGGCCTTGTATAAAACGTACGCCTTCATGTGATGTGACCTCAAGGTGGACTTATCCCCATGTTAGTCGTTGTATTCCTTGAAAGTCGCACGCGCCTCGTTCTCGAAATCGTGCAAGCGTTTGTCCCCTTTCCATTGCAGAGTTCGCGGATCTATAGGTGGATGACTCATCTGCAAATGGGAAACATCACGTTAGTACTTCACTCGAGTACTTCAAATAATACCAAAACAAGCAAAAATAACAAATCAACTCATTTCGACTTATAAGGATTTTATTCACAGAACTTAAGCCTATTTAAATTTTTGACCTAAGAATATGTTTTAATGACATACTTTACAATCAAAGCGTGTATTAGGGACAGTAACATACGCTCTGATACCAACTTGTAACACCCCGAATTTCCGTCTAATTTAAAACCATTTAAAATCACGAGTTTCAGTGGAAAAACCATGGAAATTCGAAGCGCTACCGTCGTATTTAATGTTCAAATTAAATATAAGGCTAGAAAGAAACCAAATGTTATATATCCCAAACATACGTACTAGATAATTAAATAATAATTATCTTTTCCAACTAACTTAAAACAAATAATCCAAATAAAATAGAAATATTAAACTATTAATTCTCATGCAAGAGAATTAATCTCGTTACAATAATAAAAATCCCAAATAAATAAGAGTTCCACTCTAAACAATAAAGTAAATGTTTTTTAGAAGATTTACAATCTTCATTTGTCGCCTTCTCACTAGCTCTACTCCTTGAGCTACAAATCCTGTCAATCTACTCCCCCATATAGACGAATTCCATATAGGTTCATCATAGGTCCACCATTGAAGAGAAATGGACAACAAACACAAGTAAAAAGAAAAACAACTAATCAGCGACGCTGAGTAATTCATAACCACATAATCCATTCAAATCTCCAAGCTAAGCCAACATGCTTAGTTAAATGATAATCATGCTTTAAGAATAAAGACAAAATGATCTAAAAATAAAGACACGCATAATCACCAAATAATAAATCTCAGTATTTATTATTATCCATTAGCCAAGTTCATTAGAGAGAAGAGAACGCATGAATTGTCAAACCTGCGCAGTCGATTCAATAGGATCTTAGTCCCATGCACACTGGCAAAAGAGGGATCAACCGTCCCGGAGTATAGATGACTCCCGAAGTACTTCAATGTTCCTTAGTATGCATACCCTCCTTCGACCCTGAAGTCTACAGGAAGAACTGTTCCGAGAACCACTCGCCCAATCATCATATATGGATACGAGATTTCCAATACATTGAGGCCATAACCAATGGAACCACTCAACGTAACAAGTGACAAATTTTCATTCGCGTCCTTTGGTGGATCTCTCACACAAAGAAGTCTTAACTCTCAATTCATTTATTCAAAGGTGATCACATAGTCAAGTAAATCACATAATCTTGGCACTCAAGTAACACAATATGGTTACAATTTCCGATGGTATTTTACATGAATGGCATCTAGGCCTCATTTCAAAACCACCTAATTCAATAGTCAAAGTTCATTTCAACTTATTGAAGTAACATGCTTCTAACATGATTCACATGCTTACTAACATGATACCAAAAATAGCAATTCCAAGCTATATTCCAATTGAACAATTATTAACATAATTTTCGTTCAATAACCAATGATAAAACATGCATCTCCTCACATGAATATTAACAAGTAGACATTGCTACATCAAGTGAATTTCCAACATAATACATGCATTCACTAACACATAATTCTATACGAATTATCACAAGGAAATAAACATTAATTATCCCTTTTCAAAATACTCACAAGTCCAAATATGAATTCACATTCTCAATCCAATACCAGACAAATGAATACAAATCCCAATAGATATGAATTATGAAAAAGAGATTTCATAATTCATCTAGACATGAATTACCTTTAGCAATAGGCAATCATGACAATCAACGACGTAAGCTCCTTACGTTTAAGCGCAGTCAACGGGTCCTAACAAAACCACAATACACAAATAGTCAATACTTTGACTTCTAAACAACTTTATTAAACTTTAAAGATGATTTAGTACCCTTAATTTAATTAATTAAGTTGTTGGAATTTTCAGTACTCATGCATGCTCAAAGTTTTCAAAAATACAATTTACATAAACCAAATTAGGAAACTTTCCAAAACCCTAAAACAAGTCAATAAGTCAAAACAAGTCAACATCCAAAACAACATCACCATCACCACCACCAGCAGACCCGCTGGTGGCAGGCGGCTGCGACAGCCGCACAGCGGCTGCGCACGGCACACCCGTGCCTCACGGTTTCTCTTTCCCTTCTTTTTTTTTTTTTTAGCAAATATAACAAACCCTAATCTAATTAAATCCAAAATTAATAAATTTTCAGATTTAATTAAATTACAAAGATCTAACCTTTTGCATTCAAAACTTGATTCAATTCAACAAAACAATAAACCAAACCCTAATCATGATCCTATCATGCAAAATTAATGAAATCTAGCAAACCCTAGGCAAAACTAAATTAGGGTTTACTCATATAAAAATTAGGGTTCATAAACTCATACTTGAATTGAATCCAAAAGCTTTTAATAATTAAAGGAAACAAATTTAGAACACTTACTTGAAAATTCAAAGGATTAAAACTGAGCAAAGATGAATTGAAAAAGTGATGAACTTTCTCCTTCTTTTTGCCCTTTAATTTTCGGCCGTGTGAGTTAAGAGAGAGAGAGCGTTTTTTTTTTTTTTTTGATTTGGTAAAGAGTCAGTTAAGTTTGGAAGGTGAGTGTATTTAGGAGCCCCAATACACTCCTTCATTAACTCAACTTATTCTTTCCTAAAAACTCTCCTAATTTCACTCCATTAACCAAAATTTTAGGAAACAAAATCTTGAATAAAAGTCAGAAAAATTGATGCCTTATTAAAATAATGGCCCAATCCTTGCTCACAATTTTCGCCATTACCGAAATTACAGCCCATTAAATTCCTTTTTATTTATTTGGCCAAATTATAATTTAATTAGGTCTAAAACCAAAACCCATAATTAATTAGGCACTTTAAATATTTATGAGTCCAATTAATTATTTAAAATACAAAATTGTATTTTTTTTTTTAAGTAACTATTATTCTAAAATGAATAATAATACGGGGTATTACAATTATAGTTGCTCGAGAGAAAAATGCAGAAGCTGACACTTTGGCCTAGAATAGAGCAGGGAGACAATTCTGGACAAAACCACTTTATGCTTGGTGGCTGGTGCTGGTCTTTTTTTTCATTGTATTGTTTTTAATTTGTTAGGTATTGTTCTGCTTTATATAGAGGTTTCTTGAGAATATGTAGGAGATTTATTTCGGTTATATGGGCTTTACCGAGCCTCTAAATTTCTTCTAGTTGTGATTTGACAATAAGATACCTATACTAAAATATTTCGTATTAATACCACACTCCAGTTTAATTAATACCATATCTTTAATAAAATAATACCAATATTGTCCTTCTTTTAATTTAATTTAGCACTGTGGGTTGATTGAATCAAAAATCACACTCTTAATCATGATGGCGGGGAGTCCTACAAGCACATGAGAGAATTTTCTTTGGGCTAAATCTGACATCAACTTTACTTACCTCGATTTTAAAAAAAAAAAATACTCAGTGCACATTTTATTTTTCCCTTAAAAAAGCATCAAAAACTTTGTTAGACGTATAATAAACAGAAATGTGAACAAAATAGGCGTAGATATTGAGGATCTACGCCCAAAATAGGCGTAGAACGCCCAAAATAGGTGTAGAAAATGAAGTACTACGCCCAAAATAGCCGTATGTAGTATAAAGTAGAGCGTGAAATTCCAAATCTCCAGCAGCAAGCCTTGAACAAATTATTGCACAGGCCCCACAGCATACAGTTTAACATGAAAACCATGGCTGAGTCAAATTTAAGTACATTTTCACAATTCCTTTGTTTATAGCAATGAAGACAGGTTTCTTGCTTGGCAAATTGTGAGAAGGTGCCTTTTGGGAACTGGATGAACGAATTGGCAGTGGAGGAGGTGAAGAGCTGTGTCATGGGGAAGGTGCTATGGCAGTAATGGCACTAGGGGCTGAGGGGGTAGAGTTGCAGAGTAGGGGGTGCTGTATTGCGAATCATCCATTCTCCGGAAGTGCGAGAAATCATCCACTCTCTGGAAGTGCGCGCAAAATACACTAGGAGCTTAAATTAGTAATTTATTATATATTTAGGGTGTGAAATTTATAAAATAAGGGCGTGGTGAGTGTTAGGGGTAGTATTTTAAAATGTTTAAGTTTAAGCTTAAAAATGGATGTGGTATTTAGCACCACCCTAGTAAAACTAATTTTGGTGTTAAAAAACAATAATAATAACTATAGAATTTTGTATGATAGAAATAAGGAACCTACAGAAATGGTGTCAATAAATAAAAATAATATCATTTTGGATTTGTCTTAAAGCTATTTAGCAATATGGTATTCACTTAGGTTCGGACAACACCTAACCTCTTTTTTTTCTCCAGCCTAAATATACTTGAAACTATTCAATTTATTCCAAAACAACCGTATACTAAAACCTCTCCTCAGTGAAAAAACAATTAAAAAAATCATCCCCTACTTCTCTCGACATACTATCCCTTTCTCTCCTCTGCTCCCCTATGCTACTCTATGCTACTCCCCACTGCCCTGAAATCCACGATCAACCAGCAACGCAGGGTGATCATGGCCATCTTCTCTATCGGTTTGGTGTTGGCTCTCAAGTCGACGACCTTCATCCTAATGCAAAAGAGGAGGATTTTGTACTTGAGTAACTGAAATGTTTTTGGTCTAGATACAAATTATTTTATAATGCAAATGCTAACATCGGATAACACTGGTATACCACCTTTTCAGGAATTACCAAGTACCTGTTTTGAAAGTGTAGATGATAATATCGAAATATTTTTGAGGTTGGGATAGAGTAAATTTGTGGGCCATTTGATTTGAAAATTATTGGCAGGTTTTACTTCTATATTGTAAACAAGGTTTTGAGAAGTGATGATATACTGATATTGTTGTGTGAGAGGAGGAGTGCACTGTATGAAAGATGTATAGTCGTTGACGTAGACCACAACTTTGTTAAGAAATAGTAGATTATATTAGCCCGCCAAGTTTCCAGCTTCATTTTCAGCAACTAATATACAAGAAGTAGCTGAGTGACACAAGACTTACGTTTAGGCTGGAAAAAAAAAAGGGGAAAAACAAGTGATCTGGTATTATCCAAACCTAAGTGAACACCATATTGATAAATAGTTTTAAAACCAACCCAAAATGGTATTTATTTTATTTATTGTCACCAATTTTGTAAGAGATTCAGAAATAAGTTGAAAAGAATGAATACAACATTAATAATATTCATATTTCCTTGAAAACATACGTACTTAGGTCTTAGCTCTGATTTGTGTCCAAATAGTGCATCATAGCTAATGAAAATTTTTATTTCTTTAAACAATGTTTGCTAATGGAAATAAGTTTTAGATTTTAAGTAACAACGTCTGTAATTTTGTTCTTTTCGTCTGTAATTTTTGAAAATTATACCACTAGCTGCAATAACTTCTAACAAATTATTATTTTTCCCTTCAATTTTTATTTGGTTCCCAATCCAAAGTAAAGGGGAATATACATATCTCCATATCTCTCTATAAAACCCCAAATTTATAATAATGTTATAGAATAATGTTACGGAAATATCGATGTTATTACCCGTGAGTCAATACCTCTGAATCAATACAAACCCAAGGATATTAGTGTCACATTTACAACCAAGGAATAAATTAGAGATGTTCGTTCGCGGGCCTAGGCAAGACACGGGTCGAGCCAAGTCTCAAATTGTTTTTCCATTGCAAAGGGTCGGGCTAGCCCGCCACAAGCAATGACCATTTCACTCTGCATTATCTGTACATTTAATTTCTTTGACGGACATATCAGAATAGAAGAAACAAAACAAAAATGACATAAACTTGAGTACGTAATTAACACTCAAAATTCGTAAAAACATTGCGCAAACCCTTGCCTGAGGTTTTCAAAAAATCGTCGAAATTAATTTGCAATCACACTTAAATAGTCAATTAAGACAACCTCATTCAATGTGCTGGCCACATAACTTATATTTCTTGCTTAATGCCTCCATATCACGTTGTCTATGAAGGTATAGCTCCAAATAATAGTCATCATGGTTTAAAGACTCCAGTGTGTACACTATTTTAGTAAACTCATAACTAGATAAGAGAACATAATAAATGGCAAATGATTTGTCGGAACGCAACATCGTTGTATTCATAATGAAAGAGTAACAATTTTGGGAATCAAACATCCCTTGAACCGGTTCGGCTAGAATGCACTATTGAAAAAGAGCCACACTCAACAAGTGTAACTCCAAGTCCTTGACTACTTCTAGGAATCCAATAAAAGTCATTATTTTTGGTTAATTCATATTCGCAGAAGGTCGTTAAACAAGAACTAATGGCGTAACGAAGTTAGGACTTACTAAATGATTTTTTGACTTAGATGTTGCTACAAAATAGTAATCCGATTAACCTTATAATCCAAGTTATTATCTTGATAACCAATTTAATATAATTCGGCAATAACGAGATTCTAATAGAAATCCAATAGCTCTTCGGTGACTAGACATGATCCATACTTAATTGAGTAGTCATAAAAAGTCTAATATAACGATGACCTATCGACTTGCTCATAACTCACATGAATCCACATAAACCTGCATAAAAGCTCATTAATTCATAGTTAACGAATTAATTTAATCATTCAAAATATGATCTAAACAATATCACATTAATTCCTAAAAGTATCATTAACATCACTAATCAATCTCAACAGATAGCATACATCATAATTCCTGATTGACGACAATCATAATTAAATCATGTTTTGCACATTTAATTACCCCGATTGATCAAATTGGTATATTTAGTTAGACACCCGCGACAAGTTGGTATATTTTTTAACTCCGGCATCATAAGGGTATATTTAGTGACTGATTTTGGCACTTAGACCCATTATTTCAATTTTAGTGAGAATCTCCAATATGTTCCTTGTTATTTACTATTTTCCTAATTATTTTCTTTTCTTTCTTTTTGTTAAATCATTTTCGTATTTCTTTTCCCACACCTCATTCATTTCTCCATTTATTACCCAAGCTTTATAATTTGATGAATTGAACAAATTTGTCCCTAATTTCCTTCAAATTCGTGCCCCCCGATTTTGCCTTTCTCAATTTAGTAAACCCTAATTTTGTCCAAGTGGAAGCAAGAGAGTTAGGGGTTAAATACAGAAAAAATAAAAAAGGGTAAAAAATACGAAAATAATTAAGAAAAGGGAAGAAAAGAAAAAGAAAAAAAAGGGCAATAAAAAAAATGAGATCTAGCCAGAGATACCCACTTAAATTCAAATAATGAGTCCAAGTGCCAAAATCAGTCACTAAATATACTCTAATATCGTCGGAGTTAAAAAATATACCAACTTGTCGCGAGTGTCTCACTAAATATACCAATTTGGTAAATCGGGTCATTTAATTAGTGAACAATGACAATTGGCATGTAACATCAACAAACGTTTTTTTATATGGGATTTTGAAGAACGTTGTCATGCTAGGTTACCTCTAATTAAAGCGTTACAATCATTATAGAGTCCTACAAATTATTGAATGCACGAGCAGGGTTCAGAATCTAATTAAAACAAATAACCGAATATTAAAACCCTTATCGAAAAATGGAAACAACACCTAATATTAAATTTAATAGTTTATTTAAACTCCTCAAGTTTTTCAAACCAATCTTTTGAAAATCGATAATCAAATTTGTAAATCTGTTTAAAAAAATATAATAAGATAACTAAATCTTCAGAAAATCAATTACGAAAATCAAATTATTATTTAACAAAAAATAAAATCTCAAAACTCAACACCCTTTTATCGATGGGGGCCCACAGCGCGTCGATCACCCAGCCAGTCACCTCGGTCATCATCGCCAGCGCCACGTCTGTCATGTTCGGCTCCATGCACGTCGCAAGGGGGGGAGAGAGAGAGAGAGAGAGAGAGAGAGAGAGGCGTAGGGGTCGGAAGGGGACTTGACAAGTCCCAACCACCTTCTAGGTGTGATCTTGCTAGGGTCACCACGACGTGGGTGTTGAGCGGTGGTTGACTGTCATTCGCAAGCAATGCGAATGTGTGTGTGTGTGTGTATGTGTGTGTGTGTGAGAGAGAGGGGCACGCCCATATTGCTTGGCTTGCCAACGGCTTCTGGCGGTGTTTGCGGTCTGGAGTCTGGACAATGACGGAGAGAGAAGTCCGGTCAGTGAGGGAGAGTAGGAGAAAAAGATGAGAAAATTGAGGATTTGATGCTCTAAATGTAAAAAAATCTATAATCACATAAATGGGACGATCTTATACTTAACTTTACATACATTAAAATTATTAGATGCACCAAGTAGATCACCAATGCAGTTTTTACTTATCTGTTAATTCAAGCACTTGTAATAATTAAAGTTAAAACTCGTGTATAAAAAATTAAAAATAACCGACGCTTAAGTTATAAACTCATGATATGTCATCGCCTTGGACCACGAATAACGCTATATACATATATGTAATTGTAGACGACTAAAAAATATAGTCAGAGTTCCTTATATATTATCATGATTATGAATATGGGCGTCAAATTAAACGTACGGGGCATTTACTAATGGTGCCTAACAAACTCAATAATGCGGCATTCAGTATTTTTGGAGTAGAAACACATTGACCGCTTGTTGTAAAAGATTATTCAAAAATACAAGGGATCATGCATAACAAGAAAAAGAAAAATCATCACCACACGAATTTCTTTTCAAAACACAATATTGCAATAATACCCCTATTTATTGTTCATATTAAAGTAGAATCATCTCAGGAATGCAATAAAAGGAGAATGACTAACAACCAGACATGATACACTGATTCTTAGGAGTGAAAAGAAAGGATAACTATAATAATTAGTTTTACAACTATTTTCTAGAATAAGAATTTAACCACACGCAAAGCATGAAAATCCAAATACATACCTAGAAAATCTCAAAATCTCAAAACCTAAACTCAAAACTAGCAAACTGTTTGAACAAGCTAAGGTCATTGATCATAAGAGAACATCAGTTTCCAACTCTTGATGTCTCCCCCTCCCCCTCCAATCATCAATAGGAACTAGACTTTCCATGTAATCATAAATTCCAGCACATTTAATACCACGATAATGTCCGGATTCAAGATCAAAAATTTCTTCAGTTTCAGGGTCACAAAAGATTAATCTATTATAACACTCAAAAAGAACCATGTTATTCTTCCAGTGGCCAATCGGACGCCCCCAGTGTGAGTAATCTTCAATAGGAATAATCATGGTAAATTTCTTTGTCCAAGATGATCCTGCTGCAGTTTGTTCCCATATGTTGAAACGATTCACCTCGCCTAAGAGAGTGAAGAAAGCAATTGAACCATTATATATTCCAAGACTGATCTGGGTTTCCAACTTGTCATAATCTGGTAGTCTTATCTCTTGAAATCCATCTGTAGCCATGTTGAAAGAGACCATCAAATCACAATAGAAATTAGGTCCGTCTGTACCTAGCCAGTAAAAACAACCATCCAAAAATATGTAACACATATTTCTCTTCAAATTATAATATTTTTCTAGATCACCCCAATATCTCCAAGAATTGGTCTTCAATGAGTAGATAACGATCGACAAAGGATGCTTTCGCGTCTCACCGTAGTCATCAGTAATGTCTTCATATCTTATAATCACAACCACCTGATAATCATTGGTTTGCGGGTTTAGTCCAAACCCATAAACATCAAAATAACCCGCATGACTTACGTCTGAGGGAAGATCCGGCTTAGTGATGATCGGAGGTAACTCTTTGCGCTCACGTGTGAGAATAAGTGTAATTCCCCTTGAGGGATTAGTGTTGTATTAGTCTCTTTATATAGTAATTACATGGAACAATCCAGAAGATTACAATAGTATGCAAGTATAATCTAGAATACTCTAAATATCTAGAATACTCTAAGTATAATCTAGAGAAATACAAATATAATTAATGCTCTACATACAAAGAGGAATATTTACATATTCTGAATTATTTACATTATCACACCCCCACAGTCGGAGCGGGAGGAGGGCGAACGCTTAGACTGGAGCGAAAATCATTGAAAAGAGTGGATGGAAGGCCCTTCGTAAATATGTCCGCATATTGAGAACTGGAAGGGACGTGAAGAACACGAACATGGCCCAAATCTACCTTCTCACGTATGAAATGAATGTCAATCTCTATATGTTTCGTGCGTTGGTGTTGAACTGGATTAGTAGACAAGTACACGACACTGACATTATCACAGTACACCAAGGTAGCTCGAGTGAGAGGGCAATGAAGCTCTAGGAGCAAGTTGCGAATCCAACAGGTCTCAGCAACTGCGTTGGCGATACCCCGATATTCGGCTTCAGCGCTAGATCGAGAAATAGTAGCTTGGTGCTTAGAAGACCAAGATAGAAGATTATTACCCAAAAACACACAATACCCCGATGTGGAGCGTCGGGTATCAGGACATCCACCCCAGTCAGCATCAGAATACGCAATGAGGCCGGTGGTAGTGGATGGATACAGATGGAGGCCATGATCTATGGTGCCCCGGACATATCGGAGAATGCGTTTGAGAGCATTGAAATGGGGTTCTCGAGGATCATGCATAAAGAGGCAGATCTGCTGGACAACATAAGAAAGATCGGGTCGAGTGAAAGTGAGATATTGCAATGCACCGGCAAGACTACGGTAGAGAGAAGGATCCTCAACTAGAGGACCCGAAGGACCAAGTTCGGACTTCGTATCAACAGGGGTGGTGCAAGGCTTGCAATTGGTCATATTGGCACGATCAAGTATCTCAATAGCATACTTTTGTTGGGAGAGGAAAAGACCGTCCTTGGTGCGGGTTGCAGCGATCCCAAGAAAATAGTGTACAGGACCTAAATCACTCATGGCAAACTCAGAACTGAGAGAGAAAATTATACGCTGTAGAAGGGTGTCTGAGGAAGCTATGAGTACGATGTCATCAACATAAAGTAATAAGAATGACATGTCATTCTTGTGGCAATAGATGAAGAGAGAAGAATCGGAGACACTATGTTGGAAGCCTATGCGGGCCATATACTCGGAGAATCGCTGATACCAGGCACGGGGAGCCTGTTTGAGGCCATACAGCGATTTGCGGAGACGACACACATAATCATGATGAACAGGATCAACAAACCCAGGGGGTTGATGCATGTAAACGGTCTCCTGTAGGGTCCCATGGAGAAAAGCATTTTTCACGTCCAATTGATGGATCGGCCAGGAACAGGAGAGGGCAAGGCTTAATACAGTGCGAATGGTAGCTGGTTTGACAATTGGACTGAATGTTTCATCACAATCAATACCAGGACGTTGAGACTTACCATTGGCAACCATACGAGCCTTGTATCGCTCCAGGGACCCATCAGAATTGAATTTGTGCTTGTATAACCACATAGAATGTACCACATTAACCCCGGGAGGGCGGGGTTCCAAGACCCAAGTTTCGTTTTTAATAAGAGCATCATATTCGGCCTGCATGGCTGCACGCCAGTTAGGATCCTTGAGGGCTTGAATATGTGAACGAGGAATAGGTGAAAGGGTGGAGGTAAGAAGGTTAAGTTTTTGGATAGGTTTAAAAATTCCATTTTGACCCCGGGTAACCATGCGGTGAGTGGGATGGGGAGGGGGAGGTGGTGGGGGAGGAGGTGTAGAATTGGTCGATGTAGGGGTGGGAGACTCATTAGAGCCCTGGCCATTTATGGGAGATATAGAGGTGGCGGTAGGGCTTGTGGGCGGAGATGGAGTCACCCCCGGAGGGGGAAGAGGCGTATCCACCTATGGCACCGGGTGGGGAACACTCGGAGACTCAAGAAGAGAGCGAGAGATAGGTGAGATATCAGAGGAGACATCCAAAAAGTCATATGTGGAGGGTGGTGTGGAGGAAATAGAAGCAAAAGGAAATACGGACTCGTCAAACGTGACATGACGAGAGATGATAATTTTACGAGTATGAAGGTCAAGACAACGGTAACCCCGGTGATTAGCAGGGTAACCAAGGAAGACACATGGTGTGGACCTGGGAGCTAATTTGTGAGGGACGGAGGAAGAGAGATTAGGATAACAGAGACATCCAAAAATCCTAAGATGAGAGTGGGAGACGGGTTTGTTGAAGAGTTTAGAGAAAGGTATGTCATTTTGTATTGTGGTGGATGGGAGAATATTAAGAAGATGGGTAGCCATGTGGAGAGCTTCAACCCAATAAGTCGGTGGGAGGTGAGCCTGAAAAAGAAGGGTGCGGACAATATTATTAATGATGCGTATCATTCGTTCGGACTTCCCATTTTGTTGGGAGGTGCGTGGGCATGAAAAACGAATCACCATCCCGTTTGCCGCAAAAAGATCATGAAGTGGGGTATTATCGAATTTACCGCCATGGTCACATTGAAAAGCTTTTATTTCACGATTAAATTGAGTATGAACATAAGCATGAAAATGAAGAAATTTAGAGAAAGCATCGGATTTGCGGCGAAGAGGATAAACCCACAAAAATTGGGAGAAATGATCTAGAAAAATAACATAATATTTTATTCCACTCACACTAGAAATGGGAGAGGTCCAAAGATCTGAATGAATTATATCAAATGGAGACTCTACGACAGACTCAGAACGACAAAATAGAAGTCTAACATGTTTTCCTAGTTGACATGCATGACATAAGTTGGAATGTTTGTCCTTTTTATTACAAGAAATAAAACCCCTAGAAACTAAAGACTGGAGAACTTTGTCGCCCGGGTGACCCAAACGGCGGTGCCAGGTGGAGTGGCTGGTGGTGAGGAGAGCGGTAGGTGGAGCTGCGGAAGGTGTGGGAGTGGCGGGATAGAGGTCGCCGTCACTATCACATCGGAGTAGCATTATCCGCGTCAAAAGATCCTTCACAGTAAAGCCATTGGGGTCAAATTCAACAGAACACTTATTATCTCTAACAAATTGACGAACTGAAATAAGATTTTTAATAATTTTAGGGGACACAAGCACATTCTGAAGGTAAAGGGGACGATTGGGATTGGGTAAACAAGTGGAGCCCATATGAGTTACAGGTATCAAGGATCCGTCACCGACTATAACAGAATTAGTGATGCTTTTATTAAAAACAGAATTTAGATTACCTGGTGTGGACGTCAAATGGGCGGAGGCCCCTGTATCCATATACCAACCGGCATCACCGGGATCCTGGAGAGAAAGAGTGTTGAAGGCTTGCGGAAGGGAAGTGGTAGGCGCAATTGGAGCAGCATATTGGTTGGCGGACGCAGGTGAAAACCAGGTCCATGGTGGTGGGACGGTGGCCGAGAATGCTGGAGGGGTGGCGTGTGGGCCCCGTCCGAGCACGCCAGGCGCAGGGGAGGGCGCCGGAACACGTGCCAAGGAAGGCTGAGGGGTGGCGGTTGAAGTGTTAGGCTGGTGCCAAGTAGGGGCTACGGGCCAGGGTGGCGGCCAGTAGAAGGGTGGCCAGACTGGTTGTGCGGGTTGAGTCGCGTTTTGTGAGGTCCTAGCTTGTTGTGGTGTGGAGTTATGGTGCCCACGACCATTACGACTCCCTTTGTTATTGTTCTTTTTGTTATTGTCGGTGTGCCGGGGCATTGAGGGTGGTGGGGTAGATTGGGCTTCCGGTTGTGAGAGGGTAGGGGTGAAGAGGATAGTGGAGGAGGATGAGTGATCAGTGTGGGAGGCTATGGGTTGTCGAGGTTTGGAAAGACGTTGTTCCTCGAGGAGGAGCATTGAACGAGCTTGAAGAAAAGAGGGGAAATGATTGCGGTAGCGAATGATGGGTCCCATATGTTCAAATTTTGAATCGAGACCATTTATAAGGTAAGTGACAAGATTCTTATCCGGGACAGGGTTGTCAATATTGGCAAGAAGGTCAGAAAGGATTTTAATGCGGTTGCAGTAGTCATGAACAGAGGACTCACCCATTTCAATATTGCGAAGCTCGTTGTCAAGCTGAATGGCACGAGCATCTTTGTTATCGCGAAAGAGGTTTTCAAGACTAAGCCATACCTCACGGGCAGTGCCGCCTTTCTTGAGAATCATTTGGACAAGGGACTTGGTGATAGTCCCATACATCCACAATTTGACAATACCATCAAGACGTTTCCACTCTATGTCAGTTTCTCCCGAAGGAATGGAAGTGCTGTCAAGATGACCAAGAACCCCAAAACTCAAGCAATGAGTTTCAAATAATTCTCGCCACGCATCATAGTTGAGTTCATCAAGGTCCAAGATAAGGGGTATATAAGCCTTGATATTATTGATGCCATAAGGCTTTTCAGGATTGAGTGGTGGAGGAGGGTTGGTATTTTCTCCGGCCATGAGTACAGAGGTTTTTTTTTTTTTTTTTCTTTTTTTTTGGAAACGAAAGGAGATAGGATTAGGTAAGGTGGACTAAGGGTAACTCACGAGGGTAGGAGGCAAAGAGTTTGGCTGGGTGATTAAAATTAAGTGAGAAATGTTGTTGCTGTGTGTGTGTGTGTTTTTTTTTTTTTTTTTTTTTTTTAAGCCAAGTTTTGACTGGAAACTAAAAAAAAGAAAAAAAAAAATTAGAAAGTGTGGCAGTGGTTTAAGATAGAGAAGGGGGGAGAATTTAGAGGAGAGAGAGATGAGAACTTGGCCAGACCACGACAGGGATGACGAGGGAGTGGACGATGACGGTGGGAGAAGAACAGGGCAGATGGGTAGCGGTGGTGGCGGGAGGTCGTGAGGGCCGAAATTCTGGGCAGAAGTGACGAGAAGAGTGAGGTGGTCGTGAGGGCTCGAGTAACGACGGCAGTGGAAGCGGATCTAGTCACCGATCGAGAGTGGTCAGGTGTCCTGGGCTGGTTGTTGGCCCGTGCAGCTGGAGAGAGAGAGAGGAGCAGGGAGGATGAAGAGTAGAGAGGGAGAGCGGTGAGGTTCACGGTGAGGGGACATAGGCAAAGGAGAGAGAGAGAGGGATTAGAGAGAAATTTAGAGAGTGATTAGAGGGAGGTTGAGGGAGAGAAGCTCTGATACCATGAGAATAAGTGTAATTCCCCTTGAGGGATTAGTGTTGTATTAGTCTCTTTATATAGTAATTACATGGAACAATCCAGAAGATTACAATAGTATGCAAGTATAATCTAGAATACTCTAAATATCTAGAATACTCTAAGTATAATCTAGAGAAATACAAATATAATTAATGCTCTACATACAAAGAGGAATATTTACATATTCTGAATTATTTACATTATCAACGTGTTGTTGGGTTCCACAAGTAACGTATATAAGTGCCTCAAAAGAGCCAAGTAAAGTAAATTCCATCACAAGGACCACAAATGAATGAACTATACCGAGGCATTTGATCTTCAAGTTTATAATCGGTAGATGAGACTGTTAGAGTTTCATCTAGATTAAACTTATACAAAGACATTTCTCCAGATGGGAGGACTGTCACATACTGTACAAGGAGACTATTTTGCAAATCTCTCTTGTTGCAATAACTTTCAAGATGCATGGATATAAAATGGGGAGCTTTGATGATAGCATACCATGATTTGCACACACTTTTGAAACGAAACACAATTTTTACGGGTAACCAAGATAGTATCTCGGCTACCAAATTTTCATGGAAGTTGTCGCCAATCATGATTGTCTCTGAAATTAAAATGATCTCAGAGTTCCTTTCGGTTCTGCAAAACTGCAAGTTCCAAAGATCAAAAGACAAGCTAAGATTATATAGTTTACTTCACTTTAAGCTAGCTAGGAAACAAATCAAATAGTAATTAAGAGAAGAAGAAAAAATAGAAATAATTTACAGTTACCAACTCTGACAGTTAACTAAAGTTAATTGTAAAGATTAACAACATCATACTAATTAACTGAATTTACACGACATATGCACGAAATATAATATTACCCCGGTTTCCTTTTGGTTCCGCAATATTGCAAATGGAAAACATCTGTTTGATTGAAATTATAAAACTGTATCATGAAAGACATCATTAAAGGGGAGACAATAATCATTCCTTTCAAGTCAAATACCTCAAATAAAAGAAGGGTTTACCTTGGCAAAATCATGATCCTTACTAAATTTTGAAGGGAAAAAAAAACAAGATACAGGTTTTTTTTTTCTCTTCAAAAACACAAAGATACAGTTACGAACATTGAGAATCAAGTTGAATAGATCCAAAATATTAGGAATATTTTATCACTAATCATTAATCAAGGACAAACTCCCAAATGCAAACAACATGTATAGTCCAATTAATATTTCCGTATCAAAAATCAGGTTTAATTTCCTTTTCATTTTGCAAAATTTCAAGTGCAAAACATATACTCTCACTACTACAAAATGGATCTATTCCAACACTTTACATTCAACACTTTATAAAATGTTGTCTTTTTAATAAAATTAGTATGTTATGCAACACTTATTTTCAAATGTCGCTTATTCATATCTATTACAACACATTTTTATAAGTGTTGCTATTATTCTTAAATAAAAACAACACTTCTTGCAAGTGTTGCCTTTATTGCACTGAAAAACCAACACTTGCTTATAAGTGTTGAATTTCAAAGTATGTATTCAACACTTTTTCTAAAGTGTTGGGTATATAAAAGCGGGCAAATGAAAATTCAATTTTGGCCAAGCGCGGGACTACTGAAAATTTGAGCTCCAAAACATTTCGCTTCAGCGCTCAAAGTGAAAGTTAAAAGGTTTGATAAAAGAAAAAAGAAAAATAAAATCTAAAAGGAAAAAGGAAAAAAAAGGCCTCACCGACTCACAGCCTCACAGAACTCACTCTCCCAGTCTCCCTCTCAGTTCGCCTCTCTCTCTCCTCTCGTCTCAGTCGCTCGTCTCTCTTTCTCCTCTCGTCTCGATCACTCGTCTCTCTCTCTCTCCTGTCGTCTTCACTGTCACGTCGGGTCTTCATCACTGTAAACTTCTTCGTTCTCCAATTCACCATTCGAAGAAGAATAATTCACAACCAAAATCTGATTTCTGATTTCTCATCAGGTTAGTTTTTGAGAATTCGTTTGATAAATTAGTTTTATATCAGGATAGTTTTTCATCAAATTAGTTTTTCATCAGGTTAGTTTTGAGAATTCACAACCAAAAATTGTAAAGCTCATAATTTGAGAATTCGTTTGATAAATTAGTTTTTTTTTTGCTTGACGTTTGATGAATTAGTTTTTTGTTTTTTTTTGCTTGACGTTTGATAAATTAGTTGGGCACTGCTAATTATACCCTAAATTATAACAGTTTGTATATGTTGATTTATTGAAGTAAAATTGTTTTTCCTTATTATTTTTTTTTTGTTGCTAAGCCGAAGTAAAATTGGTTGATGGGTGAAAAAATATCCATTTCTTCAATCATAGAGCGTTTCAAGTTGCTCCCTGTATTTTTTCTAGTTGTTCGGGTTTAAAAAGGACTTAGGGTTACCTTTACCTGCTTGCTTAACTTGATGTTCTATGCTAAGCTAGTTGTTTGTTTGTACAGTGAGGTTCTTTTATTTTTATTTAAGTAAAATTGGTTGATGGGGGAAAGGTTTGTAAAAACAGAGATAGCTATGTCTACTTTGATGCGCAGCACAATACAGAAGCCGACAATTCTGTGATTGCTAACAAGGATTTTTCTTCTCATTGCAAACCGGAGGTTTATCCGTTCAACCTTCGAAAACTGACCCAGCTTTAGGTTTCTGTTTTTGGTTATCTGGGATCTTATTTGGGGTCTTTGCTTCTTTTTGCCTTCTCTACTTCTATTTTTCAACTTATCATCTTGTGGGTTGATTTGCTGTAGGTTTACCAGTTTGAGCTTGATGTAATATAAGCATATTTAACTTACCAAAATCCAGTTATCTTTCGTTTTATACTCAACCTGTTGGCAAATGACTATTTATACTTCATCTGTCAATTCTAATCAAACATTTGTGATTGTGAATAATAATGAACACTTTTTCTTTTAATTAAATGATGTGTAGCTATTATCATTTGGTTGGAAACTTGGCTACTTGTATGCGTGGTGACGTTGATTCACCATTTTCTTTATTATCCCTTTCATTGTCATTTTTCATATGATAGAAAGGAAATTTTGAAGAAAGACTAGTGCTTTCTCTCCAGTAATGCGCATGATATTCCTCTTCTATGTAATTGAAGAAACAAAATACAAGAAGAGAATCGTGAGTGAAGACGAGATACAAGATGAATGTGAATATTCTGATTTGTTTCAAAGATAGTAGTAGGTTAGAAAAGTATGATATGGGGGTTATTAATGATCTTGTGATGATTGGTCTTTAGTTCATAGGTGGTTAACTCATTAATGTAAGTCATGCTAGATGCTAATGAACAAGGCATACCATAAGCGTTTGTGGGAATGTTGACTATTATGGTTCTATTCAGGAAATAATTGAACTGAATTATTGGTCCAAGTTCACAGTTGTTTTGTTTCTTTGCGAGTGGTACCAAGTTGAGAAAGATGATTATGGTCTATTTGCTGTCAATTTGAACCAATTTTGTAGTTCGAATGATCCTTTTGTCATGCCGTCCCAAGTGCATCAAGTCTTTTATGTTCCAGACCCTCTTGTAGATGGCTTGCATTATGTGATGAACAAGGTTCCTAGAGATTTGTATGACTTTGAGGGAGGAAGTAGTGGTGCCAATGAGGGGAACTCCTACTGGAACGAACCTGTTGAGAGTGGGTTTCAATCAGCACAAACTGTCAATGAAGACATACATTTGTCAAGGGAGGATATAGCTCCCACAGTTTTGGATGCAAATTCAAATTTGGGAGATTTAGAAGTTGATGACCAAATTGATGATTCTTCGGATAATGATGATACATTATGGGATTGGATGCAAGCCGATGAAGAAAATGATGATAACAATCATGAACACTGATTTTTTTTTTTACTTTTTTTTTTTTTAGTATTGCTCTGGTTCCTATGTTATGTAAGGATTTATTTCAGATGAACATCTCGTGAGTGGTTATTGGCTTTATTTTAATCCCTCTTTCTATTTTCAAATTTTGCTTTCGAATTCAGCGATCACTTTTTCCATTATTGAGACTGTTTATTGTATTTATGTTATGCAGTTGTTACTTTTTAGGAGCAGCTTGCAAACATGCTTTGGTTATTTTCCTTAATAATTTGTTATGTTGTTGTTACATCTCACTGACCTTCTTCATTTCCAGCAGACCAATGGGGAAAACTAAAAAGCACGAGAACAATGCCCATAATAGTTTGAATGCTTATGAAAAGCAGAAATTGTTGAGGGTTCAAGAGAATCAACAAAGATTGCGAGATTTGGGAGTGAAAAGAGCTTTCACTTCTTTGACAAGTCTGGCGGATAGTCAGCAAGTCAAGAAAAAGAAAGGAAAATCAAAAGCTACTAATGAGAAAGATCCAGAGTATATCCCTGATTTCAATGGTCATGAAGGAGATGACGCTGAAGAAAGTGCTACAAGTGTTAGACTACCCAAAACGGTAATTAAATCTGATTTCACTAAACTTTCTGTATCTTTTTTTACACACAAAGTAATGCATGTACTCTATTTTTTTAGGTAAGCTGACAGCGACAACAGTTTATAGCACCAATGTCAATGAGCAAATATGTAAATTTCACGAAGCATCGTCGAGTTGTTGCTCCTAACCATACTGTTTCTCGACCTGGAATGGGACTTGCGGAAGGTCTTCAGCAAAATGATTACTTGGTTGATAGACATGCTATGAGAATGAGTCACCCAAAGACAACATTTCCAACCCTCTCTGGTATATCACAACATAAGTTGCAATTTGAGGACAACCAGGAGCAAAGTGAGCAATTGTTTCATAGAAATGATCCAAAGAAGAATCATTCAAGGACAACTATGACTTTGGGGGAAATGGTCTTGCAAAGGAAACAATCACAACAAACAAGCGGACCTAGGCGCAAGTTATTTAATGCAAACAATGGAGATCAGGATGGGGACCATGACATGGGGCTTGACGGTATATTTATCATTTTAGTTCCTTCAAAGCTTTTTGTGGTTTTGATTTATTGTCATGCATCCTCTAGTCAGTTTAGTTCATGGACATGTCTAGAGGATCTCAAGTTGTTTCTTCTCATTATAAATTGGGTTTATTCTGATTTTATAGAAGCTCTATCCCGTCTATTTTCTTGTAATTATTCCAGCACCATTTGATTTGTGAGTTAAAGTTGAACTTATGAAAATATAAAAACTGGGTGCAAACTGTTATGGTCCTTACAATTTTTAATTTATCATGTTGATGATATGACGATGAATCAGATTTGAATGATGTGAATGAAGCTGATATAGAAGGTGAGGACCAAGATATTGATCAGATGTTACTAGAAGCTGGTATAAATGCCACAGAAGATGACGATAGAGATGACATCCATTCAGATGATGAAAGTGATACTGAAAATTATGATATTAATGCATTTGAAAAAGACAACCTTGAAGAAGTCCCTCAATTAGAAAAAGAAGGTAACTTGAATTTCAACATTTACGTTTTATTTTCTAAACACGTGTATTTTTAATCAGATAGAGTTTGGTATTTTAGTTAATATATCTAAAAAGAGAAGGGGGGCGACCATGCTGCATCATGTACATATGCGAAAGGAACGTCAAGTTATTATCTGCAATGAGTATGGGCAACCTATAGGACCGGTGACACAGGAGAAAGATGTAGTGGGACAGTTCTCTCGTTTCTTGGGTACAATAGCTCGTAATAGCAATTACGCACCATTGACCTACAGGTCTTGGCATAAAGTACCACATAAAGAAAAGATTTGGGAGTATGTGTTGGTAAGTGTCTAAGCTACTTTGTACTGTCAGTTTGGTTCTATGATGGTTATAATATTTTTAGAACAATATGAAATGTTGTTCTAATTCCCATTCTTAGGAGAAATACATTGTACCCGATTTTGCCAAAAGGTGGGTGCTAAGCTCTGTTGGAGCTTTAAGGAGAGGATACAAATGTTGGCTTAAGCGTAAACATTTCTATGAACAAAAGGACAACAAAAGTAGATGGAAGAATCGACCTAAAGGGATTACAGATGAGGACTTCCTGCAATTATTATCCATATGGAATAAGAAGGAAGAGAAGGTACTTTATTAGTTATAATTTACATTGCTAAAAAAAATTCCAGTCGTGTTTTCTTGTCTTAGATATACATCTCATAAACACATATGTGCAGAAACGTTGTTCAATTTTAAGGGATCACCGCAAGTGTTTGAAAAATATGCACACAGCTGGTCCAAAAAGTTTTGCAAGAATACGTGACGAATTGGTAAGAAATATATGTCTGGCCACTATATTCATGACAAAATTACAGGGTATAATTTCAGAAATTGGCAAAGTTGCTTTACTTTTCGACTTGGTTTGATATCAACTTCATATCTTGTTTTTTTTTTATTATTTTATTATTTTTAATTTTTATAACTTCTACAGAAAAATGAGGATCCGAAGAAAGAGCCACCTTCTTTATCTCAGATGTTTGAGCGAACACGAAAAAGAAAAGAGGGTAAGATATATGTCGAGCCATATGATGACACGGCAAAGAAGATTATAAGACTAATTATATCACAAAACTGGACATCCATTATACTTTCATTATTGATCCCAATTGATCTAAATTGGGTGGTTTTACTTTTTCAATGTTTTTTACAGGAAGCCATGAAGAACTACAAGCAGCCTGAAGATGAAAGTGGTAGTGTGGTAGATCCTTTTCTTGCAGTGATGCCTAGGGAGTATGATGGTCATCGTAGATTATATGGTCGGGGTGTCACTAACATGATGTTAAAGAAGGTAACTGGCAATGAAACATCATATATGGTGTCTGGGGAGTTTGTGGAATCACTAAAAGCTAGTGTACTTGAGACTGAAAAGAGCCAGTTGCTGGAAATGCGCAAGGAGTTTGAGGCAGACCATGAACAGAAAAAGGCAGAGCTTGAGGCAGACCATGAAAGGCAAAGGGCTGAGCTAGAAGATATGCGAAAAGAACTTCAAAGCGAGAGGGACAAAATAGTTGAAAGTGCTGTGCAGAAGCTTATAGAAAGACTACCTCCTGAAGTTGCGAGACAATATTTAACTTGAGTCTTCATCTAATTGAGGTACGTGTCTTATATGAATGATGAATCCGTACTTGTGTAGTTATGTGTACTTGCCCTATGTTGTGTGAAGGATTACTTCTTACATTTATGTAACATCATGCTGGGGTAAGTTTGGAATTTGACCATAAGATGAGTATAGAACTGGTTGTTTTGATCTGTATTGTGTATGGTGTCCTCTCCTTGACCCTGAGTTGTATTATATTGATTTGCACTATACTATCAAATTGACTTGGGTTGAGTTGTGTGACAATCATGTGAACGATATTGGTTTATATTTTTGTAAATGCAGGTTTTTCATAACTCTTTTTAGAATGGGTTGTCTATTTTCAAACGGAACTCTGCCGAAATTTTGTCTTGAGTCTATAGATTTTTATTAATTTATTTTACTAGTAAATCCGGGGTGTTACATGTTTGGTTTTTGCTACTATTGTGTTTGACAGGAAAATGTGCTGGATTTTATTTATTTATTTATTTGTGACAGCTTCTGAAAATTAAGGCTAACAAGATCCATTGTTGCTTTTATGTATCAGGTTATATTTTTGCGGTTGTTATAATTTTTGTCAAGACGGTTGGTAGTGGATATGCAATTAGGATCGGATTGTATTGCTGGTTCATGCAAGAATACGTTTGGATGAGGATTGATTATACATATGATTAGGTTTTTGGAGGTTGTAAATCAGGCTACTTAATTACATTTTGGATTTGACATACAGTGAACATCTTTTGGTGATGAAAAATATTCTGTATGTTATATTTGGAACATTGTAAGCAATATTATGACTCGATTTGCACTAGAATGATTATGATAAATATATACTAGTATTTTTATTAAGTCATGGTGACAATAATAGTGCGCAGCTTTATGTTCTCATTAATTTGCATAGCATTAAATCAATAAGTTGAGACAAGGCTGCTTTTACTGATGGGAGAATAAGAGAAAGTGTTGGTCTTGATAAAATAAAATGTTGTAAAAAACAAAGTGAAGTGTTGTATTTGACAGGAAAAAGTGCTGGATTATCTTGGCTAGAAACTGCAAAAGTGTTGTACTTGTTAGGAAAAAGAGTCGTCTTAAATTGATGAAAAAGTTAAAGAAAGTGTCGTATTTAAGTCAAAAAAGTGTTGCTTTGAAAAAGTGTTGGCATTGATAATAGAAGCAACACTTTTTCAAAGTGGTGGCTATTCTAAGGAAAAGTGTTGGTATGGAACTAAGGCGACATTAGCTAATACAACACTTGAGAAAGTGTCACACTTTCCTTAAGGTGACATTTTTACGCCTTAATACGACACTTTAGCCGTGTTGGCTTAGACTCATTTTGTAGTAGTGTCTGCTTCATTGAATGGAAAAAGCTATACAAAAACAGTAACTATTAACTAAGGATAAAAGACAATAGAGAAATAATACACCGTCACAAACTTTTCAGAAGTGAACAAAAAGATTAGGAATATTAAACAAGATAAATACCCAAAGAAAGAAGGCTACACATGATCAGAGCGGCGTATGCAAAATGAGAGGCGACAGCGAGAATTTGAGAAAAGGGAATTTACGTATATCTCAATATATACGGGCTTCCCTCAAAAAAAATAAAACATCATATATGGGCTCCTAAAAAAGCCATTGTATATGGGCTGGGATTTTTAAATAGAAAAAGAAAAACAAGAAGAAGAAGCATGGGTATGTCTTTTTTTACCCAATTGAGATTTTATGTCCCACTTTCGTGTTTCAACTTTCATCTTTTATCCACTACATCCCAACTCCCCAACAATGCGTGGTTTAGGCTTGCATACTAAATTAATGTAAATTTAAATAATAAAAAAAAATTTCTAATGTGCCAAATGTATAGTAGTATAATAGCAGCATTCGTCCGTTGTGGACCAAGTATATTTGAGGGGTGACTTCAGGTGAAGTAGGGGTTAGCTTCACTATCAAAGGGATGGTTCCAGGTGAAGCATGAGTTGACTTCACTATTAGAGGGGTGGCTCCAGGTGAAGAATAATGGGGTAACTCCACTATTAGAGGGGCGACGCCAAGGGGGGTGGCTCCACTAAAAGTAGGAGGTGGCTCCACTATTAGAGGGATGACTCCAGATAAAATATAGGATGACATTTAGACCACCATGAACTAAATCCACACAAGTTTTGGTACAGATTCCATGTACCCATTAGACGACAAACTGTAAAGAATACCTAGTAATTATAAATATATGAAGTTCGGTAGTGGCTAGGTGTAGTAAATTAGGCATAATTGCATGGGTAATAAAAAAGAAATAAAAAATAATTTTACTTTAGTTTAATAAAAATAAGTAACATAAATAATATTAAGAAAAATGTGAACAATGAATTTACAAATATTGTTATTTAACCATTAAACATGTTAATTTTTGTGTTCAATGTAGTATGATGTTCATGATGTTCAATCTTTTTTATTTATTTTAGAATTAGTTCAATTACATTTACTTCATTACAGTACAATTTCATTAGTTATGTAATAATCGATTTAGTTTAGTGGCATAACTCTTCTTATAAGTATTTAGTTTAATTCAATTCAGTGTAAAACGCGGTTTATAGTTCAGTCAATTCATTGAAAAATAACACACATTATTTCCATCTATAAACAAGAAGTCATATTCATGTCTTTTCATTTGGAGATCAAAAACGTTTACATATCAGAGAATTATAAGTTATTGTTATTATTAGTTGCTGGCATTCAAACTGATTTTAACGTCTTGAGCTTTCTTATTTCCCTTGGAAAACACTAAAATAAACATTACTTTAGGAGAGTTAGGGACCGTTTGGTTGGAGGTAATGATTAAAGGGGTAATGGAATAAATTTATAGGCTTAAATAGGAAGGTGGAGTGGTGATGAGGGTAATGATTAAGGAGGGTAATGGAGAAAATGAAGGAAAAATGGGGAGAAACCATTACCCTAGGGGAAGGTGGGTTTCTATTATCCCTCAATTTGGGGTAATCATTACCCTCTTTAGCTTCTCACAAAATCTAACCCCCACTACTTAGGGTCTGTTCTCCCCAACTGAAAAACGTTTATATTTATTAGTGAAAATTTATTTTTGTTGAACTTCATTAAATTTTGTTGAACTTTATTTAACTTTATTTAACTTTGTTGAACTTCGTTGAACTTTGTTTATTTTTGTTGAATCTTGTTGATTCAAGTGTTTTTTGTAACTAGTTTATATATTGGTTTGTTTAACTTTGTTGAACTTTGTTTAACTTTATTTAACTTTATTTAACTTTGTTGAAGTTTGCTGAAGTTTGCTGAAATAAACAAAAATAAGCTGAGGAGAACAGACCCTTACATACCTCCCATTTTAGCCTATAAATTCAATCCATTACCTCCTTAATCATTACCCCCAACTAAACGACCCCTTAGTATATTCATATAGCATATTGATGGTTAGTAAAAATACGGGTTTGATAGGGGGCATTATTATGATTCTGTCAAGCTACTCCATGATAAATCTGGTCACATTCTTGTTGGTCATTTGGTCTCAACTTCTTGTGCTGCCCCAAAAGTTTATGAACTTATTGATGTAGCCTGTAGCAGCTATAATCCGTGGTCGGGTTAAGCAACAATCACAATAAGGACTGGTTGCATGGGAAAAAATAAATCTGCCTTCATCGAGTGGGAGGGGGTTACAATAAACTAAATTTGGATTGGGATGCACACAAATTTAGTTGACATCTTTTTAAAATATTGACTTGATTTAAAATAGTTTCCAAATGTGGTGGCGATTTCGATTTCTTTGTCTTAATTATGTCCCTAGTACTATCAAATAATCTCTACATACGATTCCACTCAAAGAACAAAGCGAAAAGAAAAGAGCCTCTCGAACTCCGGCGTCCCGCACCCTCCGGGGCGGTGGCCGCGAGGGGCGCCTTTCTCTCCGCGGAGTTTACACCTACCTCGAGGGGCAGGGGATGATTACAGTTTACTGAATCTGAAGTCATGGAACTAAGCTACGACAATAAACATCTTTGGGTCTCAAGCTCAAAAAAAGACACCTTATAGATTGTTTGGGTGCATACAAATTATGTAAAAAACGCTAATTTGAGTACCATGGACACTCCTACTCAAGCTTCGTGGATGATAAAAGAAGATTTTTCACATGAGGAAGTATATGCTTGTATTCTGTGATTGGAATATAATTCATTGCCGTGGATTGGAATTAAAGGAGATAGCCACCCGCTGGTAGGATGAGTGTGCATAGGCTATTAAGATGTTTAAGTGTGCATAGGAATTAAAGTTTTATTGAGTATTGTAGTTCCTATTACAAGGGCTTTGTTTATAGGTCGAACGTTGTTGTAAAACTTTTCTATGAGTGATTAATAGAATCCTTTTAATTACCAAAAAAAAAATACGGATTTGTAAACTTAAATTATTAGATTAATAAGTTGCTATATCAAAACTAGTTGAGAAAAAAACTCCCTATATGAAAAAGATGAGGAACAACAAACAAACAAAGATAAAAAAAAATTAAAAAAATAGAGGTATACAGTAAATGATTGCGAGAAATCTATATACGTACGGAATAATAAAAATCAACATGAAGGCTCAAAAAATTATCTAAATTTATCATCATAGATCGCTGAAAAAATCTAATTTTCTTCTATTAAAACGATCAGAACAAAATTTCCTTACAACATATTGTGTTTTTTTTTTCTTTTTTGGGTAGGAAATAACATTAAAATAAAACATAAATGTTAAGACCACCAAGCCAATGGATGGATCCGGAGTAGGCATGCTCATGAAACTTGGTTAAGGTTGTATAGGAGAGATCCAACTCTTTACTAACCAGAGTACTGAAAGACGTGGGGCTTTATTACACTAATGACTTATTCGTCACGAGTTTGAGCCTTACCGGTTACCGCTAACATTTTTCTTTTCCATAACATACTATTGCAGGATAGATGTTATCCAGTAAATCTCTAACCCAAAAAAAAAAAAAAAAAACACGAGTATGAATAGTGATGATGGATAGATGTCGTGAATTCTTTTTTCATCGTGGAGAAACCAGGAGCTAGGCTAGCTGTTTATTGCTTCACTACCTAAATGGTGAGTAAAAGATAAAAAACAGACATAAGGAATGCGTCATGATAAGATGGCCAACAAGGCAACAACCACCCATGAGGAAAGCACCTAAATAATAATAATAATAATAATAATAATAATAATAATAATAATAATAATAATAATAATAATAATAATAATAATAATAATAATAATAATAATAATAATCAATTCATTTTCACAATTCAAGCTTTCAACTTTGGCAAACGTACTAATCACACATTACAAAACGTGTATAAAACCGTCTCAAGCTGAAACAAAGTTACTTTTATAAGAAATAAGGGTGACTTCTTAATCCTTATTGTTTTTTTTTTGATAAAAGTAACCCCATCACCCCATACAACGGTCTCATTCAAGACTTATTATTATTTTAATATTATCTAATCAATATTAAATTAAAGCAGAATTATCAATGAGTATATCAAGGTTAGAGATAAAAAAAATTTTGATAGGAAGGTTTGACATAATTACATATAGGTATATCGAAGTTTCAGTAAATATAATGAGATATACTAGTTTTGAATTTAATTACGCTAAGGTATACTTAAGCCTCATACTGGTCACCAGAAAGTGATGTCACAAATAAATTTCAATTTTTTAACTCTAAAACATATTTAAATGACTTAAATGCCCATTTGTTCATTTTCTTCTGTTTTTATTTCTATTTCAAAACACTAAAACTGAGGGTAATATAGACATTTTGCAACTCTGCTGACCGAATTATTGGATAACACTTAACATTGAAAACTAGTGTAACTCATTGTATTTACTAAAACGTCGGTATACCTATGTGTGATTATATATATCAAATCTGGGTATACCTCATTCAAAATTAAATCAAGTCTAATGGATCACAATATTCCAATCTCCAACTTCATTTTAACCAAGAAAAATCCTTGGAAAAGTCTCAAATACAAACCTTACTAAGTTCAGTTATTGTTTAAGTTATTCCATCAAGTTACATTTATGTTTCACAGATAATACTGTAAAATGCAAGGACTGATCCCATATCTTATACGTGCATGGCTACCAATTGTTGGCTACCTGCAAAGCATGAAAGTTCAAATACCCAGCAATCTCAACATCTCATAAACTTAAACATAAAACTACTCTTAATAAACTAGCTGAACAAGATAATTGATCATAAAAGAGCACATGTTTCCATCTCCTGATGTCGCCACCTCCCCCTCCAATCATCAATTGGAACCAAGCTTTCCTTGTAATCATAAATTCCAGCACACTTAATACCACGATGATATGCAGGTTCAAGATCGAAAACTTCTTCTGTTTCAGGGTCACATAAGATTAATGTATTAGGATGAAAACACTGAATTACTACCATGTTATTCTTCCAGTGGCCAATCGGCTGCCCCCGGTATGAGTAACCTTCAATAGGATTAATCATGCTAAATTGCTTTGTCCAAGATGACTATGCTTCATTTCGTTCCCATATGTCGAAACGTTTCTCCTCAACTAACAAAGTGAATAAAACAATTGAACCATTATATATTCCAATACTGACCTCAGAATCCGACTTATTATAATCGGGTAGTATTATCTCTTGAAATGCATAGGTAGCCATGTTGAAAGAGACCATCAAATCAGAAGAGAGATCAGGTCCATCCGTACCTAGCCAGTAAAAACATCCACCCAAAAATACGTAACATTTATTTCTCTTCAAATGATAATATTTCTCTAGATCACCCAAATATCTCCAAGAATTGGTCCTCAATAAGTAAATAACGATAGACAAAGGATGCTTTCGCCTTGTACTGCAGTCATCAGTATTGTCTTCGTATCTTATAATCACAACCACCTGGTAGTCATTGGTTATCGGATTTAGTCCAAACCCATAAACATCATGATAACTTGCATGACTTACGTCTGAGGGAAGATTCGGCTTAGTGATGATTGAAGGTAGCTCTTTGCGCTAACGTGTTGTTGGGTTCCACAAGTAACGTATATAAGTGCCTCAAAAGAGCGAAGTATAGTAAATTCCATCACAAGGACCACAAATGAATGAACTATACCTCGGCATTTGATCGTCAAGTTTATAATTGGTAGATGAGACCCTTAGAGTTTCATCTAGATTAAACTTATACAAAGACATTTCTCCAGATGGGAGGACTGTCACATACTGTATAAGGAGATTATCTTGCAGATCTCTCTTGTTGCAATAATTTTCAAGATGCATGGATATAAAATGGGGAGTTTTGATGATAGCATACCATGATTTGCATACACTTTTGAAACGAAACACAATTTTTACGGGTAACCAAGATAATATCTTGGCTACCAAATTTTCATGTAAGTTATCGCTAATCATGATTGTCTCTAGAGTTAAAATATTCTCCGAGTTCCTTTCGGTGCTGCAAAACTGCAAGTGCCAAAGATCAAAAGACAAGTTAAGATTATATAGTTTACTTCACTTTAAGCTCATAATCATAATCATAATATCTATATATTAAAGGCATTTTCTGACAGCATTGGAAGAGTCCACCAAATCGAGCAATTGTAATAAAGTTAATATAAATATAAAATAGAGACTTTAAGCTCATAATCATAATCATAATATCTATATATTAAAGGCATTTTCTGACAGCATTGGAAGAGTCCACCAAATCGAGCAATTGTAATAAAGTTAATATAAATATAAAATAGAAATATAAATTTTGGTATAGAATATATATAGTAAAGTTGTACTTTCTTAAATCGTTAAAGAGTACACTATTAATTAGAGATTTTCGTATATAATATATACTAAAGTTGTACTTTCCTAAATCATTAAAGAAAAGACTATTAGATTTTAAAAAGCATATAACTTTACTTTTACCACTTACAAAATTAAATTTCTTAAACCATTGGAACGAGTACGAAATATCCTTTAAAATGGTATTCATTTGTAGTATGTTCAATTGATTTACAACATAAGATGCGTCCACCTAAAAACGTAATTAGTAATTAGCTTGACAAGCTGATACAACTAAAGAGTTGCAATGTAAAAATAAGAGAAAAAACACGTATATTAGCTATAAAAATTTAAAAAGCAATCTCAAAGTAAAATATAATAAAAAAGAGTATCTGTAGAATAAATAGATAAACGATGAATCTAAAACGATTCTAGGTTCAATCTTTAATAGGAAACTTTACCATTATCACATATAATTTTATAACTGTACGTAATATTTTGATCCTCCATGTTATTTTAGGGCTCCAATTGTGTTCCCTTCAACTTTATAATTATTAATATACTCATTTTGGACCACAAATAAAATTACACTGGACTTTTTACGTTCTTCAAGGCAGTACTTTGACCGCATATAACTTTGAAAAAACAAGCAAGCATTAAAATATGTTTTGCTATTCAAAGGTTTACGTCTAAAACTTCTTTATTTTTTGAAAAGTAGTTATGTATACATTAGACATTTAAAGTGATTTTACCATAAGAGAAGGAACATATCTTTGGAAGGTTAGTTGTAAACTTATATCAACAAAAGAGCATTGGTGTACCAACATCAAATATAGAAAGATTTTGAAACTATTACCTCTTGGATCATGTAACATATGGTATGAGATAATTAATAGTTAATTGAAATTGATGAGAAGAGTTTAAATTAGATAAGATACCTTATAAAGTCATAGTAATCTTATTATATTGCATTCATGATATTAAATGGATTATATAAATAGTTATCCATATATTACTAATAGTTTTTCATAAGTGACAATTAAACTTTGATTCTTCAATGAAATTAATAATCACTTTATATTAATTTTATTATAATATCACAGTCCGTGTAACACACAGGTATACTCACGGGCATCCACCTAGTATCTATATATTAGAGGCATTTTCTCACAGCATTAGAGGCGTCCACCTAAGCGAGCCATTGTCATAAAGTTTTAATATAAATATAAAATAGAAATATATGTTTTCGTATATATATATATATATATATATATATATATATATATATATATATATATATATATATATATATATATATATATATATATATATATATATAATTGAGTTCTCACCAATGTGGCATTGAATACGTAATAAATAATCATAAATGCATGGGTGATTAAAAAAAAATTAAAATTTTGATTTTATTTTAATAAAAATAAGTAACATAAGAATTATCAATATATATATATAATTGAGTTCTCACCAAGATGACATTGAATACGTAATAAATAGTCATAAATGCATGGGTGATTAAAAAGAAATTATAATTTTTATTTTATTTTAATAAAAATAAGTAACATAAGTATTATATTTATTATCCTATAAAATATTATTTATTCACTAAAAATAAAAATTCTTTGTTAAAAGAGTTTTTTTTCTTGATAAAAAAATTATTATTGTTCCTTGCTAGACTCCTATTATCCAACTTTATATATTGATGTGATTAAATTTTTTTTATTATATTGATTCTAATAACGGAGGATGATAAACAAAAACCCGTGCATCGCAGGGGCTCGAAATCTAGTATATATACTAAAGTTGTACTTTCCTAAATCGTTAAAGAGTACACTATTAATTAGAGGTTTTCATATAGAATATATACTAAAGTTGTACTTTTCTAAATCATTAAAGAGTAGACTATTAGATTTTAAAAAGCATATAACTTTACTTTCACAGCTTAAAAAAATTAAATTTCTTACACCATTGGAACGAGTACGAAATATCCTTTAAAATGATACTCATTTGTAGTATGTTCTATCGATTTACAACATAAGATACGTCCACCTAAAAAGGTAATTAGTAATTAGCTTGACAAGCTGACACAACTAAAGAGTTGCAATGTAAAAATAAGAGAAAAGATACGTATATTAGTTGTAAAATTTTAAAAAGCAATCTCAAGGTAAAATATAATAAAAAGAGTATGTGTAGAATAAAGAAATAAACGATGAATCTAAACTGATTCTAGGTCCGATCTTTAATAGGAAACTTTACCATTATCACATATAATTTTATAACTGTACGTAATATATTGATCCCCCATGTTATCTTAGGGCTCCAATTTATGTTCCCTTTAACTTTATAATTATTAATGTCCTCATTTCGGACCACAAATAAAATTACATTGGACTTTTTGCATTCTTCAAGACAGTACTTTGCCCGCATATAACTTTGAAAAAATATGCAAGCATTAAAGTATATTTTGTTATTCTAGGGTTTACGTCTGAAACTACTTTATTTTTTGAAAAGTAGTTATGTATACATTAGACATTTAAACTGATTTTACCATAAAAAAAAAATAATTTTATCTTTAAAAGATTAGTTGTACACTTATATCAACATAAGAGCATTGACGTACCAACATCAATCATAGGATGACTTTGAAACTATTACCTCTTGGATCATGTAACATATGGGATGAGTTAATTAATAGTTAATTGAAATTGATGATTAGAGTTTAAATTAGATAAGATGCCCTATAAATTCATAGTAATCTTATTATATTGCATTCATGATATTAAATGGATTATATAAATATTTATCCATATATTACTAATAGTTTTTCATAGATGACAATTACACTTTGATTTTTCGATGAGATTAATAATCACTTTATATTAGTAATTTTATTATATAATCACAGTTCGTGCAACGCACGGGCATACTCACAGACATCCACCTAGTCAAATAGTAAGAGAAGAAGAAAATAGAGAAAAAGAGAAATAACTTACCGTTACCAACTCTGACAAATAACTATTTTTTTTTTTTGTTCACGACCAAGGGTATCCACCGTCAGCCACAGTGACTATCCCCCGCGCTGACTTGTAGGCACCTCAAAAAGTGGGACAGATGGCCAAAAAATTTAAATTAACTAAATTTAATTGTAAAGACTAACAACGTCATACTAATTAACTGAATTTACATGACATGTGCAAGAAATATAATATTACTCCAGTTTCCTTTTGGGTTCCGCAATATTGCAAATGGAAAACATATTTGTTTCATTGGAATTATAAAATTGTATCATGAAAGACATTATTTAAAGGGGAGACAATAATATTTTTTTTTAAAGTCAAGTAATACCTCAAATAAAAGAAATATTTGCCTTTAAAGAGTACTTATTACCTTGGCAAAATCACTATTCTTTTTAAAAGTTGAAGAAAATTAAAAAAATCCTAAGATACGGTTACGAACATTGAGGAGCAAGTCGAATAGATCCAAATATTAGGAATACTTTCACAAATGTAAACATGTAAAGTCCAATTAATATTTTCGACTCAATACTATGAATGGTTTTATTTTCCAAAATTTCAAGAGCAAAATATATGATCTGCTTCATTGAATGAAAAAAGCCATACTAAAACATAAACAAATGACTAATTAAGGTTTCAAGACAATAGAGAATTAAATTACACATAAACTTTTCAGAATTGAACAAAAAGATTAGGAATTTTAAATAAGATTCATACGCTTACAAGGAATGTGTAATACCCGGTATTTTTATAGTATTCTCTAATATAAAAAAAAGAAAAGAAAACGAAGAGTATTTTCATGGGTTATTAGTTTTCCTTTAGATATTAGTATTGTTAATCTTACTACTAATGACCTTAGATTTTTAAAGGCTATTATTAGTTGGTGATTCTGTGTAATTTTAACTTGCCCACAAATAGGAAAGTTTACCCAATTCAAAGAACCTAGTGAAGCAAATGCACACAAATTTCATTAGGAAACGTATTAGAGACCAAAGAAGTTTATTTAAGTGACAAGTGGAAACCAACTTGAGTACTTTTTGAGGTCCAATTATCATCAGAAAGAAAACCCATCTATAAAGGATTTCTCCTTCACCGGCTCTTTCATTTACTTGGTTTCCTCGCTGCCATTTCAACCGACTATTTGTCTTCCTCATAAACCCTTGGCATTTTCTCTGTAAGTTAGTCCCCTGCTTTGCTCTGTACATTAGCGTCAACACCCTTGGTGACCATCCAACTACTGGAAGCCACCACTACAACGCACCTCGTCTTCCGTCACCCATTGCATCAACCAACAACGGGAATAGCTGTATAAAAGCCCAAGCAGCCCTTGCTCGACGAGGAAGATCACCATATCAGCCCATCAGTCACTAACGTCTCCTTCGGGATCAGAGTTTGATTAGCTTGAGGGTATCGTTAATTAGGAGCGAAATCGTACTCGAGGTAACTACATCTATTACGTAGGATTTATTTTACATTTGTTTTGAGCCTAATTATGTGTAATTGGGTTAATTGAATCGTCTTTGATGTGAATTGGGGAAAACTTATAATATGTGCAGTAATAAGATAGATTCTATACGAAATTTAGTTTCTTGTTTGCTACAGTTCAAGTTAGATTAATATTAAATGTGTGGGTGATTGAAGAAGCATGTGGTTTGTGAAAACATATACCTTAGCATGCAGACAGCTAGGATCCCACGTTCAATTTGTGACGACATTGATAGAAAAACAAGAAAATTTCTATGGGGTGGACAAATGAACAACACAAGATTCATTTGGTTTCATGAAACCAAATCACACAACCAAAAGAATCGGGTGGACTGGGATTGCGTTCTATGAGGCAATCAAATGTTGCCTTTATGACTAAGCTAGGGTGGAGGGTTCTTTCTGAACCCCATTCTCTGTGGTCGAGAGTACTTAGAAGCAAATATTGCAACAATAGGTGTGATATTGACATGTTCAAAGACAAAAGAGATGCCTCTAACTCGTGGAAAGGCATTCTAGAGAATGTGGACACCATTCAAAAGGGAGTATGCACTGCTATTGGCAATGGTCGTACCACTCGTTTCTGGCACCATAACTGGGTAATTAATGAGCCCCTATCCTCATACACAGTTGAAGACATACCTCCAGAAATACTTAATGCCAAAGTTGAAGACCTTTGGGACATAAACACTGGTTGGTGTTGGGAATTGTTGGGGGTTTTCTTCCAGGGTCAGTTTTACAAAAAATTGAATCTTTGGAGCTCATAGAAGACAATGATGCAGTAGATAAATTATTTTAGAATGGTGCTAATAAAGGGGGTTTCAGCATTAAATCTGCTCTAAAAATCATTCGAAGGGAAGACAATTTACCTGCTGCTAAGGATTGGGATAAAGTCTAGGATGCCCCTGTTCCTCAAAGAATCCGAATGTTCCTCTTGTTGTTGATGAACGACAAAATCCTGAGCAATGCAAACAGGGTTATCCGTCACATTGCTAATAATCCTGCTTGTGTAGTCTGTGGTGCTCACGAAAAAAATGCTCTACATATTGTCCGTGATTGCCCTGTAGCTCACCAAATTTGGCACAAATTGGGGGTGAGTTCCAGCAGCTCATTCTTCACAAGCCCGCTAAAGAACTGGTTGGCCGTCAATCTCAACGTCAATTGTGACACAAATGAAAATTGGCCAAGAATCTTTGCTGTTTCAATATGGTGGTTGTGGAGGTGGCGAAACATTACCATTTTTGAAGCCAACCCATCTATCCTAATTGACAAAATTCACTTCATTACCTGCAGAGTTGATGAAATCACTAAGGCAATTGATTTGGGGCTTTTCTCCAATCAAAACCCTACAAAACCAAGACGAGAAATTTACATCAGATGGGTTGCTCCGGATGAAGGTTGGGTTCGATTAAACACTGATGGCGCGTCTCGCGGGAATCCGGGGCTTGCAGGTGGTGGTGGGATCTTGCGGGGTCATCTGAGTGATTTCAAGGGCGCATTTGCAGCTAAATTGGGAGTCTGCACGTCTTTGCGAGCATAATTACAAGCAATTTACAAAGGTTTTGTCAGTGGCTTGGGATCTGGGTCTCAAGAAGGTTCATGTGAGTGTGGATTCTAAGCTAGCTGTTGATCTGTTGACTGCTAAAACTATCCATGCAAGGGCCAATTATTATTTAATCAAACAATGTTTGGATCTCATTGCAAAAGAGGGCTGGGAGATTCGTCTTTCACACTGTTACAGAGAAAGCAATAAGGCAGCCGACTGGTTAGCAAATTTGGGAGTCAATTTGGCTCAACCCCTTATGATCTTCGCTGCTCCACCGGTGGATTTGTGTCCCTTGCGTATGAAGACCTCTGCGGAGTTGCGTGGCCAAGAATGGTGGGAGCTTGATTTGAGTTTTTGGTTTTGGTCGGTTTGTTTTGTTTTAGTTTTGATCTTTGTTTTTATCGCTTCTTTGTTTTTCTTTTTCTAGCTTCTGTAATTGGGGCTTGGTCCCCTCATTTGCAACAAAAAAAAAATGTTACTCTATGTATGTTTTACATCAAGAAGACCTGGGTTTTGGGTGGTGGACAAAGAAATTACATGCTGTCCCGAATTAGATATGTGAGTAAAGAAGATTTTGGGAGCTCTATTTTAATGATTGAAAAGGGATTTGTAAGGGACAAGTAGTATTTAGATGCCATATCAAAACCCAGTTACATATAAACTATTACATGATGGGTTGCAGTGTGTTAAAGGAGTGATTCTTAAATTATTTGATCAGTCAATTGCTGTGTATATACATGATTGATGAGTAGAGATGACCGTGTACAGTAATGCTCCTAAATCTGGATCAAGGTGTAATATGGTTTTTTATTAAAGTGAGCTGAATTGAGTTGCTCTCTTGCTGTAAATTGTGTAATTATATATTTCAGCTAGCTAAGTTAGAGAATAAGAAAGTAAAGTTATGGTTGGTCGTATAAAAGAATTACTAGCTTATCAATTAAGTTGTGTGAGATACTAGTGAGTACCTAAGCAAGTCAAGAAGAAAAGATTAGTCTTGTTAATCTGCCTAGTGCTATGAGTGAGATGAATGATATGAGCAAGTATATGAATTGAACTAGATGTTTAATTATGAGGAGTTTTAATGAGCTAAAAGCTATCTAAGCTACTAATAAATTAAAGTGAAAGATGACAGTAAGAATAGTATACTCAAATGTGTTATGGGAGAAGTCCCTATGAGTATAGCCCCTATAAGGGAAGAGCCAAAAAGGCTAGTTACAGGCCCCTTATTGGGAAGAGCCGAAAGGCTAGTTACAGATCCCTTATTGGGAAGAGCTGAAAGGCTAGTTACAGATCCCTATATGGGAAGAGCCGCAAGGCTAGCTAATGACCCCTATACGGGAAGAGCCATAAGATTAGTTACAACTCAATAAAATAAGACTACTGATAAAAGCTATCAAGAGATCCAAAGCAGATTGAGCTCTTTAAAGTATTAGAGAAGAGAATTAAGAGAAGCATTAATAGAGGTTTATTATAGCAAAGATTGATGTCTGTTTATGTTTACTGTTTCCAACCTTGTGAAATGCGCTAACGACTCAATAAGATTTATATCTTTGCTTTATATGAATGACTTATGATTATAAAAGTTAATGAAGTAGGCTTAAGGTTAAATAGGAGCTGAATGCTTGCTCTATATGAATTATTGTTAGTTTAGACTTGAATTGAATTTAGAATGATCTTTACGTACTAGATGCGAGTTACCAGCTTTGCTGACGTTGTATAATCTCACCTTTTTGCAGATTGAAGTTTATTTATAAATCAGTATCAGTGAGGAACGCTTTCAGATCACACGTATGCAAAAATTAGTTGTTGTTTATTTTAGAGTTTATAAAATGTAATTAATAGACCACCTAGACTATTTTGAGATTATTGTTATTATTAGTTTCAGTTGAAGAGTCTTATACTCATTCGTATGAGTGAGTGTTGCGGTAGCGCCCCGAATGTTATTAGAGCCTTCCGCTGAGTTAATTGGATTTTGTTTTAAATTTTTGTTAAACAGGTTTTAATAAGCCTTATTAGGCTGGGTAGAGTATTTACTAAAGGAACTCTGCCGGATTTTCGGCTCGAGTATGTTTATTTTTATTTCTTTATTTTAGTAGAAAATTTGGGGTGTTACAGAATGCCACATACTGACTGAAAAATGCTTTGTTTGAAGTGTCTCACATTGAGTCTGTCTCATATAAATTATTATGTAAAACTAAACGCATGGACATATGTCTTATTACCTAATTGAGATATTTTCTCACTTCGTGTTATTTCACTGCATCCTAACTTTCCAATCATCCGTGATTAGGCTTGCATACTAAGTTAAGGTAATTTAAATAAATAAGTCTAAAGTGCCAAATGTATAGCACACAAAACGGGACATGTGATCATTATTGCTTTTACATGCTGGTGGAAATTTTTTCCTGTAAAATAGACTGTAAATATTTGAAGTTTATTAGCTAGCAATCAATGACGGAGCCAGGAGTTTGGACGGAAACTTCCACAAAGATTTGGCTTTAATTTTTTATTAAATTATATAACCTTCATATTGATTAAAACAATATTTAGTTAGAAATAATTATTTACAAGACCTTTATTTAAACTAAATAATAGTACTAAATAAGATAAAAAATTTAAAAAAGACTTTTGTAATAAGATAAGAAGATTAAGAACCATGAAAAGTGAACAATTATTACATAGAAAGAATAACCAAGATGGGTTGGTGTAATGGTTCAGCACTTCATTCTTTAAACAAGTAGTTGGGGTGGGTTCGAATCTCAACTTTTGCCAATGGAAAAAATCCCTTGACCAACCCCCTATCGCTTAGTGCGCTGACAGTTGGAACGAGAGGATTAGTCACTGTGGTCGATATGGATAAACTTGGCAAAGACCAAAAAAAGTGTATAGAAAGAATATTCTGGAGTTATACATGGATCTATACCCAAAAGAAACAATAAAATAAATAATAATACATATGTAACTAAATTCACATGACATTTGCAAGCAACAAAAAAATTCCCCCGATTTACTTCTAGGTTCCGCAATATAGCAAGTGGAAAAAAAAAACAGATCTGTTTTATTAAAATCATAAAATTGCATCATGAAGGACGATTATTAAAGGGGAGATAATAATCACTCATTTTCAGGCAAATACATCGAATAAAAGAAGGATTTGCTATGGAATGAGAAACTATTTTATTGGCAAACTCATTGTCCTTATAATAAAAGTTGAAGAAAAACAAATTAATACAGAGTTACAAACTTCGTTGAGAATCAAGTCCAATAGATCCAAATATTAGGAATATTTTATTACTCGATCTAATCATGAACAAACTCACAAATACAAACAACATGTATAGTTCAATTAATATTTCCGTATCAATACTCTGATTTAATCAAAATTTCAAGTGCAAAAACATATGATCTGCTTCACTGAATAAGGTATGCAAAAACATTAAAGATTATGAATATTAATTGAACTATACGGAGAGAAACAAAGAATGTCACCTTGTGGGTTGTAGACTTGTAGGCTTGTAACCTTGTGTAGGAGAGCGGCGTATGCAATTGAGATAGGCTTACGCGATATAGAGAGAATTTGAGAAAAGGCATTTACGAATCTCTTTATGTTACCATCTCTTTAACATTTTATATGGGCTTCCTTCAAAAAACCTTTTATATATGGGCTCCTCAAAAAAACATTGTATATGGGCTGAAAAAGAAAAACATGTGCAGGATTTTTATCCAATTGATTTTTTTTTCCTCAATTTCGTGTTTCATCTAGTGTTTTATCTAGTATCCCAACTTTTCAATCATCACAAAAACATATGTGGAGTTAATATATGGTGGACCCGAGAAACTAAATACTGTATTTTAAACTAGCATATTTTTTGTGGACTTTATGTTCGCGGTTAAATACGAGAGTTCGAACATGACGTAGTGGGGGGTGATTCGGTCGTCATTCACTCGCACCAATTAAAAAGAGAAAAGAAAAGATGAGGAACAACCACCCGCGAGAGCATGTATTGTAAAAGCGCGGGATCTGTCACAGACTCACAATGGTGACAACCACCGAATTCATTGGCCACAACTAGTTTTATCGCTAACATTATCCCCCTCTCCCCTAACAGACTACCATAAAGCAGGAGAGCCCGTGTTTGGATCCTCTACTATTCCAGTTTCTGTGTTGTTCGTCTCTCTCTCTCTATCTCTCTCCTCTAATTGTTTAATATTCAAAAACTCATCTCCTTTAGCCAATAATCAAAAAATCCTCCATTTCCTTTTAAAGGTGAATAACATTGGAACTGTCCTCTGCTGTTTACAAACAACAGAGGATCTGGACTCGAAGAGCCCAAGCCCCCCACCCTCCTAAAAAAAAGTGAATATGGATAGTGATGATGGATAGATGCGGTGAATTCTTTTTTCATTGGGGACAATGGGGAGAAACAAGGAGCTAGGCTTGCTAGTTGCTTCAATACCTAAATGGTAAATTAAAACATCAAAAGCAGTCAAAAGTAATGCTTCATGACAAAGATGACCCAACAACCATCCCATGAGGAAAGCACCAAAATGATCAAACTCAATTGATTTTCACTATTAAGCTTCAACTTTGGCAAACTTACTAATAATCACACATTATATCAATACTATCCAATTAATATTCAATTATACATTGAATTCCTCGTGTCAAATAATATGATAGTTCACAGAACTTTCTCCTTACTAACCTCCCTTATCTAATACTCCATGTCACACACCCTTATTGTTCCCCACTATAAATTGATCAATCCACATTCCAATCTCCAACATTCAATTCAACCAAGAAAATTCCTTAGAAAAGTCTCAAAAACAAACCTTCTTAAGTTGAATTATTGTTGAAATTGTTCCATCAAGCTAGTTACATTTATTTTTCACTGATAATAAAATGAAAGGAATGGTACCATATCATTTAAGTTCGAATAACCTAAACATAAAACTACTCTTAATAAAATTGCTGAACAAGGTTATTGATCATAAAAGAGCATATGTTTCCATCTCCTGATGTCGCCACCTCCCCCTCCAATCATCAATTGGAACCAAGCTTTCCATGTAATCATAAATTCCAGCACACTTAATACCACAATGATATGCAGGTTCAAGATCAAAAACTTCTTCTGTTTCAGGGTCACATAAAATTAATGTATTAGGATGAAAACACTCAAATAGTACCATATTATTCTTCCAGTGGCCAATTGGCTGCCCCCAGTGTGAGTAACCTCTAATAGGATTAATAGTGGTAAATTTCTTTGTCCAAGATGACTCTGCTGCATTTCGTTCCCATATGTCGAAACGATTCTCCTCGTGTAAGAGAGTGAAGAAAGCAATCGAACCATGGTATATTCCAAGACTAACTTTAGAATCCGACTGATTATAATCTGGTAGTCTTATCTCTTGAAATGCATCGGTAGTCATGTTGAAAGAGACCATCAAATCAGAAGAGAGATAATCAGGTCCGTCTGTACCTAGCCAATAAAAACATCCATCCAAAACTATGTAACACATATTTCTCTTCAAATCATAATATTTCTCTAGATCACCCCAATATCTCCAAGAATTGGTCCTCAAAGAGTAAATAATGATCGACATAGGATGCTTTCGCGTGTCATAGTAGTCACTACTAATTTCTTTATATTGTATAATTACAACAATCTAGTAATCATTGGTTAGCGGATTTAATCCAAACCCGTAAACATCATCATCACCTGCATGACATACATCTAAGGGAAGATTCGGCTTAGTAATGATCGGCGGTAACCCCTTTGCCTCCCCAGCCCCCTCCCCTCCCAACCCTACATCGATTCACCCCAACGGCGGCTGCCGCGCCACCACCTCCCCGTGGCCGCCGCTGGCCCCCTTTCTTCACCCCTGTCACCGACCACCACCACCACTTCATCCTTTTACGCTATTTATCCCCGTTTTCTCTCTCCTCTTTCCACCCCTGTAACCGACCCCACCATCGATTTACTCACTGCGACCACCACGGCATCGCTCACTCCCGACATCCATCAGTTCCGCTTGTATTTCAGTAGTGGGTTCCCGATTTAATGAGGCTTTGCTACTGCAATGTGCTTCCCGTTCAGTTCTCGTGTTGAAGGTATGCTTCGTGATAAGAAGTTGGTTTAATTACCAATTGGCGTGTATGTTTTCTGGCCCCTAAGCTTTCTGCTGTTTTCGTTCGTTTCTAGTGGTGTTTCTGGTCTGATTGAGGTTTGGTGTTGGTCTTGTTTTTTGTTGTCTGTTTTTTTTTTTATCATGAGGATCCATATTAAAAGTAAAACATTTAATTTGGAGTTGAAGAATGGGCATGTTTTGGTTGTTGAGCATAGTATTTCGGGTAGAAGGTGGATCAAATTCCCTCCTGGGGTTGCTAGTTGGGTCTCGATACTATTAAATTTTTTACTGATTTGGTTGTAATGGAGCATTCGAAGAGATTTGGGTTTTTCTGGTGGTCTATTAAATCAGGTTTCAATAGGTGTGGTTGTTTCCTTGATTTGGGTGTGTTGATTAATGAGGTAAAATATTCGGTGTTTATTCCCGGGGTCTCTTCCCATTCCCCTTGGAAGCTTTTTTTGGACTCATTCTATAATCTTACCCAAGCTGAGAATCGTGTTTGTACCCAACATGTTGCTTTTGAGGAGTCCTCTAAAGGGTTGTCTCCTTGTTTGGATTCAGTTGCAACTGGTGATTGTTTTGGCTCTTTTGGGGGTGGGATTGATGAGAGGAGTTTTTTTGAAGGAAGAGGTGGACTATTTGTTTGCTCTAGAAAACTCAAAGTCTTCTACTTGTGGTTCTGTCCATTCTCTTGATACTTCGGATTTGTTGGTTGTTAGAGAGGTGGATTTTGACTCGCAGAACAGGGTTTTCAGGGATGCTGTTGATGAGGTGTTTTTGTTGGAGTGTTTGGAACCTTTTGTGCCCCAGATGTCGCCTTCGAAGGTGGAACATGAGTGCTTTTATTTGAGTGCTCCCAAGGGTCTTGTGAATGAAAATCACGGCTTACTTCAAGAGGGAAAAGATGGTGATTCTAGTTTTGGGTTTAAAGTGATGAGTTTAGCTGAGCCTTCTTCGGTCGTGGGTGAGAATGCGCTAGAGGAGTCTAGTTTTAGCCTTAGTAGTGGGAGACGTGTTTCGGTTGCTGAAATGGAAGAAATGATGGAAGAAGCTTCACAGATTAGATCTTTGAGTTCCGATTCTAACTCGTTGGATTGTTTTGATGAGGACAGGGGCTGCCATTGGGATTATTCATATTCCGATTTCGATGATAGCGGGTTATTGGAAGCTTTGGAGCTTGTTGAGAATTCTTCAAATGAGAAATTTTTTAAGAAGCTATACGAATTTCAAGAGGAGGGAAAAATTAATATAAAGAAGAAAGTCATCCGCATTCTTGAGGGATTTATTAATGACGGTACCATGCGAAGACCAACAAGGGCTAAGTAACACACATTGGTGTTGTTGATGGTTGGAAATTTGGAGTGTTCTTTTTATCTCGTTGGACTTTGATTCTTGGTTTTGTTGCTCCAGAGGTTGAGTTCGGGTGGCTTCCTTCAGTAGGTCTCGTAGGGTGGAGTTGAATCGTTTGGTGTTCTTTTTATGGATTGTCTTGTGGTGTTTTCGGTTTATGTTGGCCCTCTTAGGTATTTTTGTCGTGCTGTTTAGGTGTGCTTTTTTAGATTTTATTGGGTGTTTTGAGTTACTCTTTCTATAGATGTGTGCTTGAACTTTAAGAGGTGTATGAGCTTCGGCTCCATGATGCTTGAGTTTCGGCTAATTCTCTTTTCCATTTAATAAAATGGACTTCAAATTATTCAAAAAAAAAGAACTCTCTGCGCTCAGAAGTTGTTGGGTTCCACAGGTAACGTATATAACTGCCCCAATAAAGCCAAGTACAGTAAATTTCATCACAAGGACCACAAATGAATGAGCTATACTTCGGCATTTGACGAAATTCATAATCCGTAGATGAGATCCTAAGAGTTTCATCTAGATTAAACTTATAGAGAGACATTTCTCCAGATGGGAGGACTTCTACATACTGTGCGAGGAGATTATCTTGCGGATCTTCTTTGTTGCAGTAATTTTCAAGATACATGAATATAAAATGGGGAGTTTTGATGATAGTATACCATGATTTGCACACACTTTTGAAACAAAACACAGCTTTTACGGGTAACCAAGATAGAATCTCAGCCACCAAATTTTCAGGTAAGTTGTCGCGTCACAAATCATGATCGATCTTCCTGGGAGTTAATATGATCTCCGAGTTACTTTTGATTCTGCAAAATTGCAAGTGCCAAAGATCAAAACACGGCCAATGTTATATAATTTACTTCACTTTAAGCTAGCAGAAAACAGAATCAAACAGCAAGAGAAGAAAAAAGAATGAGAAAAGGAGAATTAATTTAGAGTTACCAACAAACTTTGAGAATTTAACAAAGTTATAGTACTGATTAACTAAATTCACATAACATATGCAAGCAATATAAAAAACTAGGTGGATGCCCATAAGTATGCCCGTGCGTTGCACGGACTGTGACTATATAATAAAACTAATTTAACGTGATTATTTAATCTCATCGAAAAATCAAAGTGTAATTGTCACTTATGAAAAACTATTAGTTATATATGGATAAATACTTATATAATCCATTTAATATTATGAATGCTATATAATAAGATTCTATGATTTAATATAGCATCTTATCTAATTTAAACTCTTATCATCAATTTCAATTAACTATTAATTAACTCATCCCATATGTTACATGATCCAAGAGGTAATAGTTTTAAAGTCTTTCAATGTTTGATGTTGGTACGCCAATACTCTTATGTTGATATAAATGTACAACTAACATTCCAAAGATATGATCACTACAACAAAATAGGCTGAGTGTGACGTTTATTTTGGTCAGTTGTGAGGTTTTTAAACGTCACAAAAATATTTAGTGATGGGTTCATGAAGTGTCTCAATTCAGTGTGACAGTAAAAAAATTGTGACACTGGAACGCGTGACAAAAAACTAGGTCAGTTAAAGCCGTCACAGTTTTTGTGATACCTATCCTCATCACTATATTTGTGACACATCCAACTGTCACAAACTTTGAGACACGTGAAATCGTCACTAAATTCACCTTGGGCGTAGCAAACGCTTCTTGAGTACCAACTACCAAGTTGCTTTATTTTATTTTTATTTTATATAACCCATATTTTTCTATTTATTGTATTATATTATTTATATATACTCTAGCTTTTTTCTTGGAAGCATTTAAAGGCTTCAACCGCTCATAATGAAATCTATATATTAAATATGGACAAAAGCACAAATTTAAATACAACTATATCTAATGTAATTGCGTTTTCATTAACCTGATAATGATTGTCAACTCTGTACAACTTACAGACATGAGAGATCCTTTGCCCAAAAAAAAAAGATTATTTAACTAAGGAAAGTACCTAACAGGACATCATTCATGGGTGCTAAACCACAATTCAAATGAAATGTGCCAAATCACCATACAAACTCAGAAACTAGGGACACTAATCTGTAGAATGAGCTGCTTGCAAGGTTCACCACGCCATGGCCGCTCTTTTTTGGTGTACAACAAGTCGATGACTAATCACGCATTGAAATTAAGTTTTGAGATGAGAGCATTTCTGTCTGTTTCTTTGAATAATTCTGCTTCATAAACTCAAGTCTGAACTTCCAATCTATGCATACATAAACATTATCAGTTGCAACAAGTGAAGTATGACATATTGTTTAATGCACAGAATATATAATATAGAAGTGAAACAACTACAAAAGAGTGATCTTTACAGAGTACATCGCTCAAAGTTGTTGGTTCAGGGTTGTGTCAAGTCTCAAACATGAAATGAATGATAATGCATCCCACAAGCAAGATACCAAGATTCAGGTTTAGAAACATTTCACATAACAAGCACAATGACTCTCAATGTTACTCTGTACAGTTAGCTAATACACACACAATCATCCCCAACACTACACCCAATTCCTGCAACTTGACCTTCATAAGTCATAAGCACACCCAAAAACGAAAATGAGAAAGAGCACCAAGGATCTAAGGCAAAACTTAAGTGTGTTTGGGTTCTTTCATTTTTTTTTCTTTTGTTTTCCGATCTGTTTTTGATAACTTATAGCTTATCGAGGGAGGCAAATAAGGAAACATTAAGTTAGCACACCCCTATGTAGATATATCATCTCACTTTTTGTTCCCACTAATGCTTCTCCCTCAGAAAGCTATTCGTTATCTCCTACATGGTATCACAAAAGCTTCCATAACCATAAGTTGACTATGAGGCATATCCTTAACGCAAAGAGCTAGCAGAGCAACTTCTACAGTCTTACATCATTGATAAACTTAAAAGATGGAAATAAATCCAGTATCTATAGTTATTCATATGGACAAAGTATTTGAATAAAATTAATTTTATAAAAAACAAAAAAGTTTTAGTTTTTTAGTGTCAAGGATAAACTTATATGCTACGATGCTTTTAATGTTAAACCTAAGCAAGAACCAGATAATATCCATCCAATTTCTCTATTGCCTAACAAGTAGCAGAATTGATGAGCAAAAAAAAAAACAAGTAGCAGAACAAACCTAATTTCGGCCGATCTTGTTCCTCATATTATATTCAAACCAAGATGTGCCCAACAATAACGAACCACACCTTACTAACTCATTCAACAAAAAACAAAGGAAAAGAAAAGCTTCAACAAGCAGCTCACGAAAACAAATGTAAAAAACACACCCAAATCGAATTAAACCACATATAATTTATTACTTAGTTCGAAATCTGATCAGAAAGTCACAAACTAATCAATCAAATGGTTGTATATATAATCAAACTTGAAGACAGCAAAAGCGAAACCCTAAGAAGGACTATTAGAATTCAGCAGATATACAAGAAAAAATTCAACCTTGGTGTTCGACAAACTCCGCCAAAGTTTAACAATTACTGATTACCTTTTTAGGTAGACGCATCTAATGTTGTAAATCAATAGAACATATTATAAATGAGTCTCATTTTAAAGGATATTTCATACTCGTTCCAATGGTGTAAGCAATTTAATTTCGTAAGCGGTGAAACTAAAGTTATATGCTTTTTAAAATCTAATAGTCTACTCTTTAATGATTTAGGAAACTACAACTTTAGTATATATTCTAAAACCTCTAATTAATAGTAACTCTTTAAGGATTTAGGAAAGTACAACTTTAGTATATATATTATACCAAAACATATATTTCTATTTTATATTTATTTTAAAATGTTATTACACTGGCTCGCTTAGGTGGACGTCTCCAACATTGTCAGAAAATGCCTCTAATATATAGATATTATGATTATGATTTCCCAATTTTCTTCTGGGTTCTCAATATTGCAAGTGGAAAACAGATATGTTTCATTAAAATTATAAAATTGCATCATGAAGGACGATTTTTAAAACGACGTCAGTAATCACTCTTCCAAGGTAAATACATCTGATAAAAGAAGAATTTGCTATGAAAGTTGTAAGGAATAACTATTGTCTTTGGCAGATTAGCAAAAAAAAAAAACTATTGTCTTTGGCAAAATCATTGTTCGTATTAAAGGCTAAAGAAAACAAAACACTAAGATACACTTACGAACATTGAGAATCAAGTCGAATACATCCAAAGATATTATGTATAGTCCAATTAATATTACCGCATCAATAGTCTGGTTTATTTTCCTTTTTATTTTGCAGAATTTCAAGTGCAAAACATATGATCTGCTTCATTGAATGAAAAAAGCTATACAAAAACATAAAAGGATAACTAAGGATTGATCGAAGACAATAGAGAATTAATATACATTTCATGATTGAATAAAAGGATTAGGAATATTAAACAAGATCCATGCCAAAAGAACGCTTGTGGGTTGTACTTGTAGGAGATTAGTAGAGCGGCGTATGCGTATCAAATGAGAGGTGATAGTGAGAATTTTTGACAAAAGGAATTTTATGAATCTCAATATATACTCTTATGAGTTTCTCTTTAACATTATATATGGGCTTCCCTAAAAAAAAAATAATAATAAATGGGCTCCTCAAGAAAAACAATTGTACATGGGCTGGGTTTTAAATAAAAAGAAAGAAAGCATGGGCATGTCTTTTTTCCCAATAAGGAATATCTTGTCCACTTTCGTGTTTCATATTACATCCCAACTTTCAAACTATATATTATTTAGGCTTATATATTAAACTAGTTTTAAAGCCCGTGCGTTGCACGGATTGAGTGAAATGTCTGTATATTAATATTCATTGATTTAGTGAAATACGCACACTAACATGCCTATTTAAAAAAACAAATCATAAATAATTTCTAATTGATTATAATTATGCATGCTATATAGTGAAGCTAGTTTCATGTTATCCTGAGAGATCGATTTAGGTCGATCTCCCTTTTATTTTTCACGTCCCTCGAATCTTCAAGATTTGCTAGAATAAATAAGAAAACTTGAAAGCAAAGAGATGTAGGGAGAATAAAAGGTGAGAAAATGTTCAAAAAAAATGGAGAAGTGATTATGTGAGATGTTTAATAAAAATAGATTATCGATGTTCAAACACTACATATCATATCGAATGAGCCTTGAATCAATGCGATAACCTCTCAATAAATTTAGATATACATGAAGCATTCAACTTTCATTAGTCTCCTGTTACATTCATGTCGACTGTTGACATTATAGTCTCGCATATAACAAATAGAGAGACAAATTAATAAAAGGTGAAATGTGAACATGAGGAGAGGCATATATCACATTCTCCAACTTTTTTTTTTCAATATTCTAAAATATATTTCTGGCTTACGTGGCTTACTTTTTTTTTTTTTTTTTTTGGTTGAGACTAATTGCTTAGGTGATGCAGCTTAGTAATCAAACTTGTGCTATGCACGGACTTCAAATATATTTGCTCAAAAAAATTTTCAAGCCAATCTTACAGGTTTCTTATACATATTGTAAATGACTATCGTTTTAAGGTACTTTTCGATGCGAATCTGATAACTTAAAAGATTTTTTTTTAGACATGTGGAAAAAGTTATATTTGATTTCATAAATATTTGACAGAGATCTAATATAACTCTTTTAAAACTCTAGAGGTCTATCACAACTCAAGCTCTATTTTTCTCAATAACAAAAAAAAAAAAAAAACTCAAGCTCTATATTTCATTTCCTAACCTTTATTTATTTTTTGTTTAATTGCTTGCTTAGATGACATTCCTATGTGGTGCGATGCCCGTGGGATGCATGCGTTTAAATTTATATGTTTTGTTGTTTTCGTTTTTTTTATTAGTAAATATCATTTTTAAAATTTATTTACTGAAATTAATATTGTAACACAATATTACAAGTTTATTGTAAACATATTATAAATGCATCTCATTTCGAAGTACTTTTTTATACGAATATGATGGTGTAAACATTGTTATTTTTAAAGATGTATAGGATAGTTATATTTGAGTTTGAATATTAGACAAAGATAAAATTGCTATGATGCCAATAAAACTCTAACTATTTAGCACAATTCCGCCTCTTTTTCATTATTCGTAACTTTATTACTATGAAACTTCTTTATATTTATATATTGATTGATATGTTAAAAATAGTTTTACATGGCAATTGATTTGGGTATATTAATTACTAAGTTACTAACGTGTGAAAAATCATCTTTTTTTTAAAGTCCTTGCTTTGCACGGGTTGAGTAAATATTTGTATATTAATATTCACTAGTTTAATGCCCATGCGATGCACGGCTTTTACTAAGAATATCGCTCAAATACTACTCAAAGCATTGAAAAAAGATTAAGAAAACAAATATAATATAAAGATTTAATTAGCAAATTATCATCATCTATACCGTATTTTCTGAAGTAATCATACCTTTACGCATATTAGTGTAAAGAGTCTTCAAGTATATTTGTATTTTGTAGTTGTATCTGGTATGGGGAGGTTCAATCATCAAAAATTAACCTGGAAATACAAACTCAAAAGACAATACATATTGTAAAAGTGAATGAAAAACATGTTTAAATGATAGGAAATAATATATTTTTGCATTATCAAAATTCACATAATTTGTTAGCCAATCTAGTAAGCATATATGTGCTGTATTATTGCATTTCTTTCAAGATGGACAATAACACCACAGCCACTCTAATCTATAACAATTGCATATTATTAGCCCAAACTCTGCTCTCCTCCGGTTATTTCATTGGGTTAAGCACAACATATGTTCCCAGCCCTTGCCGAGTGCCCAGATCAGTGACGAACGGAAGGTTAGAGCTTCAACCAAATGAGGAAGAAAACCTTATCATGCACACAATGTGGATACTGGATAGTAAGGATCTTCTATCATTGAAGAATAGTTCGAGGCCTCAAGAACCTAAAATCATAAGCAAAAGTACTTGATCAGGTTCCAACACTAATATGTCATAAATCACTCATGCTTATCTCTTCAAATCAAATTTGATCCAGTAGCTATGTTGCAAAGCCCACAGGTTTGATAAGCACATTCCTCATGCTCCACCTAATTACCATCCCCAAAAGAAAATAAAGCTTAAAAACAGCAAGAGAAATCCTTCTTGGGGCTCTATATCCCCTAACGCATCTTCATTCTTCAGCGACATATTCGCCCCCTAAAAAGATGAATTTCAGAACATTATTTCCTGTCCAATTATAAATAATAAAAAAGAAACCAATGAAGTCACATAAGTTTAACTATAAAGTTAAGCATTATCATAAGCTATCATACAAACAGTTGATTGATGGGCATAAATTCAATACTACAAACTAAACTGAAAAGGTCCTAAATTCAGCATCTTTATGAGAAAGGTCTGGAAAATGGAAAAGGGTAAAGAGGTTACCTGCACAGGACAGATTGGGAACGCCATGGTAATTGTACGTCAACCGCTTTCTGCTAACGAACACCAGCGCACAGGAGCAAACTGAAGAAGTATGCTACCATCTCTGGCTTTAACCTAACATGGACATTTTCAATGCATGGGACTAAATTTCCAAGGCAACCCAATGAGACACTATCAGTTACCAGATCAATATCACCACTATCAAGTTGATAGCTAATCACCAACATCTGTAAATGCACCAACCACAAATTGAAAAGTTTTGAAAAAAAATCCATGCAATTAGATGCATAATAAGTAGGACTACCTACTCTCCCTAAGTCCCTAAAAATGTTACTACCCCTGTTGTCTCACTTGTTCCCGCTTCTTCTGGCTCATAAAATAATGAATACAATATGCACAATCCAAACTCCATAGCCCCAGCAACAGAATTCAATCAACACAGACACATGTCTGACAATAAGCCCAACCCACAAGCCCTGTGGTCAAATTCAATCAAAACAAACACAATCGCAGTTACAGAAACCCAAGGTCAACTACCTCCCCGCAACAGCATTCAATCAAAACAAACACTATCGCAGTTACAGAAACCCAAGGTCAACTACCTCCCCGCAACAGAATTCAATCAACACAGACACACATGTCTGACAATAAGCCCAACCCACAACCCCTGCGGTCAAATACAATCAAAACAAACACAATTACAGTAACAGAAACCCAAGGTCAACTTAACAACTTCTAAAACAATAAAATTGAGCAAGATTAATGGTTCAAAAGAATGCTTAACCATTGTAATCTTTGTAATCTTAATAGATTACATCACACAGTCGTCCCATGATCCACAGAAAGTTCATCTATAACAATAACTAATCATCATAAGACTCTGTGACCACAATTTTAAAGACATCAAGCTTGAGAGAGATATGCGAAAATAAAAAAAAGTACTACCCTACACAAAGTGAGGAAACACATGAAGATTGGACTTCCTGAAAGCTTAGTAGAATTAAGTATTATAAGACTATATTGAAGATATAAGAAATGCACAGAAATTGCACGTACATTTACCAAGGACAAAAAAAATAACAGAATAAAGGGAAAAATAAAAAAGAGAAAGGTTGAAGCTTTAAGAGACAAACCGTGGAGGAAACGGATCGGAAAAAGAACATATGCCTCTAGTTGCCTACTAAGACGAAGTACAGACAATTAAAAAGAGGAATCAAAGTAACTAAATTTTCAATTTCATGACATGTGCAGATGTAATATAATGCTCTTTTATATGAAATATCTCAAACAACAAAAGATATATACCAGAATGTTAAAGACTAAGAAATTATATACCTATAAAAACACTTATATTTTGCATAAGGTAAAAAAGTAAGCAAAACTGGAAAGATTAGCAACTCAAGGAAAGATTTAGTAACATGGAATAAATAAAGAACACATGCTATTTTAGATATGTCTGACAAAATAGGAGAACATAAAGACAATCAGTCCGATTTGTAGTGTGCAAGGCTGCTCAAGCTAAAGAGAGAAGTCAAATTATTTAAAGACCTACAAAATCTTCAAGTTTGTATCTAGATAGGAAGGTTAACCAACAATAAGAGACATATGAAACCATCATTAGTTAAAAGTTGAAACTCTATTCACGCAAATAACAAACACACTTTAACTTACTGATGTCAGGAAATTTTGGGTGGGTAGTGGATCACCGACCATGAGCATAGATACTACATTAAGCTTAAGGTAAGGGAATCAGACCACAGAATGATCCATAGTCCATACTATGACAATCTGCTAAACTGAACAAAGATCGAAAAAACTCTTGGTAAGCAACATTCTTCCCAATCACCACAACCCCAACGGAGGGATGAATAGTCACCAGAAAGTAGAATTTCAACAAAAAAAGAGTATAAGTTAGTCCCATTCTAAATTACTTCAATACGTGGAGTTCTGTTCAAAATGTTAATGCCTACAAAGAGAGATGAAAGAAATATATGTCTGGGCAAGACAATTTTGGCATATTGCACATACGAACATGTAACAAATGTTTTAAACATGAACATAAAGAAAAGCAGAAGGAAACTCCAATAAAATAAGTTTGGTAATTTGCTCCAAATGGATCCTAATCCGTCATCCAAGTATTCATCCAGAAGCACTACAACACCTACCAGACCACCATTACAGGCACAAGTTATTAGCAAATTAGCATAATTTTGGTAAATACTATAGAAAAAATTACCAAAACAAAACAATTTGGACAAAAAGAGAATAAAAAAAGAAGCAGCAAAACATATGGTCATAAATTGGGCTTAACTTACCGTCAGATTTGAAATTTCTTCTCATTAGGAGTATCTGCCAAAAAAAAAACAAATTTTACAAAACCAAAAATAAAACATACTCGTAGAAGCTACCAAAAAAAAAAAAAAAAAAAAGAGTGAACATACTGGGGCAGAGCAGAGGGGAAGAAGAAATCAGAGACATGAGTTGCCCAAATCCAAAAATACAGCGGTCACGATAGTCGATAGCCAATTTCGCTCAATCGTTTTCCATAATCAATAATCAAGGTTTTTCCAAACCAGGAACCCTAATTTCTTTACCCCAATTTTGCTTTGTGGAAATCAGCAGGAGATGAAGAGGGGGAAAATGGAAGATACACCTACAGACTTAATAAGTGGGAAATAAATTCAGAGTGGGAAGAGAGAGAAATAGAGAGAGAAAGTGCTTCAACTTCCCAGAGTCCATTTGCCAGTCACCTTCTCACGTCTTTTACCTTTTCAAAGCTTCATTCGAGGAGACAGTGGAACTGCAGTCTGATAGTTGCGCTACAAGAGAAGGGTGTTTGGGCGGGGACGACACGTCAACAGGGATGACCTGTTTTAGTAAAGAGTTAAGTTATAGATAGATTTGGTGAAATACGCACAGCACACTAATATGCCTATTTAATAATAGAAATCATAAATAATTTTTAATTAATTATAACTATACATGTTATATAGTGATGCGAGTTTCATGCTATACTTAGTGATTTAGGTCGATCTCTGTTTTATTTTTCACGTCCCTCGGATCATCAAGATTTGCTAGAATTAATAAGAAAACTTAAAAGTAAAGAGATGTAGGGAGAATAGAGGGAGATAAAATGTTAAAAAAAAAAAAAATAGAGAAGTAATTATGCGAGGCGTTTAATAAAAACAAATATTAGTTATCATCAGTGGCGGATGTAGAAATTAAGTCAAGTGGGTTCATCCTTTGTAATACATAGGACAATCCTTAATTATCGGATTAAAAAATATTAATTTATAAAGGATTTTTATAACAAAAAAAATTCAAGTGGATTTCGGCGGAATCCACTCTCGAAAGAGTGGATCCGCCACTGGTTATCATAATCCTCCTAAAATACAATTAGGGTTCTAACCAAATGGCACCTCCGAAAATGGTTACTTTAAAATTGTTTTTAGATCGATGTTCAAACACTATATATCATATCGCAGGAGCCTTGAATCAATAAAAGGTGAAATGTGAACATGAGGAGAGGCATGTATTCTCCACTTTTTTTTTTCTTTCAATATTCTAATTTTAATTTTTTTTTTTTTGAGACTAATTGCTTAAGTGATGCAACTTAGTAATCAAACTTGTGCTATGCACGGACTTAAAATATATTTGCTCAAATTTATTTTCAAGCCAATCTTACATGTTTCTTATACATATTGTAAATGAATGTTTTAAGGTACTTTTCGATGCGAATCTGATGATTTAAAAGATTATTATTATAGACGTGTAGAAAAGTTATATTTGATTTTATAAATATTTGACAGAGATCTAATATAACTCCTATAAAACTCTAGAGGTCTATAACAACTCAAGCTCTATATTTCATTTCCTAACCTTTATTTATTTCTTGTTTAATTGCTTGCTTAGATGACATTCCTATGTGATGCGATGCCCGTGGGATGCACGCGTTCAAATTTATATGTTTTATTGTTTTCGTTTTTATTTTATTAGTAAATATCACATTTAAATTTTTTTTACTGAAATTAATATTGTAACACAATCTTACAAGTTTATTGTAAACATATTATAAATGCATCTCATTTCAAAGTATTTTTCGATACGAATTTGATGATGTAAATATTATTATTTTTAAAAATGTGTAGGATAGTTATATTCGAGTTTGAATATTAGACAAGGATAAAGTAGTTATGGCGCCAATAAACTTTAACTACTTAGCACAATTCAATCTCTCTTTTTCGTCATCCGAAAATTTATTACTATGAAACTTCTTTATATTATATATTGATTGATATGTTAAAAATAATTTTATTTGACAATTAATTTGAGTATACTAATAACTAAGTTAATAAAGTGTGAAAAATCTTCTTTTTTTTCTTTCTTATTTCTATTTCTGTTTATTTATTTTTTGTTCAAAGTATGTGTTATGAGTATGTGTTACTTTAATTTCATTGTTTAATATTCTCTCTTATGTGGCATGCTCTTAAAAATATTGCTTAGGTGGCTAAAGATATTTGCTCATTTTTTATTTTCAGCCTTAATTTTATTGTTAATATTATTATGATTTTAACTTATTTACGGGAACCAACATATACCGGCCTGCGATCTTACATGTTTCTTATACATAGTGTATATGCATTTCGTTCTAAAGTATCTTTCGATGCAAATTTGATGGTATAAAAGTTATTTATTTTTTGAGATATGTAGAAAAAGTTATACTTGATTTTAAATATTTGACAGAGTTCTAGTATAACTCTTATAAAACTCTAAAGGTCTATCACAACTCAAGAATCCTAGACAGTAGGGTATCTAAGAGTCGTAAATATTTTACACCAGTTAATTTTTGTCTTTATCTTCGTTTAGGTGGCGCGCTCTTAAAGTTTTCGTCTACGTGGCATGCCTCCTTGATCCCGGAAAATGCCTCCTATATATATATATATATATATATATATATATATATATATATATATATATATATATATATATATATATATATATATATATATATATATATATATATATATATATATATATATATATATAATCATTGATGATTAATGTAAATTTAAATAAAAATTTCTCATGTGGCAAATCATAATCATAATCATAATTATATATATATATATATATATATATATATATATATATAAAGGAAGCATTTTACGGGAGCAATGAGGCGTGCCACGTAGGCGAGAATTTTAAGAGCGCGCCACCTAAACGAAGACAAAAAAAATTGGTGTAAAACGTTAAGGACTCTTAGCATCCCTATTGTTTAGGATTCTTGAGTTGTTATAGGCTATGTTTGGCAAAACTAGCTGTAGCTGCGAGCTGTAGCTGCAAGCTGTAACTGTGAGCTGTAGCTTCCACTAGCTGTGAGCTGTAGCTGTTTTAAATAAAAGTGTTTGGCAAAACTAGTTGTAACTGTGAGTTTTAAGGTGTAAATGACATAAAAGGACACACCTATATAATTAATTTATGTAATTTTTTTTTGAATCATTGTATTTATAGTTGTTTAAATAACTAATTATCGTATGTAAATCAAAGAAACCAAATGTTAAATAGATCCAAAAAAAATTTAGCATCACACTTGTCTCTTTTTGGTGTATGGGAATACAAGCTAAGCATATTTCAAAAAAATAAAATAAAATTATGTATTGTTTATTCAGGCCGCGCATTTCATATTGAAGTATGTCTAAAATAAAATAAAATTGCATTGCGAATTTGCCTCATCTCACTCTATATTTCTTCAATTCAGTGTATGTCTCAATGTCTCATTATCTTGAATATCATGAAATTCATCACGTGGTATGTAGTTTGGATGCATCTCAATTTTCAAGCATAGCATACATCATATTCTGGCAAATTTGTCCTCTGATCTCAAGCCAATGCAAATTTATCCTTCGCATTTTCATTTCTTGAGTCCATATTGTAGAATCATATACAAACAAGTCAAATTAAACTTGTATGTAATCAACCAAAGATAGATGAGAATTAACCCATCAAAGACAATATTCCACTTTCTTTTGGATAAACAGAACTTCCTACCTTGCCAATGATCGAATACGAGTCACAATTAGGAATGGCAATGGGTATCTACCCAATAAACATTCATCGCCCATATCCATTTTGAATGTATATGGATTACCATAAATAGATAAATAATGGATATGGATTGAATATAGATGTTTATTGGACAGGATATGCATGATAATTTATCATCCATTTACCACCCGTTTATCACCCGCTTACCGAAGTTGTATTTATATTTATATTTAATTTTTATTTTTACTTTATTTTTGTTTTCTTAACATTCGATATATATTTTCACTTGTTTTTTATTTGAATAACTATATTTATTAGATTAAGTATTTAAGTGTATCTATAATGATTTTCGAATTCATTTCTAAGTTGATTTTTTTTTTGCCTTGAATGTGTATAACTTTCCTTAATGAAAATGTGAATTCAATATCCAATGGACATTCATTTACCAGCCATATCCATGGATATCTAAATGGATGGATGAAATTGAGGTAAATAGATATGGATATGGATATATATATGGATATGGATGGAGCACAAATAAATGGATATGGATATGACTCCACCCACTCCATATCCGATCCATTGTCATCCCTAGTCACAATGGATCTTTTCCTCAACATATAACGCGTTGGACACCTTTACAACAATAACAACAACAACCCAGTAAGTGTCCCGCCTAGGGCGGGGTCTGGGGAGGTCCAGATGTACGCAGTCTTACCCCTAACTAGTTGCCTAGAAGAGAGACTGTTTCTGAAAGACCCAAAAAACCTTTTTTTTTTTTTTTTTTAAAAATGCATTTCAAAACGTTTTTTTTTTTTTTTTAAAGCAGTGAAGAATGATCAAAAGGACAAGGAAAGTAAATCAGTACACATACTAACACAAGATTCTACTTACTAAGCAACATAAAGTGAAGGAGACGCTACAGGCTATAAACAAAATGAATCAACCTCTAGTACTAGCCAATGCACAACCGTAATCTAACGCGGATCCTCTGCACGGATCCTGCTACGCCATAATCTCCTATCTAGGACCAAGTCCTCGGTAAGATCTAGACGGGTCAAATCCTGCCTGATTACCTCTCCCCAAGTCTTCTTCGGGCGTCCTCTTCTTCGCTTACAATCTCTAAGTGTAATTCTCTCACACCTTCTCACCGGTGCATCACGATGTCTCCTCCTCACATGCCCAAGCCACCTAAGCCTTGTTTCTCGCATCTTGTTGTCGATATCGGTCACTCCCACCTTGCCTCTCAACACTTCGTTCCTAATTCTATCTCTTCTTGTAGAGTTGCACATCCAACGAAGCATCCTCATCTCGGTCACCCGCATCTTCTGCACATGCACCTGCCTCACCGGCCAACACTCCGCCCCATATAGCATAGCTGGCCTGATGGCTGTACAATAAAACTTACCTTTAAGTTTTAGTGGAATTTTTCTGTCACATAGAACTCCTGTTGCACTCCTCCACTTTAGCCACCCTGTTCTGATACGATGAGTCACGTCATCGTCAATCTCGCCGTTGCCCTGTATGATTGAATCGAGATATTTGAAACAATCCCTCTTCGGTACCACCTCCGTACCAATCTTAATCTCCATATCCGAGGCAACCCCATCTCTTGTGAATTTGCCTTCCAAGTACTCGGTCTTTGTCCTACTTAGCTTGAATCCCTTTGCCTCTAGTGTGTCCCGCCAAAGTTCCAATTTGGCGTTAACACCTTCTCTAGTCTCGTCTATCAGAACAATGTCGTCGGCAAACAACATACACCAAGGCACATCCCCCTGGATAGTCTTAGTGAGCTCATCCATAACGGTTGCGAATAAGAAGGGACTCAACAATGACCCTTGATGTAACCCAATATCTATAGAAAATTGCTCAGTTTCCCCTCCTGTAGTCCTGACCCTAGTCCTCACTCCTTCATACATATCCTTAATCACTCGGATATAGGCGACTGGAACCCCCTTGGATTCCAAGCACCTCCACAGAACTTCTCTGGGTACCCTGTCATACGCCTTCTCCAAATCAATGAAAACCATGTGTAACTCCCTTTGTCTCTCTCTGTAGTACTCCATAGAACGTCTAATCAGATGAATCGCTTCCGTTGTTGACCTCCCTGGCATGAAACCGAATTGGTTCTCCGAGATTAGAGTACTCTTCCTTAGTCTCTTCTCAATCACTCTCTCCCATAGCTTCATGGTGTGACTGAGTAGCTTAATACCCCTATAGTTGTTGCAGCTTTGGATATCTCCTTTGTTCTTGTATAGGGGAATCAATGTGCTGAGTCGCCACTCCTCCGGCATCCTTGCGGATTTGAGGATCACGTTGAAAAGCCTAACTAACCACAATAGACCTTCTTCCCCCAAACTCTTCCATACCTCTATGGGTATCTCATCTGGTCCTACTGCCTTCCCACTCTTCATCGTCCGCATGGCCCCTTTGATTTCTTCCTTCGTAATGCGACGACAAAAGCTGTAGTTGCGGTGTTGCTCGGCTGTGGTAAGGTCTCCCAACGAAATGGCTACGTCTCCAACATTGTTAAAGAGCTCATTGAAATACCCATGCCACCTCCTCTTGATGTTCGCGTCGTCCACAAGAACTCTTCCCGCCTCATCCTTAATACAACGAACTTGATCCAGGTCTCTAGTCTTCATCTCCCTAACTCTCGCCAACCTGTACACGTCCTGTTCTCCCTCCTTAGTGGCCAATTTTTGGTACAAGCTCTCATATGCTTTACTTTTGGCTTCTGCTACTGATTTCTTTGCCTCCTTCTTTGCCGCTCTGTAGACTTCCCGCTTCTCCACCCTTTCCTCATCTATAGTGCTATCCATTAGGGCTTTATAGGCAACCTTCTTAGCCTTCACCCTGTTTTGAATGTCCTCACTCCACCACCAGGATTCCTTCTTGCTACTTCCTATCCCTCTTGCAACTCCTAAAGTCTCCTTTGCCGCATTCCTAATGAGATCCGCCACCCCTGCCCACATTTGACTCGCGTTGCCTTCTCTTCTCCAGATGCTATCCGACTCAACTTTTGCCTTAAATTGACTCCCCACAATTCCTCTAAGATTCCACCACTTGATTTTGGTGCCATTGTGTGCACTTCTCTTCCTCTTCCACCCCTTCATCTTAAGGTCCAAAACGACCATTCTATGTTGGGTCGACACACACGCACCTGGTAAAACCTTGCAATCCATGCACAAACCTCGGTCGCCACGTCTAACAAGAATGTAATCTATTTGGGTCTTAGCGGTGTTGTTTCTGAAAGTAACTAGGTGCTCCTCTCTTTTGTTGTAGAAGGAGTTGGTTACCATTAGGTCATACGCAGTCGAAAAATCTAAGACCGACATGCCACCATCGTTCCTAACTCCATACCCGAAACCTCCATGAGCACCAGCATACCCATCCGACATGGCCCCTATGTGTCCATTGAAGTCTCCTCCTACAAGGAGTTTCTCACTAGGAGGAACTTGCTGAATAACCTCATCTAACTCCTCCCAGAAGCAATGCCTAAGTTGCATATCCAACCCTGCTTGCGGTGCATAAGCACAAATGACATTGAAGGTCTCCTCCTTCACCACCACCTTGATAGACATAATCCTATCATTGGTTCTCTTTACCTCTACAACATGTTGTTTAAGCTCCTTATCAACTAAGATCCCGACCCCATTCCGTTGACTCGCACACCCTGAATACCAAAGTTTGAATCCATTGATCTCCTTTGCCTTGGCCCCTGACCACCTCGTCTCCTGAACACACATGATATTAACCTTATATTTTTCTAAAACCTCCACTAACTCTAGAGTTCTTCCCGTGAGTGTCCCTACATTCCATGTGCCAAACCTCAATCTATTTGCCCCAACTCTCCCCTTTCGAGACCCAGAGCTCATCGGAGGACTGGCCCTAACTCTACCACTAGAGGTCAAAGATGCCACACCGACCGAAGCAATGGTCAGACAGTTAACTCAAAATAAGAACTAGAAAAGCCATGAAACTAGGTAAGTACTGGCGCACCAAAAGGTTAGGTGACGCAAATCGTAACTATAAACAATCAACGTCTATGCTTGCAAACAAGATTTACAACAACAACAATAGTAATAGTACTAATACAACAAAATGATAATAATAGTAATAATGACGATAATAATAATAATAATAATAATAATAATAATAATAATAATAATAATAATAATAATAATAATAATAATAGTAATAGTACTAATAATAATAATAATACGAATAATAATAATAATAGTGATAGTAATATTGATAATAATACTACTATTAATGGTAATAATAACAATAGTAACAAATACCACAACAAAGGCCACAACAAACAATAATACTATTACATATAATAACAACCGAAACGATGGTACAAGCACTTAATATTAGCAGTCGCAAAACTATTAGAATAATACTACGACTACTATTATAGTAATAGTAATAATAATAATAATAATAATAATAATAATAATAATAATAATAATAGTAATAGTAATAGTAGTAGTAATAATAATAATAATAATAATAATAATAATAATAATAATAATAATAATAATAATAATAATAATAATAATAATAATAATAATAATAATAATAATAATAATAATAATAATAATAATAATAATAATAATAATAATAATAATAATAATAATAATAATAATAATAATAATAATAATAATAATAATAATAATAATAATAATAATAATAATAATAATAATAATAATAATAATAATAATAATAATAATAATAATAATAATAATAATAATAATAATAATAATAATAATAATAATAATAATAATAATAATAATAATAATAATAATAATAATAATAATAATAATAATAATAATAATAATAATAATAATAATAATAATAATAATAATAATAATAATAATAATAATAATAATAATAATAATAATAATAATAATAATAATAATAATAATAATAATAATAATAATAATAATAATAATAATAATAATAATAATAATAATAATAATAATAATAATAATAATAATAATAATAATAAGGCTAGAGATACCAACAAAAACAAGCACAGAAACCAACAGAAATATTACTAGGTTCCACTTAAGAGACAGAGTAGCACACAAAACTAGTTTCCAAAAATCAGTACCAAACAACAAACTACACGTGCTAGGGTCAGAGAAGTCAACAACAAGAATAATAAATAATAAAGTAAGCAAAAGTGAGCAGTCAACACACGCGCTAGGGGCTTCGGATCTGGTGGATAGAGGTACGCCTGTGCTTACCACGGCGCTACTACCTGTCTCCTGCGGGGGTTGTTCCGGGCAGAGGGCGGTGGTGCTGTTTGTGGTCGGCAATTACCGACAGCTTCCCGACTGGCGAGGTGGTGTTACTCCAGCCGCCCGTCTGGCGTGGTGGTCCACTGCGGTGGTGGGATTTCGCCGGCGAGCACTTTCAGGCCTCACAGCGACGCCGGGCTGGAATTCTCCGGCCGATCGCTGTTCCTCCACGGCGATTAAGTTTCACCGATGTTCAGTTGGGGCCTCCGGCGAATGATCGGAGGTCTACTCAAACCCCTAGTGGGTCGGCGGTCACCTTTGACGAGCAAAAAAAACAAAAGCTAGTACATCTTTACTCCTAGCCAGATTTTGAGCTCATTTACTCATCACTGTCGCCATGCTACTAAATTTCACCAACATACCAATTGTCATTTTTGGCATAAATGATGTTTCTCTTACTAAACAAGAAGTACTGTTTATGTTTGTTCTCAAAATTTGATTTCATGTTAAGAGATTTGGTTAAAGGGAAAAAAAAAAGCTTTGTTCAAGAATCAATTGCAAGAACTTGCACAAATTAGCTGCTTCAACTCCAGCACAAGGGAAGGACCAGATCATGCCCCAAGATTCAAAGCTTGTGTCAATTTAATGGTGAAGTCTTTCATAGCCCACAAGAAACACCACCATACAACAATTCACAGAAAGTAAGAGACACGTACAACCATTGAATTGGGTGAAAATAAAGCTTTTATGACAAAGCCATGATCTCAGATTTTGAGTTAATTAATTAACAAACATCAAAGCTAATTCCCCCCAAATTCATAAACAAAGAAACAATTTCATACACAATAAACGTAACTCATAAACAAATTCCCACAAAAAGCTAACAAAATCGAGGAGGCACTCACCGTAGATGAGATGATGGCAAAATGAGAGCATTCAACATCGGTGGTGGAAGATGGCCGTGGTTAGAGCCGAGTGATGGTCGGCGTTAATGGAGTGTGGGCTCAGGGAGAGAGAAAGGTGAGAGAAGGACGAGAGAACGTCAGTGAAGGATGAAAGAGTAAATTTGGCCCCAAAAGTGATACAGCTTTTGGTGAACGCTTGTTTTGATAGCGTTTAATTTTTGAGCTATTGACTCCACCTCAAAAGTTGAAACTCTTACAAAAGCTAGTTGATCCAAACAGAACTATTGAAAACTTTTAATGTCCCAAAAGCTAAAGCTCCCAAAAGCTGCGTGCCAAACGTAGCCATAGACCTCTAGAGTTTTATATATAAGAGTTATATTAGATTTCTGTCAAATATTTGAAATCAAATATAACTTTTTCTATACATCTCAAAAAATAATTATTTATATACCATCAAATTCGCATCGAAAAATATTTTAGAACGAAATGTACAATATGTAGAGGAAACATGTATACGTTGATTCCCGTAAATAAGTAAAAAATAGAGTTAATTAATTGATTCATTAATTAGAGTTATCTTCTTAATTTTTGAGTGAAAATTAGAAATATCTATTAGTTTGGATAATATTCAAAAAAACTAGATTAATACCCGTGTAATGCACGGCTTGAATTCAAATTATGTTATTTATTTTATCTACTAATGACAATTTCATATAAAAAGAAAATTAAAAAGTGTTACTTTCGAAAATAGACATATGCATCTTTTATTTTAAGGGAACAATATTAAGACAATTTTCTTACGACAAATCTTCAACCAATACATCTAAAATAATACTCAAATGTGTATAATGTTGCACATGAATAATATGTTTTGCTTAGTATTGAAAAGACAATTAACCTATCAAACTCTTGAACTATACAAAAACAATCTGACAAAACTAAGCCCAAACACAAAGTTGTCTCTTGTCTACATGCTGACGTTGCCTCTAGGAAACTATCTTGAAGCAATCACTCTTTTCTTCATGTTGTAATCCCTGATCTTGCGCACAGTACTCCAAGTCTGCAACCAATGTCAGGTTCTACACCCCTCTCTTCTCTTGACAACTGCTGAAAGAGGGCTCGCCTAAGAGTTGATTAAATTGCCCCTATTAATGTCTTTCGCCAATGTTCTCGCTGTTAGCACACCACCTCATGTTATGCATTGCCTTCTTATTGTAGAGTATCACAACCTTCATGATATTATTGTACCATAGGAAGCCAAGAAAGAAAAACTGTAAGTTGAGTGCAAGCATTTATATCAAGTTCGCCATATAAAGAAAGATACGCCTCTAGTCTCATTAAAAATGTCCTTCCTCCCAGAGAGTTATAGAAACACACTGAACATAACATCAGTTTCGGAAACTCCCCCCTTACAGAATTTAGTCATAGTGTTCTATTACTTACAGAAAATAGACAAATTTCAAAAACATCACTTGCCAAAATGAAAAAGAAACACAATCTCTTATACAGTGCTAATTGCTAAGGTCACTGTTAGCGATACTTCTCCTAGAAATTGGAAAATAGCTATTGGCCATGCTCAGATATGATCCCCGTCTTATTTCTATTTCTTGATAACTGGAAGGCATCTTCGTTATATCACCAGATTATCAGAGTCAAGCACATCTAATCCATGTAAAAAGGAAGGGGAAAAAAAAAGCATAATGGAGAAACTAAACAACAAAGTGTCATCCACAGCTTTGACTTCCAGTAGTCCCCTTAGTAACCATTCACTTTGAACAACTCAGACTTGAATGTCGCCTCTCCTTAACCTAATCAAACATCTTTACCATTAGGGGGGATAATGATATCTGATTTGTGCTAATTAGTAAACATCATACAAAGATCTACATAGTTGGCTACATAACTTATTATAGTCCTCATTTCTATCTCCTAACAATGGCATTTCCTTATGAGTAAACAACACCTTAGTCTCAAAGGAGGGTGGAACAGTGGTAAATGCACATAGTTCCTCTGGGCAGTTTTATGACACCTCATTTATATCCTACATCAGATGTATCTCATTGATTGGCATATAAAAGTTTAGGATGGTTATCATATTGAAAATAATTCATTTACTTGACACATCAAAGGGGCTCCAAAGGCTTGACAAAATAGCGGATACTTTTGTGTTTGAGACCATCAAGAAAGAGTTAGTCACAGTGGATGGACTACCATGTTGTTATCTACAGTCTAAATTGTCAAAAGGCAAACTCAAGCATATTGACAAACAATGAATAGGGATGAATAACACTTCTAATCTTTGTTAATTCAGCATAGAAAGAGGAAATGCACCATCAATGCATAAACACTATGCAGTAATTAAATAAACTCATGAATCATCAATCGTTCTTGCCTACAATGTAAACAAATTTCCAATACTGATACACAATAGAAACATACAATTAAAAAGGAGTACCATACCCAAGACTGAAATTATCTTTCTTCAACTTCTTCCTAAAGGACACCGTCTTAAGTCTTGAAAAAAAAAAAAAAAAGTTGAGAAACATGTTTAATCAAAGAAAAATTAAAGGCAACTGAATTTTGGAAAAAAGAGAAAAATGTTATTTACTTAGCAATCTACGCAAATCCACCTTAACAATCCAAATTTGATGAACCAGAGCTTCTATCGACCTTAGCACCATATGTCCATATGCAGATCACAAGGAGGGGGGATTACTCAACCAAGTCATGATAGACGATAGTAACCTATAGCTCATTAACCCTAAGGCCTATGTTGCTCAGACTCTTCATATTGCCTCAAGTACCCGTGTTGGGTACTCGACACTCCGGCATGGATATGGACACTCGACACTCCATTTTAAGCGAAATACATGCAGAATATTCATTAAATGGACGAGTCCGACATGGTATGGGTACTGGACACTCTGACACTTAGCCGAGTCCAATCAACATAGCCTACGGCCAAACGTGTGTCTTGCACAAAATCAAAACACACTCACCTATCTTTAGTAGACAAAAGATTAGGCACTGAATTTTAAAACATAAAAGCACATTTAGAGCCTGGTAACTGCGCCAAATTATATTTGTACCAACTAATTAGTCTCATGTACATAAACTTAAATACATCTGAGTAGGACATAACAAATACATAAGTTGATGATCATCTTATTGTATAGCATTATTAAGGTACATCCATGGATTGAAACACATCATGGTGGTTTGATATAATTAGGGTTGTCAGCTCATTACTTTCCGCCGCAAGAATTAAAACAGTGCTTAAAAGATCAGAAGACAAACCATGAGCTATAAAAATAGAGACAAAAGGATCAAGAACAAAGTACTACATTTACATTCAAAGTCTGATAACCAGAAAGGCAAATTTACAATATCACCAAGAAAAAATCCACCTTAAATAAGTAAATTGTAGTGCTGGAGGGATTGAGCCATCAAAATATGGTGATAAACTACATACTTAGGCACATATAACATAAAAGTAATCCCCAAATATCTTTTTCATATCTCATTCGTGACTACCCGTTGGATCTAATTTTGAGAAGGAAATAACTAATGATCAACAATTGGATAAAGAGAGGGTAACTCATCAAAACCTCTGTAAAAGGAGTGGCAAATTCCCCTGGAATATGTTTTATCTATTCCTTGAAGATGTATCTTATTCATTATGTTCCTATAATCCTGTTGGCTGTTCATAAGCATAAAATAGAACCATGAAATGTCGCAACAAACTCAATCCCTTGCAAAATAGAAGGAACTACAAATGTTTACCATTGCAATTAGCAAAAATAACAATGCAACTGTGACAGTAGAAAATTCTGGAAAAAAAAAAATTCAGCTCCCGAAAATTACAGTTCAATTGGACAAAGATTGATCTTATCCCGAGACAATAATCAAATGCAAACTAAGCTCAATTTTAATTAGAAAAGACATGGGATAGATAAATTAAACGTTAATTACTTACCAAAAATTTTAACTTTAATCCACCAGAAGCACACTTTACCCAGATCGAGCACACTGTCACTATCTCAGAATGTTCTCTAAACTTTGAACTCATCTGTGCCAGGCACTGTACCATCAAAACGCAAATGTATTGACCCCAGGAAACAGCCATGAAAAGGAGCAAAGATGAAGGGGAAAAAAGAAAAAAAAATCTTAGCGAGACTGTGAAGTAAGCAGGGGAGATGGGGAAAAATTCATCGAACACAAACAAAAACCCAACATTAACATGATAAAAAAAATGAAAATCACAATCGAAGAAGACAAAAATCACAATCAAAGTAGACAAAAATCACATATATAAACTACCAATAAACAATTAATTGAATAAAAGATTAAAACCATTATAACATAAGAAATTACACAACCTCAATTAGCCCACCTTTCAATCGCGGAGGTCGATGTTATTCAAAATCACCTAATCGGACTCCCGGTTGCTTCCAGAATTACCAACAATTCTTGTCATCTGGTTTGTGGTGGTCATGCTTGGAGGAGGAGTCTCGCCGATTTTCTCGCTATAGAAGTTGAGGATAGTGAGAAGAGAGAAAATTTGGGGACCTGGAATTGAAGAGTTAGAGAATGAGGAGAGAGAGAAGAAAGGAAGAAACTGTAGGAGAAGAAGGAGAGAGAAGAGGACAAAGTGAATGTCGCCATTCTCTAACTCTTCAATTCCAGGTCCCCCAAATTTTCAAGACTTCATTATATTTTGTTTAGGCTTTCCAGATTTCTCAAAGATAAGAGTGAAAAAATTTAGAAAGAGGGAGTGAGACGGACGGATTGAAAAAGGCTCCAGTTTCCAAGACTTCATTATAAGTATTTTGTTTAGGCTTTCCAGATTTCTCTCGAGTCTTTCCAGTACTTTCAGCATCCTGAAGAGGTTTTCATTTCCAAGGCAGTAAAATGAATCAGCGGTTTCAAGAGTCTTCCTCAAGAAGGAAAAAATAAAGCTTGGGGGTTGGGACTTGGGATTACAGGGGTTTGGGCGGGAAAAAACTTAATCAGAGTACGCCACATTAGCATTGATGATGTCAGCGGTTGTTGTTTTAGTATAAGTATATATAAGTTATAATTATAATAAATAGATAGATATTTTGTATGGATTTAGTTTATGGTGAACCGAAAATCAAATCTTTTGAAAAAATATCTCCCATATCTCTAAAAGATTTAGACTATATTCTTAATTCACCCTTTGATCCACGACTAAGTCCATACAAGACGAATGGAACAAATAAACCAAGATATTCCACTCAATAAGTGGCCCATTTTCCATTCCTCTTGGCTTTCTCACGTTAGTCACGTCCATGCCCCATTTAATAATTTTTTTTATATGGATCTGTGCCCATTCAAGTTGGATGGATCTCAATAGCAATATAATAAATTGCTAGATATCTGTGGGCAATTCGTGCGTGCCACTGCTTGAAGTGAAAAACAAAAAGCGTGTTATCTCACTTTCCTGTGATTTTCTCTTGTTCTCTCTCCTCACTTTCACCTCCTTTCTCTCTCCTCCATTTTTCACCGCCGGCCACTCAGCCATCTATCCCGCTTCGCTATCTACCATGTTCCTTCCCTTCCTCTCTCTTCCTTTTCTCCTCACTTTTGCGAAATTTCAATCAGTATTGAGCATCAGCAAGTCCACATGTCAAAGTGTGTGGGATTTTGGGGGAAGTGAAGGAGTCTCGGTGGTATTCAAATCCATGGTGAAAATGTTTAGGAACTACTGATGAATTTGATGATGATGATAAATTATGATGATCTCATTTTTTTTGGCCTTTCTTTCTTTCTTTCTTTTTTTCTTTTAAGTTTCGTTAGTAATTGTTAGTTGAACTTTTAAGCATAAATGTATTGTTCACTAAATAATAATAAAAAAAGTAGTGATTTATTTACAATAGTCTAATGGTTTATAGTGTAGGAACGTAAAATTTATTAAAAATAGCTTATTATATAATATAAGGTTTATTAAAAACAGTCTAATAGTTCATAAGTTATAAACATAATGTTCATTTAAAATAACCTAATAGTTCATACGCTATAAACGTAAGTTTAATTTAAAATATTCTAATAGTTCATACGCTACAAATGTAATGTTCATTTAAAATACCCTAATAGTTCATACGCTATAAGCGTAAGGTTCATTTAAAATAGTCTAATTGTTCATACGCTACAAACGTAAGTTTCATTCAAAATAGCCTAATAGTTCATAAACTATATGCGTAAGGTTCATTTAAAATAGCCTAATAGTTCATACGCTACCAACGTAATGTTTATTTAAAATAGCCTAATAGTTCAAACGCTACCAAGGTAATGTTCATTTAAAATAGCTTAATAGTTCATACGCTACAATCGTAATGTTAATATAAAATAGCTTAATAGTTCATACGCAACCAACGTAATGTTCATTTAAAATAGCCTAATAGTTCATACGCTACAAAGGTAATGTTCATTTAAAATAGCCTAATAGTTCATACGCTACAAACGTAAGGTTCATTTTAAATAGTCTAATAGTTCAACGCTATAAGCGTAAGGTTCATTTAAATAACCTAATAGTTCATACGCTACAAGCATAAGGTTCATTTAAAATAGCCTAATAGTTCATAGGCAACAAACGTAATGTTCATTTAAAATAGCCTAATAGTTCATACGCTACAAACGTAAGGTTCATTTGTAAATAGCCTAACTGTTCATACGCTATAAGCGTAAGGTTCATTTAAAATATCATAATAGTTCATGCGGTACAAACGTAAGGTTTATTTAAAATAGCCTAATAGTTCATATGTTAACAACGTAATGTTCATTTAAAAAAGCCTAATAGTTCATACGCAACCAATGTAATGTTCATTTAAAATAGTCTGTTCATTTAAAATAGCCTAATAGTTCATACGCAACCAACGTAATGTTCATTTAAAATAGTCTTATAGTTCATACGCTACAAAGGTAACAGTTCATATGCTACAAACGTAAGGTTCATTTAAAATAGTCTAATAGTTCATACGCTACCAACGTAATGTTCATTTAAAATAGCCTAATAGTTCATACGCTACAATCGTAATGTTCATTTAAAATAGCCTAATAGTTCATACGCTACCAACGTAATGTTCCATTTAAAATAGCCTAACAGTTCATACGCTACAAAGGTAATGTTCATTTTAAATAGCCTAATAGTTCATACGCTACAAACATAAGATTCATTTAAAATAACCTAATAGTTCAACGCTATAAGCATAAAGTTCATTTAAATAGCCTAATAGTTCATACGCTACAAACATAAGATTCATTTAAAATAGCCTAATAGTTCATACGCTACAAACATAAGATTCATTTAAAATAGCCTAATAGTTCATACGCTGCAAACGTAAGGTTCATTTAAAATAGTCTAATAGTTCATAAACTATAAGTGTAAAATTCATTAAAAGAAATCTAATAATTTTTAAGTTATAAGCATAAGATATATTTAAATAGTCTAATATTTAAAGATAATCTATACATACATAGGGTTCATAAAAAATATTGGTCCATAAAACTTCTTCTGTTATTCAATGGAAAAAATAATTTGAATTATTTTTTTTTGGTGCGGAAAAAATAAATTGAATTGAGTGTGAAGAGACTTGTCAAATAAAAGGAAGAAAAGAAAAACAAAATGAACTTGGAATATTGGTCCCCTCCCAAAGTAACATAAACATGTAATTCAACTAGAGAAGAAGAAGAAGGAAAAAAAAAAAAAAAAAGGGGAGTCAGCAGTGGTCCCCATAGTAATTGAATCAATCAGCTCCCCACCAAAATAACGGAAACATGGAAATGAAGGTAATCGTGCGTGCGTGGTACGAAAATCTTGACTGATAACAATTCGAGTGAAAATAACATGGATTACAGCGCGTGGTCTGGGCCTGAGTCCAGCCAACTTGACTAGACGCAGGTCCAGCCAATAGGGATTGCCATTTAATTTCTTAAGAACATTGTAGTCATAGAGAACAACCAATACTCCATAGATAACTTTGATACAACTAGAATATCAGTAGTTCACCGAATGAAGGAAAGATAACAATAAGTACAACTTTTAACTTTTTAGAGTTTCATTGGCTATAGGACTGAAACCCTGACTTGCATCTACAAAATAATTCGGTTAATAATAAGTACTCACATATACTATAATCTATATGGCCTAATTTCTTTATCAACATTACAGTGACATTAAATCCCCTCCCTCCTCCCCGGGCACATACAATATTAACATGATCAATATATGCTTTGCTTTGATGTTCATGAATGAATAATTAAGATTTGTAAATCATTGATTTTGTATCTAATCAAATATATTTGATGTGTAGATGTGTTTTATATTGGTTGGGCCTGTGAGGTATGTATGTTTCTTTCACCACTCCAATGTTTACCCTCTTCATATTCCTACTCCAATTTATTCATATACGTATATGTCAATATGTCATGTAGTGAGTCTTACATACAATTACACCCCCGGCCTCCTGCTTGCCCCATCCCCCCTGAGTTTCTGATATGAGATTTTTGTTTAGTAATGAACTTAACCGATACTAGACCTTGGTATCAGAAAGGTGGAATTTTGCAAATTACATATGATGGCCATTTGTGATGATACCTGCGTGGCATCATGAATACACGTGAACCACAATTCTATGAATAATCAAAGGGGTAAACAACTATGAAATTATTACTACATTATTAGTTTTTTTATTAGCCTTGACATAAATTATGTGTGTTTTTTTCCCAATTTGGAAGAGTTTTTTTTTTTTTTTTAAGGTTTCAACTTTTAGAATTCATGGTGATGTTATTTTTATGTCGGATTGAAGCTAATGGATACTTTAACGTTGCTGAGTAGTATTTTTTTACCTTTCTTATATAAAACATTTTCGTTGAAACATTTATGTTATTAAAATATATAAAATTACCACTTAATATATGCAGCGCACGGGTTTAATAACTTTTAAATCATCATATTCGCATAAAAAAAAATCTGAGCAAATATGTTTAGCCCGTGCATGACAAAGGTTTGAATTTTGATTACTATGTTATGACACCTAAGCAATTAGTGTAAAAAAAAAAATTAAACGATATTGAAATTCTGCTACTAATATAAGATGTGGATAACAGGATCAATACTTTTAGAATAAAGTATTAGAGGAGTGTTAGTATTACACTTCATGTGATTTTTCCAAATATACTATTAATTATCATATACGAGAGTATTAATATGAACCCGTGCATTTGCACAGGCTTTATAACTAGTACCTAAATATAAGAGGTATTTATGACAACATTGGAGACATCCACCTAATCAAACCATTGTAATAAAATTTTAATACAAATATAAAATAAAAATATGGGGTTTGGCATAGAATATATATATTAAAGTTGTACTTTCCTAAATCGTTAAAGAGTAGACAACTAGAGGTTTTGGTATAGAATATAGACTAAAGTTGTAATTTCCTAAATCGTTAAAGAGTGTTCTATTAGATTTTAACTAACATATAACTTTACTTCCACCGCTTAAAATAATTAAATTATTTCCACCATTGGAAAGAATACGAAATATAAATGGACTAAATTGTAGTATGTTTTATTGAATAAAAAAATAAAGTATGTGTAACACCCCAGATTTACTATATAATAAATAATTAAAAATATTAAACTCGAGCCAAAAATCGGCCAGAGTTTCCTTTGTAAATAGACATCCCAAATTATCGACATTCCATAAACCTGCTTAAAACAGAAAATAAAACAAAACCAAACTTTACAGCGGAAGACTCTTAACAAATCCGGAGCATCATTGCCTCACTCACTCATAGAATGAGTGCAAGGCAACCATTACAAAATCCCAACAAACCAAATAACGCTATAAAGAACTATCTATTACATCAACTGAAAAATATGACTACAAAAATAATCAACTTCTAACATCCTTCAATCATCTGGTCCATCTAGAGAACGAGATCTTCATAAGCAATCAACATGTAAACATACTCCAATCTACTCCCACAGTTGCAGTTAAGCCGCAAAAGGTTCATCATAGGTCCACCATATGTAAATGGACAACACACACACATAAAAAGAAAAGCATCCAATCAGCAAAGCTGAGTAACCAAACATACTATCGAACATATACATAATATCTTCATATTAATTTATAATCAGAAAATATATCAACGAGTCAAATACAAATAAGACATTGAAATCACGCAAATCTGTCATTGTAATTCTCAAACACGCAAAATACACAAGTTCACCTTCATATCTCATACAACAATCCATTCAAGCTTATTTTCATGCAGATACAAACACACATCACACAAACATAATAATTAGCCAATTTTCATAGTCTCAAGAGTTTCAGTCCATTATTTCACTTACTAGAGGGAATAGAACGGCTCTAGAGATCGCAATCTCGACAATCAGGACAACTAGTCCTTATCTAAAATCAATTCAAATCCAATGGCGAAGTCCCTAGTGTGCACACCCCTACTAACTGCCTCCATGGTGTCAACCATGTGCTCTTCAGTTAGAAGGAAAACTAATATTCAATATACTCTACCCTAGTTGCCTCCACAATAAAATGTGTGCTCTTCAACTAGAGATACTCTACCCTAGCTGCCTTCACCATAGCAGGTGTGCTCTTCAGCTAAGATACTCTACCCTATCTGCCTCCACCATAGCAGGTGTGCTCTTCAGCTAGAGAGAGAACTTACCCTAAATGCCTCCATCGTCCTGTGTGTTCTTCAAGTAGGGAGGAGAGTCTCAATAAAACCTACCCTAGATGCCTCCACAGTAACCGCAGCCCTGTGTGCTCTTCAACTAGGGAGGAGTCCAAAGAACCTAGTAGTTACCTCCACGGTCGCATAACCCCGTGTATTCTACAACTAAAAGGCTATCTATATTCAAAGCTATCTTGCTCTTTTTTGTTCAATTAAGTATCAATTCTCACAAATGGGTTCAAACCCTTCTTTTATAAGTTCATAGTCAAACCATTATCCAAGTACTATCAATACCTTCCAAGTCGCAGTACACATCTCAAGGTAATATTTCTATTCATCGTAACAAAGGACTAATTCATGTAGTCACATTCAGTTCAATATATTCATGCCATCACAGCATTCCAGCCAAAAGAATTCCAGCACATATCAATGTAATTGAAATAGTACAAAGTAGCACTAAATGTCAGAGGCACGAGCAATAATCACAAATTCACAAGGCTGAGCATTTATCCTTATTAGTGCACCTATCTGAATATAATTCATTCTAATCTTATAAAACTCACAGTTCACAAATTTAGCAATAACAGCGCCAATATTGACCCACTCAACCAACAACATTCAGTTTCCGAAATCATAATCAACCTATAATCAGACTTGAGATAAATACCCACATAACTAGGCTAGTTCAAACAGAATAATCTATACCCAAGAACGTCACTAACACAATTCTCCAACCAGTTTCAATAATCACCAGATAGCACATAATATGCAGATCACTTAGAGGGGGAGAGAAGGACAGGTATAACAATAAGAACGCTCCAAAATTCAGCGAGACAAGTATAAATACAACATACAGACTAACGAAATCACAATAGAATGAAGGTTACTTCCAAGTCATTAATCCAAATAGTTGTGCATATCAAACACTCCAAATCAATCCACTGAGCATGTATAAATCAATTAGGCATAGACCCAAATCAATTAGGCATAGACCCATCAAAATCAAAACATATAAATCAAACCCAATTCAGAAAATTCAATTATATAGCATGAAAAGGTGATTTAGGGTTCTAGGGTTTGGTTACCAGATCAACAGAGGAGGAAAGGAGGCGAATTGGGTCGAGAACCGCGACCTTGTGGTCGACATCTCACAAACAGAAGCAACAGCAACAGCAAGACACAGCAGCAGCGACATTAACAACGAAGAACAAGAGCAGGGGAAAGCTCACGCAAAAACAGAACAAGAGGAGAGAGAAATTCGACCCTTAACAGCAAAGTATCCATGGTAGCAGTGAAGTTTTCAGAGCGGAAGTGAGAGGAAGGAGAAGAAGGTGGTGATGGCTGGTTTCGGTGCAAGCAGAGGAGAGAGAGAGAGCGCTTGAGGGCTTTCTTCCTTTTGTTTTAGAACGTGATGCCGAGAGGGAAGGAGAAAAGAGTTCTTTTTCTTTTAAACGACATATACATTAAAGGGGGAAGAAACGGGAGAAATTGACAGTCGTTCTTTAAGTTTACCCTAAACACAATTAAAGCAACGCAAAATCACTTACAAGTTGATTTCTATTTTATTTAAAATAAAAATCTGAATTTCCTTTTTTCTTTCCTTTTAAACGCTAAATCCAAAACCGATAAATATTTTACCAAAATAAATAATCAGATAAATAAATTATTCAAAAATAAATAATTTACGGGATATTACAGTATGACTATATAAAAGATGCATAATTTTTACAACATATGATGCGTCCACCTAAAAAAGTAATTAGCTTGACACAACTAAGAGCATGGCTATCCATGTTCATCACCAAGTTCATAGAGGAAGAGAGAGAGTGGTGAACAAACACAAGGGCCACTATCCATGTTCATCACAAGTTCATGAGGAGAGAGAGTGATGAACTTGGGGCAAAATGTCCACCAAAAGGGCTTGCTTGGGACGAACGGGGTCATGAACGTTCATGGGTAGGACACGTTCTGGGCAGCTGACGCGTGTCCTTGGGGGGACTGCGCAGCTTTAATTTTTTTTTTTTTGGTTCAAACGCTGCAAAACGAAGCGTTTAAGGCACACCAAAAAAAAAAGAAACGCGCGTCAGGCCGCTTGTCCTGGCGCGCCACGTGTCAGGCCCTAGTTGGTCTACGCAAAATTAATATGTTGCGATTTTGCAACGGCTATAAATAAAAAAATCTAAAAATTATTAAAAAAAAAATACCAATGGCTATATTTTTTTGTGATTTATAAAATGAGACCAAACTTGACATTTTTTGGCACTAATCTGAAAATCATCCATTTTCTCTCCTAAATTGTTTTTTATTCCTCTAAAAATTCATATTTGCTCTAAAATTTGCAAAACAATTAATTAATTTTAATTTAATTAGTGTCGATTTTTATTAAAATGTGTATTAAATGATAATTCAATTTATTAATAAATTTAGTTCACTAATATAAATAAAAAGAAAATATTTATTAATACATAAGTTGGAAGGAGAGAGAAAATATGGTAGGGTATAGTTAAAAGTAGGAGAGAGAAATGGATGAACATGATATTTGAGTTCATGGATAAAGTTGCATTTGGGTGAAGTTCATAGCTTGAGTTCATGGTGAGGTGGAGGAGTGAGAAAGTAGGAGAGAGAGGGGTAATCAAATATGTTTGTGGGGGAAACTAAAGAGTTACAATGTAAAAAAAAAGAAAAAGAAAAGAGAAAAGATACGTGTATTAGTTATAGAAATTTAAAAATCAATCTCAAGGTATGATATAATAAAACGAGTATGGGCAGGATAAAGAAATAAACGATGAATCTAAAATGATACTAGGTCCAATCTTTAATTGTAAACTTAACCATATCACGTATACTTTTATAACTCTACGTAATAGACTAATCCTCCATGTTATTTTGGGACTCCAATTTATGTTCCCTTCAACTATATAATTAATGTATACAAATTTGAAAAACAGTCAAGCAAGCATTAGAGTCTGTTTTGCTATTTTAAGGTTCACGTCTTAAACTTCTTTATTTTTTGAAAAGTAATCATGTATACATTACACATTTAACCTGATTTTAGCATAAAAAGAAGGATCATACCTTGAAGGTTAGTTGTACACTTATATCAACGTAAAAGTATTGGGGTACCAACATCATGTATAGAAAGACTTAGAAACTATGACCTATTAGATCATGTAACATATTGGGTGAGTTAACTAAAAGTTAAACGAAATTGGTGATAAGTGTTTAAATTATATAAGATGCCCTATAAAGTATTAGTAATCTTATTATATGGCATCCATAATATTAAATGGATTATACTAATATTTACCCATATATTACTAATATTTTCTCAAAAGTGACAAATTAGACTTTGATTTTTCGATGAGATTAATAATCATATTACATCAATTTAATTATATAATCACAGTCTGTGCAACGCACGTGCATGCACCTAGTAGTGTACTATATAGCACTTTAGCACACAAACAGAGTAAATAAAAGATCATTTTCGCTTTTACCTAATGGGGGAGATTTTTTTTTCCCGTGAAATAAACCATAACTTCATGGGTGACAAAAACAAAAATTCATTTTCATTTTAATAAAAGTAAGTAGGAAAAACAATATTAAAGAAAAAATGTACAATGAATTCACGCTTGTTATTTATTCATTTAACGTGTTAAATCTTTTGTTCAATGTATTATGAGAGTTCTTTTTGTTAACTGGATCTAAAATCATAAATTGATTAATATTATCTACTAGTACAAAATAAAATTAATTATACTAACCTGAAGCCATGAGAGAGCACCGCACCATTGAATACTTTTTGTCCAGGTATGGGAGTCTTCCACTGTGAGCAATATATGAAAAATGGTGGTGATCTGAACTGAAGGGGTTTATATTTATATTGCCACAACAGGGATCCCTTTACCTGAAGTTCCCGATGTGGGACAAACCTAGTAATAGGTCTTAATTGGATTCCTACCACCGTTGGAATTCTAATGGGTTTTGGCCTAACTGAATACTTAAAGGACTTGTATTATTGGGCCACTTAACTGAATATTAGCACTGAACTGAATATCGACTACTTGAGTCATGGTCCACTTGATTATAAGTCGAACACTCTCCCACTTGGACCATAGACTACAAGGAAGTCGCTGAAAAAACTGAAAACCAAAAAAGTTAAACAATTGTAATAAAACTGTGATTTGTTCTTTACATATAATAATTATACATATTAGGAAAAATATACTTAAGAATACTCAAAACTTTTGAAAAATTTTTTGAGTAATTTGTGGCCACTTAAAAACCAATGCTAATGTAGCGAGCTTATACATAAACCCAAAACGATGGGCCACAAGCTAGAACTATAACTCCCACTAAGCTGCAAGAACGGTCTAGGCATCCCACTTTAAAGGATACTATTCCTTCCCTCACAAGACTCAATGGTGTTGCCATAATTCCAAACTTGCAACTAAAATAAGCCATAAACCCAACTAAACTGAAGTTGCCCATAAGGCACTACACTGAAGTTGCCTGAAAGACACTGAACTGAAGTTTACCCAAACAACATAAATGAAAGGGCAATGAATTTTGTCGCACTAAGCCTCTTAAAGTCTGCAACCATATTCAATAGAGACTAAACATATTAAGGGGACACCATTTCCCAATAGGGGAAAAAGAGATAACTGAAGTGATAATAATACATGCATTCCACTTAAGTATAATGCCATAAAACCAAAGTGTTTCATGCAAACACATAGGCTCGCTTAATCTTAAACTTTAAATCTTGATTCCCAAATGCACTGAATAGACAATAACTTTAAACTTTAAGATAACAGACTTCTTGTAAGTCAATCTGCAAGCATGCCTATGAACAGAAAGTCATGGCAAATTATAAAATGAGCTTTATCTTTTCATAAATAACTCAACTATTGTGTTATTGTCTCGTGAAGAAATTGTCTTTTACTTTATGAAAGGAAACTGAAGTTATAATCGAGTAAGCATGTCCTCCATGACATAAGTGTACAATTTAAATAATGTTAGAATAAACCTAATCTACTCCACATAATCAAGTGTCTCACAAAAAACTTAATTACTCCTATATAAGCCAAATGGTAACAGAAACGCTCCACAATATATGAAATAGACTTAATGACACATGAATCATCTTCAATTGAAACCCAATGGCTTAACAACTAAATATACTGAATTCTGAAGGAGTCCAAAGCACAATGACTTATAGGTATACTACACACCTCATTGTACCACTAAAGATTTCCTGAAACTTCAACGTAGGAGACAAAAAAAAAACTTATCTATTGAAACAGTTAGGATCTTTATCCTTGGTGTGACTGAAGAAACTAAGACAGTCAAATGTTACACGACATTCACTGTCAACGAAACTAACTAGCAATTAGATAGTCTTTCAAAAACACAAAACTATATGTATGCATGTCATTATGACTTTGCTCCCACTGACTTTACCATTTTAATACTCCTTATCATAGGTTTAGACATTGATCACCATAATCAGATGCCATGCATGTGTTAACTGTGAAAGTAAAAGTTTGGAAAAATAACGAAAGACCATAGACCTAGAATTAGAATAGCTCTCACCCCCACCTGCGAATTCGCAGGTGCTTGCTAGCTAGGTCACCTACTCCGCACTATCGTGGAATAGTGGGAGAGTTCTAAACTTTCACATAGATTGCAATTTACACATGACACTTACAAGATACATTATGTGAAATGTAAATTTTCATTTGCACGATGATATCAGTGTATGGTATTGGACACTAATGAACATGACCAAATACTATATATACTGAATATAAGCATCAAAAGCTACAATCAACTAGTCTTATCACCCGAAGAACATGAAATGAACTTTGATTTACACCCCAATTTCATAAGACCTCAATATGATAATTAATAACAAAGTTAAAAAAGATACTGACAAGGAAATATAATATGAACAAGGATGAATAATATCTCTAATTTCTGTAATATTTGTCATATGATCGAGTCAAATCAATGTTACTCAATTTGAAATAATAATAATACTAAATTCGTTCATATACTAAAAAACTGAAATTGGAAGAACTAAAGCATGCACTACTTCGCACGTCAATTCATTACCTTACACGTTTTGGAAAAATCCATTCTGAAAATTTGCTATAGAAAAACAAATACTAATATATAGAAATACTGATTAATCAAAAACTAAGGAGAATTTTGAGCAACGAGGGAGACTCAAACTCCGTTTGATTCACCTAGAAAAAACTGAATTAAACTGAAAGGTAATGAACTGAACTGAATTTATGTAAAATTAAGTTGAATCAAACCAATATGAAATAACAAAGAGTGACACACAAAGTTATCTATTGAATTTAGTTAACTCAACACACTCACACATATATCTACAAACTTTTCCCCTTATGTGTGAGCATATGTTCCCCTTTGAAGCGGAAGCGGAGTACTGAAAATATAGATACCAAGAAAACTAAAGAATATCATACTCTAACCTTGGTAATAGTGCAAAAAGAGTCTCATAACATAACATAATGCATAAAAACTTTATCCAAATGTATGGATAAAAAAAAACACTGAACTTTACTTTTATCATGTCTCTCTAAAGATCATTTAATAACTTTTTTATGTCCCCTCTGAAAACTTAAATGGGTCTCCCCTATTTGAGGAAATTAGGAAATAAAGATGTCTAAGTTATTCTGAAGTACTCTTCCTAAGGTTGAGGTTTACATCACACATCTTCTGATAATGTATTTTACTTTAATGGTGAGACAATGATTTCTTAAGAGACTAAAAAACAAGCAAAAATATTTTGATGCTCATGAACCTTAATAATGATCTCCATTACCAACTTATAGAGCATGTTTTTTAAATGCACATAATGGGTTGGAAGATAATTCAATAGCAAAAGAGAATCATGGGATATCAATGAAACTACCAACCTTGAGGAAATCGTAAGTGATGAACCTCTTTATTATTTTCGTTTTACATACACCGGAAAAACTGAAACAACATACTAAAACCACCTGAAAGATAGGGTGACCATAACAGCTAGACATTTCACATTGCTAGCATAAAAGAAGCTCAATAAAAACGGTATTCTTTACTGAAAGAACTTATAGAAAAGGTTATAAGTACAATGTCACTTAAGATGAGAAATTCTTGCATCAATATGATCTTAATTAGAACTACAACGGAAAAACATTCCAATGCATTGTGTCCCAATTTTGAAGGCATGATATAAATATGAGCTATTGGCGGATGAAATGAAGATTTGCAAGTGAAATCAAAATGTGGCTGTTTACTAAAAAAGTCACTAAACAACTGAATTTGCAGATCAACTAAAGATGAAAGGATATGTTATTTAGAAAATGACATACACTAAAGATCAAGTTAATTTCCAGGCATCCAAATTTATTACTGAATCACCCGGAGATTAACTTACTGAAGTACTGTAATTTATTAAATTTCATGGCATCTAAATTTGTTACTGAATCACCAGAAAAAGACTGAACCAACAGATAGTCATTTAGCATCCAAATTTGTTGTTGAATCACTAAAGGACTAACCAACTGAAAAACTGAAAGTTAATTAAATTAATCTTTTGGCATCCAATAGTCGTCAAATTGCCAAGAGATAGATCCACTGAAGAACTTGTAAACTAGATTAATCTTCTAGCATCCAGATTTGTTGTTGAATCACTAGAAGGCTAACCAACTGAATAACTGAAAAGTCCAAATTAATCTTCTAACATCCAAATTTGTTGTTGAATCACTAGAAGATCAATCCACTGAAAAAACCTTCCAATTATACTAAAATAATCAAATCAATAATATGATTCTTTTGAGATAAAAACTCTAATTAAATTAACTTCATACTATAATTTTGACCTCAACTTAAAAACTGAACTGAATTCTTTTCTTATTCTGAAACGCTTATATGTGAAAGATCTAATTCACAACTTAACTAAAGGCATTGAGGTCAATAAAGCGATAAAGATAGATATATGGCCCAACAAACTTTGACTTTGTATGATTAGGCACAAACTGTATGCATAAAACCAACATAGTTTAAGTTGTATTTGACATGCCTAAAAAAACATATTCTAAATATCTTCATCTGAATGTCCTAGTCATTATACTTTCAAGAACTGAAGTGGTCGCCCATATTAAATCACATATCAAACTTTCTTAATTAGTGCTAATGAGCACAAAGGAAAAACACTGAATTCTATCTGTATAGTGTTAAAGGGGAAAAATACAGGTACATCTTCTTATTCTGTAGGTGGGTGTACTAAAAAAAAACTGTATATTTACCCCATACTAAAACATAGATTGGACAATATTAACATTCAAGTTTGGCTTTAAATCAACAAAGGAGACCAAGCAACTGAATATATAAGCTTTTACTTTAGATTTGACCATGAGCACCATCCATATTTGTTGTTGAATCAATGCCCATAATCAAGTCGCTTCTTGATACTTCACTTTAGATATATAATTTTCCATGCCTATACATATGTGGTTTTAAACCACCTCAAACTTTAAACCTTTTAACAAAATACGTATGGAAGACTACTATATTAAAAAAAATAAAATTACATGTGATCGAACCAATACTTAAATACTCAATCTTAAATTTAAGTTTAAACTTAAAACTTAATTATCTGAATTCCTTGGCTAGTACGTAGTAACATCTAGGGGTGAGCACCGCCGGGTACCCGCTTGAAATTTTTAGTACTGGAACTGGAACTGGTCCCGGCGATTCCTATAATCTGAAAACTGGTACTAGAATCGGTTCCTCCAATTCCTAAGATCTGGGAACTGGTACAGGAACTTGTTGGTACCAGTACTACTTCCAGGTACCCATTTCCAAGAAAGAAACTTTCTGGGTTTCTCTCTTCTGCCCTTTTCTCTCTCCCTTCTCTGCGCCATGTTAATTTGAGGAGCAATAGTTTCTGTGGTCCTTTGCCTTCTGGGCTCCTTCAAGCTCAAGGGCTTCAAAGTTTGGTCCTTTTTGGTAATTTCTTATCTGGGTCTTTGCCAAATGAAATTGGGAAGCTTAATTACCTCTAAAATTTGGGATTTGTCTCAAATTTTTTTAAATGGGTCTATACCCTCTTCAATTGTTGAGTGTAAAAGGCTGAGGAGCCTTGATTTGAGCCAGAACAACTTCACTGGACCTCTCCCAGATGGGTTTGGTAAGGGTTTGGTTTCCCTTCAGAAACTTGATGTTTCTTTTAATAGGTTTAATGGGTCATGTTCCTAGTGATTTGGGGAATTTGTCTAATTTGCAAGGAACTGTTGATTTGTCTCATAGTTTGTTTAGTGGTTCTATACCAGCTAGCCTTGGGGACCTTCCTGAGAAGGTCTATATTGATCTGACTTACAACAATTTGAGTGGACCAATTCCTCAAGATGGTCTTTGTGGCCCTCCGCTGAAGAACCCTTGTTCTTCGGATGCTAGCTCACCATCTTCATATCCTTACCTGCCTAGTGACAATCCAACCCATGACAATGCTGGGAAGAATAAAGGGAAAGGGCTTAGTAAAAGTGCTATAATAGCCATAATAGCTAATGTGGTTGGGATTTGCCTTATTGGGTGGTTGCTCTCTTATTGTTACACAAGGGTTTGTCCTTGTGGTAAGGATGAGGATGACTGGATGAGAAAGGAGGGAAGGAGAAGGAGTGTCGTTGCTTTAGGAAAGATGAGTCTAAAACAATGTCTGAAAATATTGAGCAGTATGAGTTGGTGCGTTTGGATTCAACAAACACACATTGAAACATTAGATTATAACGAGACTCAATAACCTTCAAATTACAACTAATCATCACTCCTTATGATTAAAGGCTATATTCTTAAAATAATTCTATATTTTCAATAAGAAAATGAAAACTTTAATGAGAAACTAATAATATTTACTTGGTTATCTAAATATTAGAGTTTAGAGGTCACATGTTTCAACATAAACACATTAGATCATAAGAATATGTATTCATTGACTCAAACTCTGTTGCATATAAATCACAATTGATCATCACATATCATTTCTAAAAACTATGCTATTTGTTTTTAATTAACATTCTTTTGCATTTCGATTCGATTGAGAGCATTAGAGTTTAGGGGGTCATATTTGAATATTAAGGTTTAGAGGTCACATGTTTCAACATAAACACATTAGATTATAAGAATATGTATTCATTGACTCAAACTCAGTTGCATATAAATCACAATTTATCATCACTTATCATTTCTAAAAACTATATTATTTCATTTTATTAACATTCTCTTGCATTTCGATTCGATTGAGAGCATTAGAGTTTAGGGGATCATGTTTGAACAAACACCCATGACATATATATCACAACAAGTTGTATTCATTGACTCAAAGCTCAATATCATTCAAATTTTCAAATTACTATGGACCTTCACTTATTATTAAAGGTAATATTGTTCCTTTTTAACTAAAAATCTTTACATCTGAATAGGAAAATGATAAAACTGGGTTTAAAGTGATAATATTTACTTGTTTTTTTTTTTTTCTTCTATATTTATATGTCTTCTTTTCACAAGGTGAGGTGAGTTTTTTTTTTTTGTTTTGGTGGAAAGTATTTTAAGTACTTTTGATTCTATGTGATTATTTTTTTCTATTTTTCTTCTTTGTACAAAGGCAAAGTAAGCTTTTTCTTTTTGTTGAAAAGTATTTCTTATGTCTTCCAACAACCCAACTTGTATGTTTCATTATAATTGACTTCTGTCGTTGTTATTTTCATAATTCGAGATCAAAAAACATAATAAAAATGGCATTATCAAATTAGTAGTGAATAAAATTTTCCCCAGGGTCTTTATTTACTTTATATTTATCTTACTTTTTTTTTCACACAAGCATAGATTTTGGAAAATATTTCACAAAGATAATAAAGATAAACTTTCAAGAAGAACATAAAAAAATGCATATTTTAAAATTATAGTAGTAAACACATTTTCTTTTGGTAACCAACTACAATGAAATAGTTAACGAAAATATACATAATAATAATAATAAATTGAGTCCCCCACCCTCCTTGTTTGTATTTTTTTAAGTAAAAAAACTATACTTTGCAATGATTTAGGAAATAGTAAGATATTAGCTCTAAAGGTAAAAAAAAGAAGGAAATATATATAAAAATCTGTTCCAATGTACCAGTTCCAGAACCGATTCCAGGTACCCGGTACTGATCCCAACGGGTACCCAGTACTGGTTTGGTCCCGGCGGATACCCGGCGGTTCCCGACGATTAGAAAATTAAAACCAGAACTGGTACCGGTTTCCACCGGTTTCGAAAATCTGGACCCAGAACTGGTCCCACCGGTTCCGGTTCCGGTTTGAGACCCGGTGGTTCTTGGCCGGTTCCGGTTCCGGTACCGGGTACCCGGTCATTTTGCTCACCCCTAGACTAATATCCACATATACATAATACTTTAATTCCAAATACCTAGTCAAAATGAAAAAAAAACACATCAACAGATTTAACCTCTCAATCGATTATATGATCATATGAAGAACTGAATATGCTAAATAATAGCAATAAATCACCGAGTTAGCAAAAATTAAAATAACAACTTCCATATTTAATTACTCACACCCAGTCTGAACTATGAAGCAATGATAAAACTAAAAAAAAATTTAAAGAACACTATTATATGGGAGTATTAAACAACTCTAAATAAATAGTCCCACCAAAAAGTTCAAACATTACCATTGCTGGGATTAGATCAGCGAATAAGATGATGATTGATGAATATCAATCGGAAAACTTCAATCCCATGCCCCGATAAACATGAAATAACGGTACCGCACTAAATAAGCTTAAGACATGGGATTTACTAATAACTGGTCAAACCTTACATGATTAAAAGCAAGTGAAGTTTTGATCAATCAAGAATCCAATCTGGGCAGTGATACTAACACATACTGTACAAACACCGTATGAGTAAATAAAGGGCGGAAGCCGTATTCATCAACTAAAAAACTTTAATTTGTAAGACTAGTAGAAATATTAATCTTTGTTTTGATACCACATGTTGAACTGGATCTAAAATCATAGATCGATTAATATTAATTTACTAGTACAAAATAGAATTAATTATACTAATCTGAAGTCATGAGAGTGAATACTTTTTGTCTAGGTATGTGAGTCTTTCACTGTGAGCAATATATGCAAAAGGGTGGTGATCTGAACTGAAGGAGTTTATATTTATATTGCCACAATAGGGATCCCTTTACCTGAAGTTTCCGATGTGGGACAAACCTAGTAATAGGTCTTAATTGGATTCCTACCATGTATCCTAATGGGTTTTGGCCTAACTGAATACTTAATGGATTTGTATTATTGGCCCACTTAACTGAATATTAGCACTGAACTGAATATCGACTACTTGAGTCATAGTTCACTTAATTACAAGTCTAACACTTTTCCCTTATTTTAGAACTGGTTCAATTCATTTTTTTTCATTGCAGTGCATTTTTGTTTTCTAGTGATGTAATAATCGGTTCATTTCAGTGACATGATTACTGTCTTACTTATTACTATACAATTCAGTTCAGTGGTGTAATGAGCGGTTTATAGTTCAATCATCGAAAAAGAACACAGAACACACCCGGTTTCCAACTATAGACAAGACTCACAATATATCAGATAATTAGGTTATTGTTATTATTAATTATTCGTAAACGATTTATCTTTTCATTTGGAAAAAACGAACATTCATATATCAGAGAATTAGGTTATTGTTATTATTAATTATTCGCATTCAAACGAACTTTATCAGTGTCACAGACTCACAGTGATGACAACTCCTGAATTCGTTGTCAAGAGCTTAAGTCTTATAACTAACGGTCCCCTTCCTCCTAACAAAGTACTCCATCCGTCCAAAATTATTAATGTACCTATTTGACTTGCACCATTGCGTTGATAAAACTTTAACCATCAACAATAACCTAAAAAGTTACAAAAATTAATAGTGAGAATATAATCTAGATTGAATAATCTAAGAAAAATATTTTGACCTTGTAACCCCAAAAAACAAAAAAAAGAGTATGGATAGTGATGAACTGATGATGGATAGATGCGGTGAATTTTTTTTTCATTGTGAAGAAACTAGGAGCTAGGCTCGCTAGTTGCTTCAATACCTAAATGATAAATTAAAACATCAAAAGCAGTCAAAAGTAATACGTCATTACAAGAAGATGACCCAACAACAACCCATGAGGAAAGCACCAAAATGATCAAACTCAATTGATTTTCACTATTCAAGCTTCAACTTTGGCAAACGTACTAATAATCACACATTATTTCAATATTATCCAATTAATATTCAATTATACATTGAATTCCTCGTGTCAAATAATATGATAGTTCACAGAACTTTCTCGCTACTAACCTCCCTTATCTAATACTCCATGTCACACACCCTTATTGTTCCCCACTATAAATTGATCAAGCCAACATTCCAATCTCCAACATTCAATTCAACCAAGAAAATTCCTTAGAAAAGTCTCAAAAAGAAACCTTATTAAGTTCAATTGTTATTGTTCAAGACTTCAAGTTACATTACATATATAAAATGGAAGGACTTATCCCTTATCTTATACATGCGGTCAAGAGGCAAACACTTCACCACCATGGCTATGTCTCCAGCAGCTCTTCAAGGCGGAGCTACCAATTGTTGGCTAGCGCCGGAAACTCGTTTAACGATTCGTCTCACCGGAGGACACAGTCAGAGTTTACGCCACCAGAAGTTTCAGATTTTCAGTCTGAGGTTGAGGAGTTTGTACATTCATATAGCTTGAAGAGCAACAACAAGAACAAGTCAACAACAACGGCTGTTTCCAAGGGTATGGATAAGAATGAGCATGTCTCCGAGGGAATAAAAAAGTTGCAGAAATTCTTAGAGGATTAAGAAATTATGCTTTCTCTAGGCGCCTCATGAATAAGGCTATGCGCCTTTATGGAGGAGATAAATAGTGAAATTGTGATGCATCAACCAAGAATCAAACCCAAGACTTTTTTTTAGAGAGATTGATCAAGAATTACTTTTTTTTTTTTTTTCGGTATACAAGTTTCAACTTTTCAATACCTTCAGAGCACTCAAGTGTTCCCTTATTAATTTCTTGCGGATTTTCGTAATATTGCTAATGTGGTGTTACCTTAGACTCAAATTTCATGGTTTTCATATCAAATTATGAAGACATTCCTAGCATTTGATTACATGATGATTTTTCTTTTATTTTTCTTTGATGTTGATGTGAATGGCGATCGAGGCACCTCCCGTTACGTCATGTTCGGACTCTCGTGTTCAATAGCGAACATATCAGACTAACTGAACAACCAGCGCAATGCAAGCACTGTCCCCGTCAACTTAGCACCAACAAGGGGCTAGTGTAGTTCCTAGAAGGCAGTAGACACAAAGCATGGGGTGATTGGAAATTCGAATCCATAACCTTGTCTTACCAAACCACTTGGAAGTAAGCTTGGAACTACAAGACTACCACCCTTGTTTGTTGATAGAAAGTAGTTTAGTCACCTTGAAGCTATGTACATTTCTAGCAAGTAGCAAGTGTATTGCCAGTGTGAAAAAATATTGACGTGTGCACCCAAAAAACAAAAAGATATTGATGTGTGGTTGTGTTGGGAAAAACTACGGTATTTACCCACAATCACAAAAACATATAATCGGAAAAATAAAATGCAAGAACCCAAAAACAACACAAATAATTTTACGTGGAAAATCCCTCTCAATTAGGGGAAAAACCACGGTGCGGTTCTCCACGCACTAAAATATGATCCACTATGATAATCAAGAGTACAAAGGTAACAATCACAAGATCAAACAACAAGTAGACTATCAATCTTTGGTACTAGTACAAATTGACAAACCCTAACTCAATTTGGTACTCCCACAAACCCAAAAATACAACCACAAATACCTGTCAATGACCGATCCGAGTACTCTGACTATCTTCACCCGAACAAGTCGAATCAACCGTGAGTTAGACAAACCTTTTTGGAGAACACCTCTCTTCCTCTCACTCTCTGTTTGTTGGCACTCACTGGCTCTTTCTTTTCTTTGTTTTGGCTATATCACGCTTCACACTGAACAAAAGGCTTTTTGCCCTTTTTGTGTCCCTCCTTGGCTTCTGGTGGAAGCCTCTCACAAGTCCTTGTGGACTTAGTGACTAATAGCCAATTAGGCCCAATCATTGCAACACATCACCGAATGAAATACAACGGTGATACACTTCCTATTCTTTTCTTTTTCTTTTTCATTCTTTTTCTTTTGTTTTTGTTTTATTTTATTTTCTTTACAAACTTAAATAAAATAAAACACAACTTAATAATAGTATTTGGTATTTGGGGCGTTACCTCAATAAATCCTCCCTCGACCCAAATCACCAAATACCTCCACCTTATCCGAGAAACGGACTTTTTTCTTCATGGTCTTGCTCCTCCCTACGCAATGACCCTCAACGTAACATAAGTTGTTCTCCGCCTTCTTTCCTTGTACAATCAAAGTAGCACCACGATACACTTTGCACCACCTTCCCGTACCAATGTATCTACACCCTTGCGATGTCAACTCACCCAATGAAATCACATTGACACGAGCATTGGGTATATACCTCACATTGTGGAAGGTGCTAGTCACACCACCATGGAGCTCAATTCGAATGCTTTCCATCCCTTTGACCTTCATCTTGCCACTCCCCATGTTGATGTCACCATACTCACCATCTTGGCACAAAGTATCAAACATAGCATGGTCTCTACAAATGTGAACTGAAGCTCTGGAGTCCAACACCCAACTCTCTTGGCTTTCCTTCCCCTCATTGTTACTAGCCAAGAACAACTCCTTATTACAATCACAAGACATAGCCACATTAGAGGAACCGCTATCATCATTAATTTTGGTCTTACCCATCTTCTCTTGCAGCTGCTTAACACTCTTCAAATCATCTCTCATCTTTGGGCAACGACTCTGAAAATGACCCTTCTCACCACAATAGTAACACTCCATGTTACTAAAGTCTCTCGCGTGCGACTTCAATCTACTTCTCGGGCCACCACCTCTTCTCTCATGATTCCTCCCTCTTTCAGACACCTCCGCAGCTAGTACTCTATCTCCTCCATCACCTGAAGAGATACCATCAACCTGCAACATCATCCGATCATTCTCTCTCAACACTGTCATTGCTTCATCTAGCGTAATCTTTGTCCTCCCTACAAGTAATGTCTGCACAATTGGCCTGTAGGACTTAGGTAGTGAAGCCAACAATAACAATGCCTCCTCTTGATCGGAGATCTTCTCATCTGCATTTCTCAATTGACATACTAGCTGGTTAAAATTATCAATGTGGTTCTGCAACACTGTACCTTGCTCCATCTTTAGCTGGTACAACTCATATCTCAAATAAAGCTTATTAGTCAGTGACTTTGATGCATATACACTCTGGAGCTTATCCAACAACTTCTTTGGATCTGTCTCAGTCAAGTAATTATACTTGATCTCCGGAGCCATAGCTAATCTAATAGTACTGACAACTTTCTTCTTCTTCGATGTCCATTGGGCATCGGTCACCCCGGTAGGCTTTGTATCTAAAGCCTCATCTAAGTTCTGTTGAACCAACAAATCCTCAACAATACTCTTCCACACAGTAAAATTAATTTTACCATCAAACATCGAAATACCAAATTTGGGTACACTACTAGATGTCTTACTTGCACAAAATAATTCCTCCCTTCAACAAATACAATACTTTTCCCACCACACGGATCCTACTACCAAAGCTCTGATACCACTTGTTGGAGAAAACTACGGTATTTACCCACAATCACAACAACAGATAATCGAAAAAATAAAGTGCAAGAACCCAAAAACAACACAGACAATTTTACGTGGAAAACCCCTCTCAATTAGGGAAAAAACCACGGTGCGGTTCTCCACGCACTAAAATATGATCCATTATGATAATCAAGAGTACAAAGGTAACAATCACAAGATCAAACAACAAGTAGACTATCAATCTTTGGTACTAGTACAAATTGAAACCCTAGCTCAATTTGATACTCCCACAAACTCAAAGATATAACCACAAATAACTGTCGATGACCGATTTGAGTACTCTGATTATCTTTACCCGAACAAGCCGAATCAACTGTGAATTGGACAAACCTTTTTGGAGAACACCTATATTCCCTCTCACTCTCTGTTTGTTGGCACTCACTGGCTCATTCTTTTCTTTGTTTCGGCTGTATCACGCTTCACACTGAAAAAAAGGCTTTTTGCCCTCTTTGTGTCCCTCCTTGGCTTCTGGGGGAAGCCTCTCACAAGTCCTTGTGGACTTAGTGACTAATAGCCAATTAGGCCCAATCATTGCAACACATCACCGAATGAAATACAAAGGTGATACACTTTCTATTCTTTTCTTTTTCTTTTTAATTTTTTTTCTTTTGTTTTTGTTTTATTTTATTTTCTTTACAAACTTAAATAAAATAAAACACAACTTAATAATAGTATTTGGTATTTGGGGCGTTACCTCAACAGGTTGTGATTATTTGGGTCTTATAGGATAACATTGTCTTTGTTCGTTTATTGTGGAGTAGGTGATTAGGCATGAGCTATGTAGATTCCATTAGCAATGTGGTGGAACGAGAAAAGCCAATCTATTTGCTTCCATCAATACATTGTACTACGCATATAAATAGATGGTGCTTTAAATGTTTTAATTTCATGTCGTACATCTTCCCAGCCAGTTGCTGATATTAATTCTAATCCTAACATTTAATTATATAGATTTCTTATTTAATTCTTTTTTTTTCGGTACAAAAAAGAACAATTAAATATATATATATATATATATATATATATATATATATATATGACTGGGTCCTTTTTCGTGTGGTGTCGACACGTAGGATGCCACGTAGGCGCCCCACATCGTGCAAGCATGACACATACGCCCGACACGTCATCATAAACTTGCCACATAGCATAACACATCATCCACCATTAATGTCTTATCATTAGTTGAATTAATTACATATTTATTAACATTTTTAAAATTATAAGATAAAATAACTTTAGTTACGTAAGTCAAAAACTTATAAATCTGACTTCGTTGGATTGGATTTGAAAAACTCTTCAAAATGAGATATATATATGTATATGTGTCCGATAAAAGTTGGGTCATTTCCATGCAGTCGTAAATGTCACATCAGAGAGAATGTTCGTGTGAAGATGATATATAAACGCCACATGTGCACAACTTTCTCACGTACTTTTAGTTGTGCGGTATAAAAGGAGCATGATATCAAACTTTTAGAACAAATATATTGTTATTGCAGAATGAGTTTTTTTTTTATCAGTAATTGAATTACTTATTTAAATTAGTGTACATATATTGTTTTTACTCTATATCTATATTTAGTCTAATCTCATTACAAATAAAGGTGGAATTAAAATATTATTTATTTAAGAATTATTATGATGCATAATATGGATAGAAATATTTGCAAAAATAAAATAAAATAAATAATATTTTTATCAATAATATTAATAATTTCACTTCCAATTTTTTAAGCATTATATTATTCAATATGTTCATAGAATTATTTTACGAGCCCGTGAAAAGCACGAGAATAAAACCTAGTATATATATATATATATATATATATATATATATATATATATATATATATATATATATATATATATATATATATATATATATAAGTGAGTTCATTTCGTGTGGCCACGACACGTAAGATGCCATGTAAGCGCCCAAAATCGTGTGGGCATGACACCTAAGATGTCGCATAAGCGCCAAATTCGTGTGGTGATGACACGTATGCCGCCACCTAAACCTCCATCCAAGTGTGTCAAGCATTAATTAATAATCATTATTTGACTTCATAAATACAACCTATTATATTTATTATCATATTGTTAAGATTATAAAATAAAATAACTTTTGTTATCCAACTTTAAAAATTATAATTCTTCCTCCATTGGATCAGGTTCGGAAAATACTTCAAAATGAGATACATATGTACTATGTCCTATAAAGTTGGGTTCTTTTCGTGGGAGTATGACATGTGAGACGCCACATGGGAGGGATATATTCGTGTGAAAATAACACATAGGCGCCACATCGGTATACGTATAAAGTGAGTCTAATTCGTGTGGGCACGCCACGTAGGACGCCACGTAGGAGGTGTAAATTCGTGTGATGATGACCCCTAATATAAGCGTCGCGTAAGCAAAGCTTGCCACATAGCCTAACAACTCATCATCCAAGTGTCATGCATTAAGTCTTATCATTAGTTGACTTTATTACATATTTATTAGGATTTTTTATATTACAAAATAAATAAATAAAAAATTTAGTTACGTAAGTCAAAAAATTAAATTATAAATCCTGCTTCAATGGATTGGATTTGAAAAAAATCTTCAAAATGAGATATATGTCTTATAAAAGTTGGGTTATTTCCTGGCGGTGATAACATGTAGGATGACACATATAAGAGGAAATGTTCGTGTGAAGATTACATGTGATGTCACATGTGTACAACTTGGTCAAATAAAAATAAACGACACTTCTAACAATAACTTAACTATTTGATGTCAAATGTATTTAACTTGGCCTTTAATATTTTATAGCATAAATGAAATTTATTTAAGTGGTACGTTCATATATTATCTGCTTAACTAATATGAATTGGATTAAACTAAATTGAACTAATAATAAACTGAGAGAATAAAGTCTTAGTATACTCAAAGAAATGTTTATTAATATTTATCTCTTTTTTTTTCTTTTGGGAATTTTGATGTAGGATAAAATTATGTAATCAATCTTTTTTATATTCATTCTAATTTTATGTAGATCGATTTGAAAGGACATTTCATTTCAAAAATATTAATATAATCAAATGTAAGTTGTGCAGTATAAAACATACATGAGGTATTACTTAGGAAGTTATTTTCATTTTCGAGAGATATTCACGAGTCCGTGCGGAGCACCAAGATAAAACTAGTTTATATATAAAGTTGGATCATGATAGTCGCTACATCGACACGTGTCATGCCACATTGTCATGTCCAGTCATCATTATATAAAAGGTCAATGCCAAGTCATCAATTTAATTAAATTAAATTAGGATACATAAACATTAATTTCATAAAATGATACATGAACTTAAAATAAAACTAAAATTAGGTACACCGAATTCAATTATTTGAATACATGAACATTAATTTCATAAATATGTTACATGAATTTAAAATAAATAATACTTAAACCGAGTACAACGAGTTTAATTGGTAAGAAAAAATTGGCATAAATAATTATTGCATAAAGACTACAAAGCTAATAGATAAAATCCATGTGCCAGTAAATTTAGACATTTAAATTTTCTAAGTGATTCTCCATGAAATGGAGAAATATAGTAGATTTTTTTTATACTTAGTAGTCCATTTTATTAAATGGATTGATAATAAAAGTAGCAGAAACTCAAACACTCATTAGAGTCGTAGCAGCTCATACACTCATTGGAGTCGTAACTCATACACCCATAGAATCCAAGCAAAACGTACGACAAGAGACATAAATACTATAAAAGTGGATCATGCACGCTGCTGCATTGACACGTGTCATGCCAAGTCACCATACCCAGTCAGCATCATATCCATTAATTAATGCTATGTCACCTAATTAATGAAATACATGAATGAACTAAACAATCTAATTAAAGTAGGATACATAAACATAAACTACATAAATACGGTTCATGAACTTAATCTAAATTATACTAAAGACTAGACACATCGAATTTGATAAGGGATAATTGTCACAAGTAATATTTTTTAAAAATAAATGATAAAAATTAGGTATAATTTATACGTACATCTCGACTTTCTAAGTGATTTCATACTTGAACAACAGAGTAGAAAGCAAATGTTGGGACATTACATGCATGATTAAAGCCTATGGAGATGAAGAAATATAGTATTTGTAGAAGGTGTACGTGAATAAGGAAGTCGTAAACATAATTAAGTTCTTCAACAATTATTTTAATTAAAAGAAAGGAGAGCATTGATTGATATATTCACAATCCAAACAACCACTGTATAACAAATGACATGACACATAAAAAATTTAACATATTAAATCGAAGTATGTAAAAAAATGAAAATTTTATATAGTGAAAGTACTTTCCAATACGAACCCAATAAATATTCTTTCATATTTTGAATGTGAATAGTTTTTCGTTTTTGACTTTTTAGGTCGAACATTGACCACAATTTTCTCATAAATCGACGTACGTAAGAATTATGAAAATTATATATAGTGAAAATGACACTTAAAAAGGACGGGCTACTTATAATATATGATATACTAAGTTACTAACAAGGTCATGCATCATAGGGGATATAAAAGTGAATCATGACAATTTTTGTATTGACATGTGACATCCATGTCATTACATATATAGGCGACATATCATGATTACTTATGGACTAGATAAGCACGCAAATGTATAAATGTGTCGGTTGATAGAATATATCAAGGTAGTGATTGTGAATCTATCATTTAACTATTTTTTTGAATAATTTTTAAAGTATGAAAAAATATAATATTAATTTGTCCATTTAATTACAAATAAGTGTAATTGCAATTTGCATGACACATAAGCAACTTTATAGTACACATAACACAACTTTGGTTTTGTACGGATAACTTCATAGTACTTATTATATACAGGAGGATTCTATATACAGTATTGACAAATCATTAACCTATTTTTTTGATAGCATTCCAAATATATTTTCTAATAATAAACTACAAATCCGTACATCACACAGGACATACACCTAGTCTATAACTAAAAGAGAAATCGTTGTCTTTGAGAGCTATTAGAAGGTAGTTGCTATTTCAAAGTAAACATTTATGCCACGAGAACACCATTTTGGTAATTAGTTTTAAGTACAACTTACTTAGCTTTCTGAACACCATACATGCATGTTATCTCTAAAACAAAAGGTCTTTTATGAGCCCGACTCAAGGTGAGAGCCCCTCTATAACCAAACATGATACAAATATGACGTCATATTTGTTAGAGAAGGTCTCACCTTAAAGTCTCCTCATACGGGTTTTTGTGCTCTATAATAATTGGGATAATATGAGAACTGGTCATATTTTTTGAGGACTAAGAAAACCATAGAACTTCATTAGTCACTACACCTAAATTCATTGGTCAGATTCATCAATTATGATAACCATAGAAATTCGGTCGTCAACTGCAATTCATATGTCACCAGATGTAGATTCATTATTAGTGATTAAGGGTGTGTTGTTTAGAATTTATATGGCCAATTCAGTTCAGTTTAATTCAATTTAGTAATGATTTTGTGTTAGTTCAGTAGTTTTCACTTTAGTTTAGTGATGTTTAGTTTAAGGGTGATCTCGTGTCAGTTCAGCAATGTCCACTTTATGAGTTCAGAGGTGCTCATTTTAGAAACATATTTTTTATCTCACATATAAAGTTGTATCTAATTCACTTCAATGGTGTCCAGTTCAGTTCAATGGTGTTCATTTCAATTCAGTGGTGTTGAATTTAGTTCAATTCAGTTTAGATAAGTTCAGCCCCAATAATGAACGCACCATAATAAGAGTGTGTTCTTTAAAACATACCATGTCAGTTAAGTTCAGTTCCATTCTGTGCAGAGATGATCTCGTGTCAGTTCAGTAGATATTCAATTTAGTTTAGTTCAGTTCAGTGGTGTTCAGTTTCAAAAACATATTTTTTTGTCTAACATATAAAATAGGATTAATTCAGTGGTGTTGAATACTGATCAGTGGTGTTTAGTTCAGTTCACTTAAGTTTAGCCTAGTTTAGTTCAGCCCTAAAAGACACACCCTAATTGCATTTTCATGAGAAAAATTTGTCTTTCATTGCAAACTAATATAAGAATATATACTACTAAGCGTGTGTTCTTGAGGGCTGAACTGGATTGAACTGGATTGAACGAAATGGAATTGAACTGGATTCGATTGAACTTAACTGAACTGAACACCATTGTACCCCACTTTTTATGTGAAACAAAATGTACGTTTTTGAGCTGAACACCACAGAAGTGAACTAAGCATCACTAAACTGAACTGAAACAAAATGAATGAACTGACACAGACTATTTTTAAACTAAACTGAACTTAACTAATTAATCGAATAAACTGTAAAAAAACACACCAGTTTGAGTAAACTATTAGAGATGACAATGGTTGCAAAGGGTGTCAACAAATTCGTAACCTAATCATCGAACCGCAAAACCAACAAATTTGCACCGAGATTTAGGCCAACAAAACCTAGCTACTCCCTCCGTCCCAAAATATATGAAAATTTTGGGAGTTGTGACTCACAAGTTGTCATATAATTTTGGGACGGAGAGAGTATTTTTTTGGTTTGAAGTGATTTGGTTAAGCGAACAGAATATTTTTTCGATTTTTCAATTTAGTTCCGATTCACGATTTAAGGGAATTCTACTAACTAAAACCCCGAAAAAAATATATTTTCAAGATTTTTTTTATAAATATTTTATTTTAATTTTGGTTTAGTTTTTGAAACAAAAGTAGGTATCTAACCTATAGTAGCTAAAGAGTTCTTTATGACTACATATCTTTATTTTTTTTACTATGTTTTATGGAATCTAAAATGTATTTTAATAAAACAGTTACCGGTTAACCAGGTAATGAAACCAAAAAAACTGCTAACCAATTAGGGTATGTTTTTTTCAACCGATTTTCAGCTGTTCCCAATTGCCCTCTTGCATGTCCCTAATTGCCCTCAGTTACCCCAATCGCCCCTAGTTTCCAGTTAGACTTTTCAGTTATCTCCTTATTATTATTATTATTGTTGTTGTAGTACCACCACCATAACATCACAATCTGCCATTTTTGCACCTCTTTCCCCTGTCTACAACTACCACCACCACCCCACTCCCTCTTCTCTCTCCTCCCATCTAAAAAAACCCAAAATGAAAAGAATAAAGAAAACAAAGATAGAATTGGCAAGAATGCGATAATCAACTCTTCAAATAAAATTAAGACTTTTTGCAGGGCAATTGAATGGAGAAATAAATTAACAATCAAATTAAAGTAAAAACAAACCCAATCCATAAAACAAAAACCCAAAACCAAAAGGATAAAATAACAAAGACACAATTGGCAAGAATGCAAAAATCAGATCATTAAAATAAAATTGAGGCCATTTGCAGGTTAATTGAATGGAGAACCAAATTAACACAAATCCACAAACTTTTTGTGAAATTTAGGTGGTGGTGGTGGTTACTTGGAGGAGCTTACGTCAATGAGGAGAGAGAAAGTGAAGTTTTCTTTATTTCATGGACGAATAAATGAAAAAAAAAAACATACTAAGCTCACATCAGAAAGCATGAGAGAGAAATTTAAGAGAGAGAAAGTGGAGAGAAAGCTACCCAAGAAAAACAAGCCCCCAGATCCCCTTTTTTGTCCCTAAAATCATCGAACCATTAGCACATAATCCATAACCAAGCATCATTTTAGCCTCAAATTTCATTATCCCTCAGCTTATTTCCATTATTTTAAGCCCAATAATCCCAAAGCTATCTCTTAATCTACAAAATCAATAAACTTATACAGAAACCCTAATTTTCGGCAATTTGGGGGTTTTTTCCAAGATTTATCTCCTCAAGCTACATTTATGGTACCCAAAAGTCCACATTAACAATTACAAGTCCTTGCTAGATTTATTTTATCTTTCTCAGCATCTCTATTTGAGTTTTGGGGATTTTTGTCAAAATCCCAGAATCTGGGTTAAGCCGTATGTTCAACGGTTCAAACCTATTATGTCAAATCGGAGTATTTCTGGGGGTTATTACTCTCAACTCGTCGATTTTCAGCAAAATTGCTATCTCAGTGGGATCTGTGGTGGTTTCTCATTCTTGCAATCTACCTACCTGATGGGGAACTTATATTAATTCATTTCTGGGTGCTGGCTCTCTATCTCGTTGTTTTTTGTTCCCCAATTTGGGGATTTTGGTTTGTTCTTCTCTTGCTGCTCATGGTTGGTAAGCACTAATGTACTTTTCTTATTGGTGGCGAGATACTATTCTTCCTATGCCCTCCTCTCTGAAGGAGACGCCAGGCCTATTTTTCCAGCTCTATCACATAGTTGGTATGTACTTTGGTCATACTTCTTTCTGCTTGGTGTGTGGTGGCCATTATTCTCCAGTATTGAGGTTTGCCCCCTTGACGGCTATTTAAGGCAGATGCCTTGCAGGTTTATTCTTGCACCTTATTCCTCTCTCTCTTCTATCTTTTACATAAATTCTCTCATCTTTTATTGTTATTCCTATTTGCTCTCTATGGTCTCTCGCAATTTTAAAGCAGTAGTGATGGGATGTTTCTATCTCGGAAACTCCAAGGAAACCACCCTTGACAATGTTGATATGTGCTTTGCCAATGCACCTTTTGGTGACTCTGAATCCAGTGTTGATAAGGCAAAATATGATTTTCTCTCTGCTTCTCTGCCTGATAATTTTGTAATAGATGATCTCCCTCAGGTTGAAGCTGACATGAGTGCTTTTTCTGGTAATAGTCTCTTGGGTAAAATGCTTGGAAAGAATGTTGATTTTAGAGCTTTGATGTTAAAAACCCAAAATGATTGGCAGTTTGTTAAGGATGAGGTTCACTACCGTGATCTAGGCACTGGCTGGTTTATGTTCAGTTTTGCTAATGCACAGGATAGGTTAGCTGTGTGGAGGGAGAGACCTTACCATATAGCCACCCAATTGCTTGTGCTTATCCCTTGGGTGGGTAATTTCAATCCTCTTACTAAGAAAATTAATTTTGCTGATTTTTGGATAAGAATTCCTAGATTCCCTGCTCAATTGTTTAGTGGAAGCTGTAATGGCTATACAGAAAATCAATGATTTGGGTACTTTTGTCAAGTTTGAGGATTTCACTTTTGCTAAGAAGGGCTTAGATTTGCTAGAATATGTGTAAATGCTGATGTTACCAAGCCCCTCAAAACTTTTGCTAAGATTCCTAAAAGGGAGGGTGTGCAATTGTATTCTGTTTGGTATGAAAGTTTTTCTGAGGGGTGTATCTATTGTGGGTCAGGAGATCATAAACTTAATGCTTGTCCTTTGAATGCTGGAGTTAGTAGAGTCACTGAGGTTGTTTTAACCCATAGTTCTGTTCACCAAAATATGGTGGATCAGTCTCTTAAAGAGGCTATTGCTGCTGAGGCAGTTGCCAAGGCTAATGAATGGTCTCACATTCCTATTAAGGCCTCTAAACTGAATACTCCAGCTGCTGGTAAGTGGTTTGTCCCAAGTTTCTTGTCCTCTGAGGAGGACCTTAGGAAAATTAACTCCTACAAGAGAAAAGAGGTTCCAGCTGTACATGTCCTTGTGGTTGCTAAAAGTAATGTGAGCACTATAATCTTTAGAACTCCTGTTAGTTCAGCTGGTTTTTACAAGGATGAGGATGGTAAAATTGTGGGAAAGGAAAAATGTTTGATGGTTAAGCCCTCTTGCTTTGAAAATTATCTCAATGATGATGTTGTTGTCCCTGTGTATGATGTGAATAGCAACCTCTCTAATGATGAGACTATTGTGCTGAGTGAAAATAACTCAAATCCTTCTCTTTCAAAGCCGGTTACTCTTGCTGGCAGTAGCTGTGACCACTTGTGTTTGCCTGGTTCTTCTGCTTTGGTGGTAAAACCTCTGCAGGCAATTTACCCTGCTTAGTTAGCTTTATCCAATACCTTTGAGCAGTTGGATGGAGGCTTAGCTCTCTCTCTTGTAGAGGCTAATGCCAACCCATTTGTGCTGCGCTCAGGCTGTCAACTGTGATATGCTGGGTGAGGAGTGTGAGGATATTACTTATGAGGGTTCCTTTCATTTCATGCAGTCCAACAACTCACTCCTTAAACAGATCACCCACCTTGAAGTGACAGTGGAGGATAATTCAGCTGGTTCTGCTCATTCTGAGGCTCACAAAAGAAGGATTTGCAGTGATGCTAAAACTAATTCAGCATCTAGCTCTCTGAAGAGAGCTAAGAACTAATATCTATCTTTATTAGCCTGTTGATGCTTTTTATTAGATTGTTTATATGGATAATATAGCCTTTTGGAATGTAAGAGGGGTGGGAAGGAAGAACTTGGGTGAAAAAGTCAAACTATTTTGCCAGCTACATCATGTGCATCTGATAGCATTAGCTGAAACAAAAGTACAATTTGACCCCTCTGTAAATGTAGTGCATCAATTTGGCTTTAATTGCTTTGAGTTTATCCCTTGTATGGGCTTCTCAGGAGGCATATGGGTTTTATGGAAATCTCAGTTTATTACTTTAACTGTCATTCACAAAGATGTGCGATTTATTGCTGTACTTACTCATGATTGTGAAAATTCTCCTCCTTTAATTATCATATTCTGTTATGCCCCTGCCCAGAATGCTCATAAAACATTGTACTGTAATTCTTTATCTCACCCTTTTATTCTGATGGGCGACTTCAATGAGATTGGCTCCATGAATGAGAAACTTGGGGCTCTCAGCCAGCTCCAACTAGATTTGAAAGACTTATTAATTTTAAATATAATGCAAATGTGATGGATTTACCTTTTGTGGGAGGTTCGTTTACTTGGAGGAAGAAAAAATTTGGTGACAACAATGTATATGAAAAACTTGATAGATTTTTAGCTCCACCTAATTTATTACTGCAACATCCTTTAATGCACATCTCTCACCATGATATTATTAGTAACTTTGATCATTGTCCAATTATCTTGCATCTTCAATCTCAGATAAATTTTACTCCCCCTCCCTTTAGATTTGAACTAGCATGGATCAAACAAAAGGACTTTGAGTCCTTAGTGCGTAAAGCATGGTCAAAGAAATTTTTTGGATCACAATTATTTCAAGTCACACAGAAAACCAAACACTTGAAAAAGCTCTCAAAGAATTGGGCTAAACTAAAGTTTGGTAATATTAATCGTCAATTGAAAGAAGTTGAGGAACAAATTATAAGTGTGCAAAGTAAGTTGTGTGCCACTCCTGCCAATGAAAGACTAATATCTAACCAAGCAAATCTGTTAAGGAAGAGAGCTAGTATTATCAATTTCAATCGTACATATTGGTTTCAAAGATCTAAAGAAAAAAACTTTCTTCTTGGTGACAGAAACACTGCTTATTTTCAAACAAAAGCAATTATTCGTAAAAATAAGAAAAAAATTGTGGACTTTCATAGCAAGGATGGAATTCATTTCACTGATCCTCATAGCATCTGTGAGGATGAGATTACCAAGGAATTCAAATCACGGTTTATCAAGAATAATAATTGTAATAGCCCTACAGACGTTGATCTCCAGGATGTTACAAATGAAATTAACGATGAAGATAATTCTTATCTCACTCGTGAAATAACTAACAGATGTCGAGATTAAGAGTGCAGTTTTTCTATTAGCTCCAAATAAGTCACCAGGACCAGATGGTTTCCAAGCTGCTTTCTTCCAATCATATTGGAATATTATTGGTCCGTCGACGGTGAGAGTTATAAAAGCTTTTGTTTTCTCTGGGAAAATTTTAAAAGAAATAAATCAAACCTTTATTACTTTAATTCCTAAAATAGACAATCCATTGGCAGCAAATCATTTTAGACCTATTAGTCTTTGTTCTTCGCTCTATAAAATCATTTCCAAAATTTTGATAGAAAGATTGAAAATAGTGTTACCAAAGATAATACACTCCTTACAAGGGGCCTTTGTGGAAACCATATGTATACAAGATAACATTTTGCTTGCTCATAAAGTTTTTCACTCCTTCCGTTCTAAAAAGGGGAAGAGTGGCTGGCTTGGTATTAAACTAGATATGGGAAAAGCATATGATCGCCTAGATTGAAATTTTATTTTTAAAGTCTTTGCGAAATTTGGATTTAATGACACGTGGATTGGGTGGATGAAATAATGTATAACTTCAGTTTCTTTCTATGTTCTTGTAAATAATGCTCCAGGCTCGACTTTTCTTCCGACTAGAGGTACACGTCAAGGAGATCCTTTATCCCCGTACGTCTTTATTCTCTGTGCCTGAGGTCCTAGCCCGTAGACTTCAACGTGAAATTAATATTTCTTAAAAAAACATAGGTATTAAAATCTGTAATGGAGCAGAAAAAATGTCTTTCCTAACATTTGCGGACGATACAATGATTTTTGCAGAGGATTCAAATCAAAGTTGTCATACCATTAAAAACATTTTAGATCACTATTGTAATATGTCGCGACAATAAATAAATTTTGAGAAATCAGCTTTTCAGTGTACTAAGAATATCTCCCAGAATATGATTGAAACCTTTAAGGTATTCTCCTTATGAGTCATTCCACTTGCCTAGACAAATATTTAGGATGTCCAATCATATCAGACCGGGTAACATCCACAACTTTTCGGGATGTTGTCGATAGAACAAAAGGTCATTTCAATAAATGGAAATTTAGCAAATTCTCTATCCCAAGTGGGCAGAGCAACACTCATTCAGGCAAATTTATCAGCATCTCCGATTTTCACTATGCAAAGTTTTTCTCTTCGTTCTGCTACCCTACAAAGTTTGGATAAAATCAATAGAAATTTTCTCTGGAATAAATCTCCAGATTCTGGATCTGCCAACTTAATAGGATGGGATAAGGTTTGTCATCCTAAAAGATTGGGCGGGCTAGAACTCCGAAAGGCAGATGCAGTCAATAAAGCAATGTAAATGAAATTAATTTGGAAAATCATCAAGGATCTTCAAAGTAAATGGGTTAAGCTAATTAATAGTAAATACTTAAAAGGTAGTCACATATTACATTTTGAAAAAGTTGCAAAGAACTCCTGACAATGGTCACACCTTCTGGACGTTCGGAGAGGAATTAGATGGTAGGTAGGGAATGGTGAAACAATAAAATTATGGCCGGATATCTGGGTTTCTCAGGTACCTCTTATCGACATGTTTCATAATGATCTCTCAGATGATCCTCTCTTTGACTTATCTATCCCAGTCAAATGTTTCTTTTCTACACAAGGAGGGTGGGATACTCACCTTCTGTCCCGAGTCGTCCATGAGGAAACAATTAAAGCAGTTCTTGGAATTCCAATCCCTTATAATGAAGTTCCTGGTAACTTCTACTGGGGATTTATTAGTACTGGGGAATTCTCTTGCAAATCTGCAACTTGGATTGCTCAAGGAATTCAGGATAGTTGCAAATTGCCCTGTGAATTTAGTTGGATTTGGGAAATTAATATCCCTTCTAAGATTAAGTTTTTTCTATGGAAACTATGCTTGGATGGTTTGCCAACCAAAAGACAACTACAACAAAGTTAAATCTTCATCCCTCAAGAATGTGTTTTCTATAATTTCCATTCTGAAGATAAATTTCACCTTTTCTTTCATTGTCCATATTTTACTCAGATGCTTTTGGAAGTTGAAATATTGAGCGGAATAAACATAAATATTGATCTGGATCCAAATATGTCTTTTATTCAAAGTTTAAATGTGTTAAGGAGAAATCTTTCAGAATGGGAACTTGTACTCCTTATCATGACTTGGTGGATGTTCCGGTTTGCACGTAATAAGGTTCAATTTGAGAATCTGTCTACAAGCCCTTTTCAAAATAGCGATTCCTACCAAGCATAGCTTCCATGAATGGAAAGCACTAGAACGCAAAAAGTTTCGAATTTGACATTAGCGGGGCCTTTCACAGGAAAAAAAATCAAAAAAGGACCACGATCAAATATATCTCGGTCCCCCCCGAGTCAAGACTATGTTAAACTAAACTTCAATAGGTCGAAAAAAGTTAACAACTCAGACGTTGCTGCAGGTTTCGTTCTCCGTGATGATAAGGGCGAGGCTATACTAATGGGGGCTCGATTATGTGGTACGGGATCTATTCTAATGGCTGAAACTACGGGCCTACGTGAAGGTGTCAAACAGGCAAGAGACAGGGGTTATAAGAGCATTACAATTATAGGAGACAATTTAGCGATCACTAAAGCTATTAGAGTAGAGTGACATATACCCTGGGAGAATGAGAATTATCATCATCGATACAAAAAAGGACCTACATTTCTTCGAGAGAGTTGGAGTCCTGCATTGTTTCCTGGAAGCAAATATCGTAGCCGACTATCTCGCTCATGTTGGTCACTCTTTTTCTACACTTCACACTTGGTCAAATCCTTTTGACAAGTCCATTACCGATTTATTGGTAAAGGACACTTTAGGTTAACCTCTGGATTACCTGGTTATCTTGCCTTATAAAAAACGGTTTATCTAACCTATGCACTTGGTGCATATGTTAAGGCTCAATAAATGCTAAAATTCCCCTTAATTATATGAGAATCTGCTAATGATAATAAATTGTGTTCACACATATAATATTTAACTACCAAATTTGCCCTCACTCAACTAAATACCCACCCTCATTTCTCTCTCCACTTCCCATATAGATAGAGGGAAAAATTGCAAAAAGGGTACCTGAGGTTTGAGCTAGTTACAAAAAGGGTACCTGTGGTTTAACTAATAGCAATTAGGGTACCTGTACTTTGAATTCCATCTCAAAAGCAGTCATGTGGCAAACGAAGTTTAATTTTCGTCTAATTTTTCACGTACTCATCATCACGTGCCATTTTTAAAGGGTCTTAATGGTAAATTTATTAGAAGGCATTTGTAAGATTGAAAAGAAAATTTCAGAAAAAGATTTATTTACCCAAAACAAATATAAAACTAAAAAATTAATTCCCCTCAGAAAAAAGATTTTTGGATGTGGTGTGAGAATTATAAGGATTGGGGGGGGGGGGTAGGTTTTGTAGGTTGTTTTAGATTTTCTATATTTTTTGGGATTTTTGTATATAAATTAGATTTTTTGGTGGGCTTTTGGAAGTAGTTTTTGATCTCCAGGATTTATTTTGGGATTTTCTGAATTTTTTTGTATTTTCAAAAAAGGCTGAATATTGAAAAAAAACTGAGAGATATTGATGAAGTGTTCAGCAACTGAGGAAAGGCAATTTGAGATCAAAAACAAAAAAGAGAAAAGGCAATTTATAAAGAGGAGATAATTTTTTTGACCGTTGCCCCTTTTGAATTTGGGCCATTGATGAGTATTTGATCAAACCACTACCATTGATCTTGTAACCGTTGAAATACAAAAGTTGGAAAACAATGAAGCACCAAAATCATAAGGGCATTAAAGTCTTCTCACCCAATAAGTTAGCACATGATGATGAGCACGTGAAAAATTAGACGGAAATAAAACTCCGTGTGCCAAATAACTACTTTTGAGACAGAATTCAAACTACAGGTACCCTAATTGCTATTAGGTAAAACACAGGTTGAAATACAAACGTTGATCTTGTAACCGTTGAAATACAAACGTTGGGCAACAATGAAGCACCAAAATCATAAGGGCATTAAAGTCTTCTCACCCAATAAGTTAGCACGTGATGATGAGCACGTGAAAAATTAGGCGGAAATAAAACTCCGTGTGCCAAATGACTGCTTTTAAGACAGAATTCAAACTACAGGTACCCTAATTACTATTAGGTAAAACACAGGTACCCTTTTTGTAATTAGCTCAAACCTCAGGTACCCTTTTTACAATTTTTCCTAGATATAATTACTGATCGTGATTAATTCCCATGTTCCCCCAATTTCTCTCTCCTCATATTCAAGACTTTAACCTTTCAAATCTTCAATATCTCCTCCATTCTAAGGATTTAGATTCCCCTAATTTCTCCTCCACCATCACCATCACCATCACCATCACCATCAGTCCATCACCATCATTCCCCATTACCAACTTAACCCCTTTAATTCGTCGTCTCCCACTCTCCATTGAACCAGATCAGATGGCCTTGAAGACCCACGCCACCACGAACACCAGTCACTACCTCATAGGTTTTCCACATCCAAAATCCTCTCCCTTCATCACCTTCTTCTTAGGTTCGACGATTTAGGGGCTATGGTTTGAGGAACGGTGTTGCCGTTTTTTTTTTTTTTTTTTTTTGTAACCTTAATTTTTAGGGTTCACCCTTTCCCTATAGGTTTTCTACAGATTCAAAGTCACTGAAAGTATGATGCCGGTAAAAATGGTGTTTCGTTGCAATAGAATAAAAATGCAGTCAGGGTGGTGGAGATGAATGGGTGAGAAACATCTTAGAAGACCACTGATAAATGATAGACGGTGGTCTTTTGGAATATATAATATGAAGTTCTTTTGGGAATTGTATAAGGGTAATTTTGACATTGTAGTAAAGGTTTGAATTATGTATTTATTAACGTTGCTTGTAACACTGAAATTTTGGGTCATTTCGTATGTCTAGGAAATATTTAGATTAATAAATATCAGTTATTATATGCACTAGTGCATATGTTAGCCGGGCCGTATAAAAAAATGGAAGAATAAATGAGAAGAGAGAAAAAAAAAGACGGAAAGTTAATTCCATGCATCTTAATTGGGACTGATGGGGAAAAAACATAGAAGTTCGGATTATTATTATTATTATTATTATTATTATTATTATTATTATTGTTATTGTTGTTGTTGTTATTATTTTTAAGAAAATACTAAATTAATACAAATTTTTTAGTTTTCACCCGTTTTTCCAAGTTGCCCCCAATTGCTTCCAATTACTCCCGACTATAAGTCACCAAATTTTAATTGATACGAACGAGCCCTTAGCCAGTTAACTACTTTTCTTTTCTTTTTTTTTCCTGTTCGATTATGGTTCAGAGAATGACCAAAAATTAAGTTATTGATTAACTGACCGTTACCAATAATTTTGCGATCTTGTTACCCTACAATGAACGCCCCTAGACTGGTTGCTGCTTGATTCCATGGTTTGGCGGCTTCATTTTCAACTTTCTTTGACAATTAGGAAAAGAAAGGATATCCATCGAATAGTCCACCATCAAACTTCATATATTCTTGCCAATCCACATTTTGCAAATACGGGTAGAATGGAATAAAACCATTTGATAGGTGCTCTAGTCAACAAGCGGATAAAACGGGGGCGCAAGTTGCTGTTTTTGGAACTAAAATCAGTCAAACAAGCAATACATCATGACAAATAAAACCATAATTATGGAGCCTCCAAAAAAAAAAAAAAAAAAAAAAACACCATAATGGATAATGATGACCATAGTTATAAAACAAACTCATTTTGTAAGTGTCAACTTAGCCCACGGCACAATTTCAAACAAATGTTCTTCCTTTGATGTTTCATTTTTCAACCTTGGCCAACTTTGCAAGCTATAGATCAATATAATAACAATAAAAAATGTGTACAAACCCTCATCATCTTGTCAAATATGACCAAATAAAGTCCTTTAAACTTTCCCATGTTTTGACCTTCCCTAGCTAACACCCTAACTTTTCTTCCCTCTATAAAAGGATCCACCCAACCAACCCAAAACCATACAAAATAATCAAACCTCATTTACATTCATACACATACACTACAAAAAAAAAAAACACGCAATTTTGCGATCGAAAATTACCATCAAAAGAAAATCTTACGCACTCTAAATAATTGTTTATATATGGAAGGGCTAATACCATATCTTATACATGCCATCAAGAGGCAAAAGCTTCACCAGCATGGTCATAGCTTCCGGTGTCTCTCCGACGGTTCAAGACGGAGCTATCAATTGTTGACCAATGCCTCCGGTGACGGGAGCTTATTCAATGGCGGCTCGTCCCACTACCGGCGGACTATGTCAGAGTTTACGCCACCGGCTTCGATGAATTTGCAGCCTGACGTTGAAGAGTTTGTACGGTCACGTAGCTTCAAAAGCACTAGCAGCAACAACAACTACAACAACAACAGCAGTAATAATTATGGGTTAAGGCAAACAGTTCATAGTGCTGTTGCTGCTCGTAATTATGATTACAGTTATGATTATGATAAGCATGGTAATTCTACCGGGATTAAGAAGTTTCATCTTGTATAGAATTGCACATGGTTTATAACTCTTGTGGTTTATTTGCTATTTTCGCGGAATTCACAAGTGCGAAAAGTTTAACTGGGTGTGTTTAGGTACAGGGGATTTATTTAATTTTATTTATTGATTTATGAATTTTCTATGTTTTTTATGCCTTTTCTCTTCTCGGATGTATTCTTTTATTGGTTGATAATGGAGTAGGTGAAGTGTATAGATCCCTTTAGGTATGTATGTGGTTGAAACTTGAAAGAGAAAAGTAATCCGTTGTGTGTAATGCGTCCGGTATTGATAAATTAATTGTATAAATCTAAACATTCATTTTATTATTTATTTATTTTTTGGTTTATAGTTCATACTTCATACTTCATACTAGAGAGTATCAACTGTCACACAAAAGTCATATGAGGCGGCTTTATGGTGAAGCGGCTTAAACAATCATAACGTCATGCTGATATATCATGCTTGTTTATATAGGTAGTCTCATGCATGCATGTTGAGACGACCTCATAACTCATAAGATGAAACTTCGATATGAGGTAAGGCGTAAGGGTCTTTTCATAACGGAGTCACAAAGAAATTTGCAATTTGTTTTTAAGTTCTTTTGGAGGACGGCTTGTCCTTGATATGTTGTTTTAGCAGTTCTATTAATATACTCCCTCCATCTCAAATTATATGGCAACTTTGGGACTTGTGACTCACATCAATATGAGTCACAAGTCTCAAAGTTGACATGCTATGATGACACGTAGGACTTGTCAAGTAAGCACATTGTCATGTAAGTCATGCATAAATTTTAATGATGGGAGACTTTTACAATTCATGCATTAATTACTATCTCAATACATATTATCCTATGTGTGATCCTAATTCATCGAATCCTAATTATTAAATAACTCATCATAAAGAACTCATAAAGAATGATTGAGTTCAAGAATAGTGAAGACAGGCTAAGATTACTATTTAATGCGTCTATTTAACACTAAATTATTGTTGTCTCCAATGGAAGAGTTAAGGGCCCGCGCTAGATTGATACGTAGGTTTTGACACATAAGCAAATATTGACATGTCATCAAATAGTATAAGTGTATGTACTTCTAATTGCACTATTTAATTCTTATCTTAATATCATAGTATAAGTGCATGTATCTTCAATTAGTACTATTAGTATAGGTGCATGTATCGTCACCGTATGTCTATTAGGAAATGTATTTAATAAATTACTATAAGGAAATGTTTTATTTGGAACTAAATATTTTTATAGAAAATTGTGCAATACGCGGGACATGCGACTAGAATTAAACAAGAAAGCAATAAAGTTGATTTGAGTATAGAAAGGGAGAGGTCCACATATTAGAAATTTCATAGCAAGATGTGACATAGGCGAAAAAATTGTTTCAAGTATGTACAATGAAAATATTTTAGTTGTTATAAACACACAAACTGTGCATTGCACGGAAATGTAACTAGTTTTCATCTAAAAGAAAATACAAATACATGGTCTTTTGTTTTGATTCTCTCAGACCAACCAACCACATGAAGGTCTAAAGTTTCCTTAGCTTCATGCTTCTCAATTTTCTTCGTACAGAATTTATAGAAAAATTTTCTTCATTGCAAGGGTTCCAATGGAACTTGTCAGATAGCCCGGGATCGAACTGAACTTGTTCCAGTAACAAAAAATTCCTGTTTTTGGTGCTCTTCCCACACAAATAGAGACCTACAAGTATATATCCAACGCCACAAAAAACCGTCCCAAAAGCTCATATCAACAATACATGCATTAGGATAATCAATAAAGTGATAAACTGTACTAACATAACACCAAACGAACAGTTATGCACAGGCCTAGCATTTGGTCATATAGAACCAAAATCAAGAATCATTCATCAAGAAAAACTAAAAATTGAACCAAGCGATCTCGCATCATAACAGAAGAGAGGCTTCCCCTCTGATAAATCATGTGCAACAGGAAGCCTAATACTTGAAAACCAAGGAGAAAAATTCATTTCCTGTAACCATTTCGCGAAGCCAGTCTAAACAGCACATCTGCAAGTCACACTTATTTCGTTAAAGGATCGATCGATGTGTTCTGATTTCTCATATAGGCCTCAAAAGGGGATATCTTTCAAGTAGTTCCCTCTCTGTCAAAATGTCATTTTCAGCCTGAGGAGTCCAAAGCACCTCAACCGCCTGCATGTAAATCAAAACATTTACAAACACGTACGTGGAAACCCATATAGACAGATTAATGAATGTGTCTTTTGGTCGTCTCATATGAGTTTTTGTGAAAGATTAACGTCGTTCATCTTGTGGTATATTTTCTTGTACATCTCCTTATCCACCTCCATATTTGCCTTCACAATAGAACCGCCAAAAGATAATCCAAATGGAATTTTCTTACCATAATTTTCCCCGAAGAGATAGACCCAAGCTTCTGCAAAGCTGCTTTCAAGTCCACACTACTTTCAATAGCAGGCAATTTATAATCTCCTTCAGCCGCCACCAAAATGGTAATCTAAAACAAACATTGACGCTGTCATATCAAACCCAAAGAATGACTGGGAGCGGGAAATACAGTGTAGCACAAAAACCTGAATAAAACCGTCCCACGGTGAGACATGCTTACTTTTGTGAAAAACAAGAGTGACTGGTGGACAAAAGTCACCATAATTCTTCCTACAAGTCACTCCGCCCCACCGTGGGACGTTCTTACTAAGTTCATCTTTCAGGCAAAAGAGAAGAACAAAATGTTATGTTCTATGTCAGTATGTCACTGTCAATTGTTCATCTTAATCCTTACCACTATATACTTGTTGGGAGATCCAGTGGCTTTTGTGCTTTTTGTGCTCTGTTTCTTTATGTTGTCCACATTCACCAGGGTTTCTTCATCAATTTTCCCTCGTTCCTCAACAGACATCTTGTTAAACTTCTGCTCTACATCATCAATGCTAACTTTCATACCAACCTGATGAAAAAATAAGCCAATGTGAAAGAAAAAACATGTTTCTTATACAACAAATTAAATAGCTTCCAAACTTTGAAACAGATCGAAAACGTAAGCCTAGAGAACAACAGCATTGAATTTTGGCATAACAGGAGTAATAGAGTAACATTGCATAGTTCAAAACAAACAATAGTAAACCAAGGCCTGAGCAATAATCGCCATTCACAAAATAAAATTTGATGAGTGTAAACAAGCAAATACGTCATAGTTTGGCAATTACATCCACTTCATACGTGAGCATTGCACCATTATTAAGAGTTCAGGTTCATGTCAAAGAAGACTCTTGTTCCACACTTATTTGAAGCACTGACAGGCATTCAGCACAATTCTAGTGCAGATCCCTTTAGGTATAAAGATCCTACATAGTCGGTACTAGAAGGTCATCCCAAATTCTTAATTATCACAAAGGCAATAGCAAAAGTGCGTGATACGTAACATTAACCATTTGATGAAATCACTTTCAACTTCAAGAGTGATAAAACTGCTATCAGAGACATCGAAAATCACTCATTTCAAGTAATGTTGATGGTAGGAAACATGGCGAGCTTTCTGGTTTGCTACTTTAGCTCGATGCTTTCAAAACACTGGTGAATTACACATAGGGTCGTGTTACGAAGGACGAAATCAAAGGGGCTTTGAGGAAGATAAAGAATGGAAGGCAGTAGGACCTGATGAGATACCCATAGAGGTATGGAAGTGTTTGGGGGAAGAAGGTTTATCTTGGTTAGTCAGACTTTTCAACACGATCCTCAAATCTGCAAGGATGCCGGAGGAGTGGCGGCTCAGCACTTTGATTCCCCTATACAAGAACAAAGGAGATATCCAAAGTTGTAACAACTATAGAGGTATTAAGTTACTCAGTCACACCATGAAGTTATGGGAGAGAGTAATTGAGAAGAGACCAAGGAAGAGTACTCTCATATCAGAGAACCAATTTGGATTCATGCCAGGTAGGTCAACAACAGAAGCGATTCATCTGCTTAGACGTTCTATGGAGTACTATAGAGATAGACAAAGGGACTTGCATATGGTTTTCATTGACTTGGAGAAGGCGTATGACCGAGTACCCAGGGAAGTTATGTGGAGGTGCTTGGAAGCCAAGGGAGTTCTAGTCGCTTACATTCGAGTTATTAAGGATATATGTATGAAGGAGTAAAAACTAGGGTCAGGATTAGCAATTTTCTATAGATATTGGGTTACATCAGGGATCATCGTTGAGCCCTTTTTTGTTTGCAATAGTTATGGACGAGCTCACGAAGACTATCCAGGAGGATGTGCCTTGGTGCATGTTGTTTGCTGATGACATTGTTTTGATAGACGAGACAAGAGAAGGTGTTAATGCCAAACTAGAACTTTGGCGGGATACACTGGAGTCAAAGGGCTTTTAGTTGAGTCGGACAAAGACTAAGTACCTGGACTGCAACTTCACGGGAGATAGGGTTGCCTCAAACTTAGAGATTAAGCTTGGTACCGAAGTTGTACCGAAGAAGAATTGTTTAAAATATCTTGGGTCAATCATTCAGGGCAACAACGAGATTGATGACGATGTGACCCATCGTATCAGAGCGGGTTGGATAAAATGGAGGAGTGCGACGGGAGTTCTATGTGATAGGAAAATTCCTCTCAAATTGAAAGGTAAATTCAATTGTACGTCCGTTAGGCCAGCTATGTTATATGGGGCAGAGTGTTGGCCGGTGAAGCAGGTGCATGTGCAAAAGATGCGGATGACTGAGATGAGGGCGATTCGTTGGATGTGCAACTCTACAAGAAGAGATAAAATTAGGAATGAAGTGATGAGAGGCAAGGTGGGAGTGACCGACATAGACAACAAGATGCGAGAGACGCGACTGAGGTGGTTTGGGCATGTTAGGAGAAGATATAAAGATGCCCCGGTGAGAAGGTGCGAGAACATTATACTTAGGGATTGTAAGAGAAGAAGAGGGCGCCCGAAAAAGAGTTGGGGAGAGGTAATCAGGCAGGATTTGACCCTTTTAGAGCTTACCGAGGACTTAGCCTTAGATAGGAAAATTTGGCGTAGTAGGGTTCGTGTAGGGGATCCTCGATAAGCTATACTTGTGCATTGCCTAGGAACTAGAGCTTGCGGCATCTTTCTAACTTGTAGTTGTTTTCTTCTTTCTATCCTATCCTTTTACTAATCTTATTATCTAGTTTGGTTATGTTTTCTCCCTCTCACTCTTTGGCTCATTCATTATTTTCTTCTTTATAGCTTGCGCTCTTGCAAAAAAAAAAAAAAAAAAAAAAAATTTGCAAATGTTTTTGAAAAAAAAAAAAAAAGGTTTTTGTGGGTCTTTCGGAAACAGTCTCTCTACTAGGTGACTAGTTAGTAAAACAGCGTACATCTGGACCTCCCCAGACCCCGCCCTAGGCGGGATACTTACTGGGTTGTTGTTGTTGTTGTTGTTGTTGTTGTTGTTTTGGCCATTACCCAACATGGTTCCTCTGTTTGGTTGCCAAAGTTTCCTTGAAGGTTTCTTATTTATTTTTTCGGGACTGTGTTGCACTGGTGCTAAGTAGAGAACCTGCTGCAGAGACACAAACCACATGATTTCGCCGGGTGTTTGTGTTACGTGTTTTAGGAAAGGGGGCAAATGAACATATGTTTCCATATTGCTCGGTTGTGTGCAGCATATGGATGCGGATATTCAGGCTTTTCGGGGGGAGAGGAGACTAGACAGGTCTCTCAAGCTTTTTGTTTTTCTGAACAGCAACCTAAAGCCTGTTGTATGTTGCAGGTTAAATAGAGGGGTTCTGAGTCTAAGGAGAAGGGGAACATTTTGCAGAGATGGACAATTTTAGTCGTGCTTTAGTGCATATGGATGGAGATACACAATCAGATCTTTCAGGATCATTATCTTCCGGAGGATTTGGTGTAGGATGAGGTGGTTTTGCATCCCTTTGGATTTTTTATTTTAATGTTTTTTCCTGGGTGCCTCTCTTGTAATTCATTGATCCTTCATCAATAAAAGCTTTCTAGCTATCTAGAAGTTCCAAATTCTCCAACAGGCATGCTTAACATCATGCTAGCCTTCTTACTTAGTTGCTTTCGCAGACATAGTCAAAGATCACGGCATATTTAACATGATGAAGAAAATCTTTAACCACGCACTTCTAGCATGATTAGATAATGTTTTCAGCTTACAGAAGAATAAGCGGAGATCCAATGATCAGGGTGTCGAAGCAAGGCCACAGTTGTTTCTGCACACATAATAAAACTTACATCAGTGTAGCAATTTGCAAAGTTAACACGGTAAAGTCGTTAATTGGAAGTAACAAGTCAAAATCTTCTTCCAAAACCATCAGATGAAGACATGACAAAATGACCTGTCAGTGGAAGGGTGGACAAAAGGGAAAAGAAACCAGAACTTATCGGAACCATTCGAAGTCATTTTCTTTCCTAGCAACAAGCACCAGAAAGTAACCCAAATACAGTTATAGGAGTAAATCATCCATGCAAAACTATGACGAAGCAGATAGCCAGATCCCTGGCTTGTACATTAAACTGTAAGTGATACATATTGAAAGACCCTTGAATTCTAAATTGTGATTCAGACACCATTATAGAACGAGTTCTTTACTTACAGCTTCAAGAAGCAGTCTCTCTCAATAAATTAAAAATGTATCGAAAGGATGTTCTGTGAAGCCTCAGCACATATAGTTAAACCCACGTTCTGCAGGGACCATCACAATCACACAAGTCCCATCTCACATAATGTTTCCCCTAGGCAGTAGCTCCTATGACACGCCGTTGTTAATGGACAATGAACGGCGCTCAAAGCAAGTGACATCATGCATAGATATATACATGCATGTACGGAATGAGGAATTTACATGTGTCTGTCAACATAACAAGGTTGTAGTCATCTTAACAATCCTTCTTACATGTAATGGTTACCACACCCACACCAGCTTATGTATACTTAATTTTGATGGATCTGGATCTAGAATGATGAAATAGCAGCTGGATTTTGCAGTAGATATTCAGAGGGAGAATCCAATTGTGCCCCTGACTATAGCTGGCAATCCTCGACCCCACACGACTAACCAACCTGGTTTAAAACTGAATTTACTGAGAAAAACCCGAACTTGATACAACACAAAACAACCAAACCAATTTCTTGACCAATTACAAAGACTTAATATACAGTCTTGTAATCAGGGTTCAACAGTTTCAAATTAACTTCTGAAACATGGGGCTATTTTCACTTCATTCACCAAGTGGTTGTTTGATTGCCACTTGAAAAACACATGATGTGCTATTTTGTGGGAAGTGTGAACTTTCATCTTGTTTGGTTGACAAAAAAAAGAGGATTAACTTAATGCGGGAAGTAACTTCCCCCCAAACCGAGGAAGTTTCTTACCAAGCCCCCCTTAGGTACGTAAAACGTCCCACACAATTCCCATGAACTTGATTCTTTTGTTCAACCAAACAAAATTGGGCACTTCCCATAAACTCCTATAGATTTCCCATGAATTAGTACTTCCTATGGGAATTTACTTCCCATGATTAAACGCACAAGCACTAAACCTCATCAGTCTCACAGCTGCCTAGTGCCTACATACTGGACATCCTTTTATCAGTATCACATACTGGAGTCAAATATAGTAACGTGCTGCAACAAGCTGAATGGACATCAAACACAAATGAACATTTGCATAGCGAGACTCACCTGTCAAGATATAGCTGAGACCCTTTCGGGTGGACGTATTAGCACTTGCAGCAATCGTATCAAGATTACTTTGAAGTGAACGTGCCGTGCCTGACAATCTAACCTACAAAACACAAGAATGTACAATGCAGCGCGTGATTCTTAAGCTTAGAATTATATAGTTACAAAACAATGGCATTTCTGCCATTACAATGTAAAATAGAAGCACTAGATAACATCAAGAAGGTAACAGCCCCATTATCTTCCGCCAATTCAGCAGTACATATTATCTGACTTCCTTAGAGAGATCAAACAAGTCAACTTCTGACTGCCATATTTATCAATGTTAATCAACATGAAGAATATAATGGTATCTGATTTTGATGGCAATACTTTTCTGAAACTGCAAAAGAATCATCTTCCAAGCAGAATCTCAAGCCTCCCTCTGGAAAAGCACCAAATGGAAGCTTCTGTTTTTTTTCCCCCAATAGAAAGCACCAAATCGAAGCTTGAAAAATCATAATTGCAAGATGCACGCTAATAAGTTAAGCATCCCACTCCCACTTTTGTAGCTTATAACCATGCCCTACAAATGTACCTTGTTTCATTCTTAAAACAATTTATACATAAAACCAACTGGAGTAATGAAGTGACTATCAAAACATTCAATAGATTCATGCATCCACATGCATATGCATGAATGCTTCCAAAGACTTTCTATACACTGAAGCTAGGTTTAAACCTTCCAAGAGAATTAAGAATTTGCGACTCTAAGCTGGTTTTCTATTTTTCTTAAATCCCCTACTAGAAAAGCTATAAGCTCTATCTTGTCCGTCTCCAATACTCATAGGGCGTTTGGTTCATGCGGAGCTCAAAATGGGAATCGGAATGTAACTACTTATGAGAATTCCCATGTTTTGTTCAAGGGGAGTTCAAAATTGGGGAATGAAATTCAAGCTCATGTGAATTAGCAAGTGAATTCCCAATATTGAAGTGAGAGTCTAGGTCCAGCAGAATACAATTTATATGTACTAGTTGATGCAATCATCTACAATGATGAGAAAAAGTAAGCAAACAAAGCATCATCCAAATACCTCAATCTCACCGAACTAGAAGAAAATGAGTATGCACACAAAAACTACATAAACAAGAAACCGAAATAAATATCACAATTAAACGAACTAGCCCTGTAGTCCATCTTACCTGAAGCTTAATCATAGTAGTAGTTTTCTTTGCAATTTTCTCCGTAAAGTCACACCAAAGGAAAAAGATCACAAAAGCAACAGATGAAAAGGAGGCAAGGACGAGTATTAACAACACGGCCTTCAAAAACTCATCAGGTAAGCTTAAGTCAGAGGGCTCACTATCAGACTTGGCATAGCTACCGGAACCCATACTCGAACTCGAATAGGATGGCATAGAATACGAAGACGAATAGCTCGAATAGGTTCCTGAACTCGAACTCGAACTTGAACTTGAACTCGAAAATGAGCTGCCACCCATCCGCCCACCAGATGCTGCCCAAGCCGAAAGAGGCTGGACATACAAGAGCAACAAACCCACCACCATGATAGCCATGATCATCGGCTTTGTCACAGCCTCTAAGCCGGTCGAAATCGCATTAAGTACTAACCCATATGGGTTGGTTTTTAAATTGGTTTGATCATTCTCTTTGATATTCACACCACCACCACCACCACCACCACCACTACGGTACTACCACCCAGTTGGGTTTTTGTTTTTGAAGAATGATCATAATTAAGGGTTGTTGTTGTTGTTGTTTTTGCTGAGCATTTGAGGGTGAGTTTTTGAAAGGGTTTAGGGTTTATTATCAAGGGTTTGTAGGAATTTGTTGGAAACTTGAATCTAATTGGATTTTGATAGTGGGAACTTGAAATTGAATGGTTAAATTTCAAACCAAAAGCGGTTGATTTTGATTGCAATAGCAGCAATGTATTTGCCAATGACAAATTGTTAATTTGTTGCTCTCAATCTAAATTGATGTAATCAAATTAAATACATAAAACAAAATCAGTAGTATTTTTACTCATGCCAAAATTGTGTATATATGTTCATATATATCCTTGGCCAACAAGCAACAATCAAACAAAACAATCATCGGCCCAGTCCAATAAAACGAAGAAACAGAGTGGAAATATTTCTATTTTTTATTTTATTTTATATCCGTTTTTTATGGAACTCATCAAATTATCTACTTTTCCCCACAGTCCTACACCATCTCAAATATTTCAACATGTTCATATTTCTCTCACTAACTCTCTCTCTATAACACTCTTTATTTCATGAACATGAACTCCTAATTACCATTATCAAAAATATAATGTGAAGAAGAATAAAGACTTTAAATGATATTAGTGTCTTAATTAATTAAATTTGTATCTGGGACACTGTTTTTTGAGGTTAAATAATGAGTATTATTCATGAAAAACCATGGGCATGTTGATATAAATGATATTGAGGAGAAATTAAGAGCTGAGGATATTAAAAGAATGTTTTTTTTTTTTACCTGACTTTTGTTTGCAGAGTTCCGGAATCATGGTTGACAGGTTGAATCTTAACAAATTCAGCTACAATCATCAAACCAAGACCAAAAATGAGAATCCCACAAATGGGAAATAATGGAATTTTTCAGTAAGCTCTGTGAGAAGAGTGAAACAGAAACAGAAACAGAAACAGAAACAAAGGAAAGAGACAGATGAATGAAGAGTTGAAAGAGGGGGAAAAAAAAAAGAAGGTTAGAAGAAAAAGGAGGTTACTGTTAAACCTTAAAGAGACTTTTCTTTTCCTTTTTGATAGCAAACCTTAAAAAGACTTCAAAATTGAGTAATTAATAATGTCTTTATAATAATAATAATAATAATAATAATAATAATAATAATAATAATAATAATAATAATAATAATAATAATGTCGATGTCGGTTCTTTTGCCAAACTTTTAATCGTGGGTCGTTCATAAATCATGTCCATTGTTTTCCTTAAAAAAACTGGTTACATGCAAACAGTGGCAGAGCCAAAAAATTTTTATAGGGGGATCAAAACTTATATATGGATTTGTATAGAACCGTCTCATGATGGGATGGAACGATCTTATACAAGTTTTTTTTTCAAAAAATAAGCACAAAAGCTATATACAATCAGAAAGGGGTACAAATGATATAAAAGGGATCTTTTGAGCAACCCACAAAAAACTACGAAGACTAGATTTCGTGCCCGTGCGATTCACGGGTTCTTATTAATCGTCATACGTTGTTAGCATCATTATAAATTGTCGATCGACAAAAAAAATAAGTTAATGAACAAAGAAAGTACGCATTTAATGAATATATAACATTTTTTTCTTCATAATTTATGTTACTTATTTTCAATAAAATGAAATTAAATTACTTTTGATAGATTTCTTTTTAATCACTCATGCATTTATGACTATTTATTAGTCCTTTTTGTTACTACTCAACTTTATATATTTACTAGATTTCGTGCCCGTGCGTTGCACGGGTTCTTGTTTATCATCCTCTGTTATTAGAATCAATATGAAGTAATAAATAAATTTAATCATATCAATATATAAAGTTGAATAATAGGAGTAGAAAGAAAAAATAATAATCTTTTTATCAATAAAAAATATTTAACAAATAAATTACATTTTAGTGAATATAATATATATATATATATATATATATATATATATATTAGGATAATAATTAAATATAATACTTATGTTACTTTTTTTTATCAAAATAAAATAAAAATATTTTTGATTTCTTTTTAACCACACATGCATTTATGATTATTTATTACCTAGATTTCGTGCCCGTGCGATGCACGGGTTCTTGTTCATCATCCTCTGTTATTAGAATCAATATAATAAAAAAAAAATTTAATCACATCAATATATAAAGTTGAATAATAGGAGTAGCAAGGAACAATAATAATATTTTTCACACATTTAACAAAGAAATTACATTTTTAATGAATAAATAATATACCTTTTTTAGGATAATAAATATAATACTTATGTTACTTTTTTTATTAAAATAAAACAAAAGTATTTTTGATTTCTTTTTAATCAGCCATGCATTTATGACTATTTATTATTTATTCAATGACACCTTGGTGAGAACTTAATTATACATATATACTAGATTTCGTGCCCGTGCGATGCACGGGCTCTTGTTATTCATCATTCGTTATTAGCATCAATTTGAAAAGAAAAATTAGTGATATCAATATAAAAAGTTGAGTAATACCAAAGAATAATAATAAGTATTCGATCTACCAAGAAAGCCACAATGAACAAAGATTTCCTTTTTTCTTGCGATCAAAATACTTTTTGTCTTAATATATTTTGATTATTTTTTTTATGTAAAATAAAATATAATTAATTTTGATTTCTTTTTAATCACCCATGTATTTATGGCTATTTATTACTCTTCTTGGTACTACTCAACTTTATGTATATACTAGATTTCATGCCCGTGCGATGCACGAGTTCATGTTTATCATGGACACTCTGTTATTAGATTAAATATGATAATTTTTTTTAATCATATCAATATATAAAGTTGAATAATAGGAGTAGCAAAGAACAATAATAATCTTTTTATCAAAAAAAAAAACATATCTAACAAAAAAATTACATTTTTAGTGAATTTATAATTTTTTTAGGATAATAAATATAATACTTATGTTACTTATTTTTTATTAAAATAAAATAAAACTATTTTTAGTTTCTTTTTAATCACCCATGCATTTATGGCTATTTATTACTTATTCAATGCTTGGTGAGAACTCAATTTTACATATATATACTAGATTTCGTGCCCGTGCGATGCACGGGTTCTTGTTTATCATCCTCTGTTATTAGAATCAATTTAATAATATTTTTTAATCATATCAATATATAAAGTTGAATAATAGGAGTAGCAATCAATTTAATAATAGTTTTTTTTATCAACCAAAAAAAAACACATTTGACAAAGAGATTTCATTTTTAGTGAGTATATAATATTTTTTTCGGATAATAAATATAATACTTATGTTGCTTATTTTTATTAAAATAAAATAAAACTATTTTTAATTTCTTTTTAATCACCCATGCATTTATGACTATTTATTATCTATTCAATGTCACCTTGGTGAGAACTCAATTATATATATATATATATATATATATATATATATATATATATATATTGATATTTATATTTATTTTAGATATTGGGTTGCTTAGACATTTTTTTCTTGTTCTTTTTTTCCATTGTACATATTCTTTCCATTTACAAATTTTGATATCAACAAATGCCTTTACAAAATAGATGTCTAGGAACCTGCATTGCTTTCTCATTAATATGTATGTACTAATTAGAATTTGAAACTGAAAAGACTTTATGTACCCTACAATTCAAATTGAAAATAAAAGAGAAAAAGAAAACACTGAAGTTACTCAAATACGGAAATGTTAGCCATACACAGTGTGTAAGAATTAAACACACTTAGTTACGTATCTATATTATTAATCCTCATTCCTTTTACACAATTATCAAACCATCTTCTATTTTCATTTTTGTATGATGATCCCGATTATTTCCGGCCCCTCACATTAAAATGTGCGTATTGTACACAGAGTGTATCCCAAAAAGAATCGTTCCTCAAACACTGCAATGCAAGAACGTAACAGTGGATTGAACAGCTGAATTGAAAAGAAAAAAAGGGCTAGCAAGACGTGCCATCTGTTCAAATTAAGTTAACACGCACTCATACAATGGTAAACATAAAATAAATAAAGATTATGTTAAGGAAATAAATTACATTGGCAATTAGTTTTAAAACATGCATGCCAGAAGATGAGTAGATTCAGGAGAAGACTCCTCACAGTCCACCTTCGGTCATTAGCAGTTCACCACACCCAAACCACCATCTATCATTCAAACCACACCCTTCAACCTTGTGTAGACGATGGAGCCATTTTTTGTATGGAAATATTATGGGATGAATGGATGATGGAGAGGGCAGCTAGTTGATGTGTAGCCGGCCCGCTATTTATATTGTAGTGTTTCTAACTCTTCAAAACTGGTGCAATGTACTCGCTCGTCTATATGGAAGCCAATTCATCTCCCCCATTAAATATAATATTTAAACAATGTTAAATGCTAATCACGTATCACCTTCCTCTCAAATTCTTATTCAATGTTCAATGTATATTGTATAGGATGAACTCTTTAAATCTCCATTGTGTTAATGATGGTACATGAAAGGTTATGAAAACTCAAGTTTCTACAACTCCTATCCCTTTCATTCATTGGGTCTTAAATTGAACAATAAATGGAAGTTACCTTCCTTGAACGTGTACCTTTAGAAATTGTTAACATTTCTTCTCTTTAATTTTTTCTTGTTGATTAACAAAATATAAAAATGTATTTATGATAATACAATGCAATCTTGGTTAGAACTCAATTATACATATATACTAGATTTCGTGCCCGTGCGATGCACGGGTTCTTGTTCATCATCCTCTGTTATTAGAATCAATATAATAATATTTTTTTTAATCACATTAATATATAAAGTTGAATAATAGAAGTAGCAAGGAATAATAATAATCTTTTTCACACATTTAACAAAGAAATTACATTTTTAGTGAATAAATAATATACCTTTTTTAGGATAATAAATACTTATGTTAATTTTTTTATTAAAATAAAATAAAAGTATTTTTGATTTCTTTTTAATCACCCAAGCATTTATGATTATTTATTATTTATTCAATGCTACCTTGGTGAGAAATCAATTATACATATATACTAGATTTTGTGCCCGTGCGATGCACGAGTTCTTGTTTATCATCCTCCGTTATTAGAATCAAAATAATAATAATAAAAATTTAATCATATCAATATATAAAGTTGAATAATAGGAGTCTAGCAATGAACCATAATAATTTTTTTATCAAGAAAAAAAAAAACTCTTTTAACAAAGAATTTTTCTTTTTAATGAATATATAATATTTTTTAGAATAATTAATATAATACTTATATTACTTTTTTTTATTAAAATAAAATAAAAGTATTTTTGATTTCTTTTTAATCACCCATGCATTTATGACTATTTATTATTTATTCAATGACACCTTGGTGAGAACTTAATTATATATATATATATATATATATATATATATATATATATATATATATATATATATATATATATATATAATCACATCAATATATAAAGTTGAATAATAGGAGTCTAGCAATGAACCATAATAATTTTTTTATCAAGAAAAAAAAACTGTTTTAACAAAGAATTTTTCTTTTTAATGAATATATAATATTTTTTAGAATAATTAATATAATACTTATATTACTTTTTTTTATTAAAATAAAATAAAAGTATTTTTGATTTCTTTTTAATCACCCATGCATTTATGACTATTTATTATTTATTCAATGACACCTTGGTGAGAACTCAATTATATATATATATATATATATATATATATATATATATATATATCAGGTGAGATGACAAGCTACAGTGAGATGGTGAGAAGCCATAGAGGCATATGTCGAGGAGAGAGAAACGTATGGTAGAAAGAAGAGAGAGAGAGAGAGAGGAAACTTACAGAGTTACAGTACGCGTTTGAGGCTATGAGCTTTCATTTTATTTTATTTTTTTTGGGACGGGGCATTTATCATGCCACAAGTTGGTTGTATTTACGAATCTGCCATTAATGACATAGAACGAATATGGAGCGTTAGATCAGCGCAATTCGACGGCTAGGATCCCTTCTCACCATCTCACCGTAGCCTCCCTTCTCACCAGATCCCTACTCTATATATATATATATGATGGGTTCTTCTTCGTGTGGTGCCGACACGTGGGACACTACATAGGCAAGCTACGTCGTGTGGACATGACACGTAAGCCGACACGTAAGTAAAAATTAGCCACGTAATATGACACATCATCCATTATTAATGTCTCATCATTAGTTGTCTTAATTACATAATTATTAGCATAGTTCTAAATTACAAAATAAAATAACTTTAGTTACGTAAGTCAAAAAATTATAAATCTGACTCTGTTGGATTGGATTTGTAAAACGCTTCAAAGCGAGATATGTATGTATATGTCCTATAAAAGTTGTGTTCTTTCCGTGTAGTGATGACACGTAGGACGCCACATAAGAAGATATGTTCGTGTGAATATGACACGTAGACGCCACATGTATCAACTTTGTCACATAGTTCTAGTTGTGCGGTATAAAACAAGCATGTGCTATCAACTTTTAGTGCACATATACTGTTGGGAAAAATATGGATAATTGCGGAATAATATTTTCTCTCTTTGTATGATTAAAATAGGCTAAATAAAATATGCGGAAAAATAATAGATGAGGACACCAGAATTTTTACAGTCGAAGGGAAAAACCACGGGACCTTTGGTACGGTAAAACTTCCACTATAATAGTAGGATTACAAGATGTCGTCTCTAGTATGAACTAGAGGATATCAAACAAAGACCTCACCCACAAAATGATGGATTACAATAGTATATAATCTCACCGAAATGGTGGAACACTCAAATTATCTCACTTTATAATGACTCTCTCTCACTCACTCTATGAGTGGTTTCTTTCACTTGTGTTGTGGGTAAACTTCACAACTTGTGGATTTCTCTCACAATTGAGTATGTGTGGAATGCTTCTCTTCGATTGGATTGGATTGAATTAAGTATGTGTGGAATGCTTCTCTTCTCTCACAACTTGTGGATTTCTTTTTTCGGTTTCTTTCTTTATTATTGTTGTTTTGACCCATCAATTAGGAAGGACTCCCAACAATCTCCCCCTTCCCGATTTATTTGGGGGGCACCACCACACTGGTTCCTTTACAGCAATCATCGAACTTCTTGGTCGGCACCACCTTGGTCAACATGTCGGACCAGTTATCATCGGTGTGAACTTTATCTAGCTGCAATAACTTTTCTTCTAGCACATCTCGTATCCAATGATATCGAACATCGATATGTTTTGCACGAGAGTGATAGGTTAATTTTTGGCTAGGTGTATAGCACTCTGGCTATCACATTTCAAGACATACATTTCTTGTTCTTGTCCCAACTCACGGAGGAAGTTTTTCATCCATAACATTTCCTTGCACGCTTCCGTAGCCGCGATATACTCTGCCTCCGTCGTGGATAGAGCGACACACTTTTGCAGCTTCGATTGCCACGACACAACTCCCCCTGCAAAGGTAGTCACATATCCTGATGTCGATTTTCTCGAATCGACATCTCCAGCCATATCTGCATCTATGTATCCTTCTAACACGGGTTTTCCTTCACCAAAGCACAAACACCTTTTGGTAGTTCCCTGGAGATAACGAAATATCCACTTTACAGCTTCCCAATGTGATTTTCCGGGATTAGATAAAAATCTGCTTACTGCACCGACTGCGTAGGCAATATCTGGTCTGGTACAAACCATGGCGTACATGAGACTTCCAACTGCAGATGAATATGGGACCTTATCCATTTCTTCTTGCTCAACCTCATTTCCCGGACTCTGCTGCTTACTAAGCTTGAAATGTCCCGCTAATGGAACACTGACTGGCTTGGCCTTGTGCAGGTTGAATCTTTCAAGAATCTTCTCAATGTAGCGTTCTTGAGATAGCTATAATAACTTCTTGGAACGATCTCGGGTGATCTTTATTCCAAGGATCTGTCTTGTTGGTCCCAAATCTTTCATGGCGAGTGACTTGCGTAGGGCATTCTTAAGAGTTGCAATTTTTTTCTTATCTTGCCCAACAATCAACCTATCATCAACATATAGCAAAAGTATGATGAAATCGCCACTATCATACCTCTTCACGAAGACACAATGATCTGTGTGGGTCTTCTTGAAATTGTATTGGACCATGAAAGAGTCAAACTTCTTGTACCATTGCCTCGGTGCTTGCTTTAGACCATAGAGGCTCTTTTTCAATCGACATACCATGTGTTCTTTACCCGGTTCTTCAAACCCCTCGGGTTGCTCCATGTATATCTCTTCCTCTAGATCTCCATGTAGGAAAGCAGTTTTGACGTCGAGCTGTTCAATCTCCAAGTCTAGGCTGGCGGCTAGACCGAGAACTGCTCGGATAGATGACATCTTTACTACTGGAGAGAATATCTCAGCAAAATCAATACCCTTGTTCTGGTTGCAGCCCTTGACCACGATCCTGGCTTTGTATCTGGGCTTGGGTTGCTTTCTCCAGCTTTGATCTTGTAAACCCATTTGTTTTTCAGGGCTCGCCTATCTTTGGGTAACTTGACAAGATCATATGTATGGTTCTCATGCAAGGATTGCATCTCCTCTTGCATGGCTTTCTTCCATTCCTCTCTCTGAGGATCATTTATAGCCTCATCATAGCTTTGAGGCTCCCCCTCATCCGTGAGTGTCACATACTCATCTGGGGGATATCTGGTGGAAGGTCTTCTTCCTCTGGTTGATCTTCGCAACTCAGGTTGTTGAACTGGCTCACTGGACTCGACATGCTCTTCATCATTTATCTCTGTCGAAGACTCCTCTATATCTTCCATTGAGGGCTCGCCTGGATCAGGCATATCACCAGCTTCATTATCATTGTTCTCGCCAGTTTGTCCCCCATCATCATGTGCTGCAGGGAATGACTCATCATCTCGTCGAGGAATAACTCTGGGCTTCTCCGTCTCTTTGGTGTCTTTGATATTCTGGTCTTCGAAGAACACAACATCTCGACTTCTTATGATCCTTCTACTCACAGGATCCCATAGGCAATATCCAAACTCATCCTTCGGTGAGCGAAGGTAGATACATTGCTTCGTCTTTGAATCGAGCTTTGATCTTTCTTCCTTGGGGATGTGGACAAATGCTCGACAACCAAATACCTTGAAATGGTCATATGAGACCTTTCTTCCCGTTCAGACTTCCTTTGGTATATCTCCATCCAAAGGAACTGAGGGAGAATGGTTCATTATATCAACGGCTGTATTGACGGCTTCTCCCCAGAATGATTTGGGGAGTTTGGCATGAGAGAGCACGCAACGAACTCTTTCCTCGATCGTGCGATTCATTCTCTCAGCTACACCATTCAGCTGTGGTGTTTTTGGTGGTGTCTTCTCGAGCCTTATGCCATATGATTTGCAGTAGGCTTCGAATGGGCCACGGTACTCTCCACCGTTATCAGAACGGACACATTCAAGCTTTTAGCCAGTCTCTCGTTCCACCCTAACATGGAACTCTTTGAAAGCCTCGAGTACCTGGTCTTTTATTTTCAACAAAGACACCCATACCTTTCTTGAGTGGTCATCAATAAAAGTAACAAAATATAATGCCCCACCAAGAGATTTCTCAGTCATAGAACACACATCCGTATGCACCAAATCAAGAACATGATTTCTTCTACGTGGCTGGCTAGATCTGCTAAATGAGACTCTATGTTGTTTTCCATCCAAACAATGGGTGCACGGTTCGAGTGTTTTACCTTTCACACTCAGGAGGATCTCTTTTCTCGCGAGGATTTGTAATCCCTTCTCGCTCATGTTCCCTAACCTCTTGTGCCACAGTTCTAAGCACGAATTATCATGGGCAACATTAGCTTCATCCTTACAGAACTTTGCTTGTGTGAAATACAACGAACCTTCTTTTCATCCTCTGGCTACGATCAGGTTGTTTCTAGTGAGCTTCCACTTTCCAGCGCCAAACTAGTTTAAATAACCGGCATCATCAAGCTTCCCGGTTGACATCAGGTTGATGCGCATATCTGGAACAGGTCTCACATCCTTCAACACGAGCTCACATCCCGTATTGGTTATCATGGTAACATTGCCTATCTCCACGATCTTACTGGTCACTTTGTTTCCCATTTTGACATTACCAAGTCTCCGCTTTGGTAGCTCGAAAAGAATTCTTCATGTGGGGTGACATGGAAGGATGCTCCTGAATTAACAATCCATGTACTATTGTCTTCGGTAATGTTAAGGTAGTTGTCTTCCCCAAATAGAAAGACATCGTCAAAGTCCTCCTTTGTCGCCACAACAGTTGTGCTGGTCTATTCTTATGTTTTCTTCGGGTTGATTTGGTCGGCTTTGACATTTCCAGCCTTTTGATCTCTCTTGAGATTCCGGCATTCCGACCTCTTGTGACCCAGCTTGCCACAATAGTAGCAAGTGACTCTAGGGCGTGACTTTGATCGTCCTCTCAACTTGTCACGACCTCTCGTCTAACTTCTTCCACGGGTTTCATTTCTACCCCTGGGTTCGACAACATTGGCCTCGGAATGGGAGGAGATACCATGTTCCTTCCTTCTCGACTCTTTGTTCATTAAACTGTCTGAGACAGTATCCGTGGTGAGTTTTCCTTCTGGGGCCGAGTTTCTAAGTGTCACTACGAGAGTATCCCAACTCTCTGATAATGAGCTAAAGAGCAACAAGGCTTGTAACTCATCCTCGATTTTCATTTTGATCTTTCCAAGGTGATTGATTATCCCCTTGAAGGTGTTGAGATGCTCAATCATATTCTAGCCATCTTTGTACTCTAACTTCACCAGTCGTCTCACCAAATGAGCCTTATTCCGAGGCGTCTTTTTCTAAATCATGGACTCTAGGTTCGTCCATAATTCGAAGGCATTGTTGTAGGTTGACACGTGCTCGAACAAGCTCCGATCAATGAACTTGAGAATCATAGCCACCGTTTTTCTATTTAAAAGCGTCCAATCTTCATCGGACTTTTCTGCCGACTTCTTCTCGGTTGTGACTGGTACGTGCAAATCTTTGCAATATAATTGGTCCTCCATCATTGGCTTCCAATAGGAGTAATTCTCCGCGGTAAGTTTAAACATGTCACCATCATGAGTGGCGCTCGACTCCATTTTAACTCACACAAGAATATTTTATGACTTAAACCATGCTCTGATACCACAGTTGGAAAAAATATGGATAATTGCGGAATAATATTTTCCCTCTTTGTACGATTAAAATAGGCTAAATAAAATATGCAGAAAAATAATAGATGAGGATACCAGAATTTTTACGATGAAAACCCTCCAAGTCGAAAGGAAAAACCACGGGACCTTTGCTCCGGTAAAACTTCCACTATAATAGTAGGATTACAAGATGTCGTCTCTAGTATGAACTAGAGGATATCAAACAAAGACCTCACCCACAAAAGGATGGATTACAATAGTATATAATCTCACCGAAATGGTGGAACACTCAAATTATCTCACTTTGTAGTGGCTCTCTCACACTCACTCTATTAGTGGTTTCTTTCACTTGTGTTGTGGGTAAACTTCACAACTTGTGGATTTCTCTCACAATTGAGTATGTGTGGAATGCTTCTCTTCAATTGGATTGGATTGAATTGAGTTTGTCATCTCCAAGTCCTCTATTTATAGGTGATTTTAGAGGAGTTTCGTAACTTAATACTTGGAGGTTTCTTCCATTAACTAGAGATGTAACTTCAAACCGTTTTGGATGATAGTAATTCCCTCTAAAATGGTTCATGTACGCAGCTCCTTGAGTTACCAATGTTTAGTAGTAATTGTCACTTACTACACTACTTAATTCCCCATAAGAAATCAAATAGAGTATTGTAACTCTCTTTCGTAATTATCCAACATTACTCTAATCTTATGTTTTCGGTTTCTTTCTTTATTATTGTTGTTTTGACCCATCAATTAGGAGGGACTCCCAACATATACATACCGTTAATGTATAATGAGTTTATTCATTATTTATTTAATTGAATTACTTATTTAAATTAGTGTATATATATATACTATTTTTATTATCTATCTAACTTAGTCCAATCTCATTACAAATAAAGGTGGCATGAAATACCATTTTAAAAAATTAGCATGCTGCATCCTATGGATAGAAACCTTTGCAAAAAAAAAAAAAAAAAGTATTTTACTAATAATATCAATAATTTCACATCAAACATTTTAAGCATTATTTTATTAAATATATTCATAAAATTATTTTACGAGTCCGTACGAAGCACGGGGATAAAACCTACAATGACACGTGGATGCCATGTAATCGTCTAAATAATTGACACATCATAGTATTAAATATCTTATTTATTTATCTTTTAATAAATTCAATGAATCTTTACTACACATTCAACATAAAATGTATTAGTATTAACTAAATGTATTAGTATTAATTAATGGGCCAAAGTCAACAAAATATTAAGTACAATGAATCTTAATAATCCGCAGGGTTTTTAAAGTGTCGATTTTGTTTTTCGATGTCGATTTTGACCATGATTTTCATTTATACAATATAAGTAATAGTATGAAAGTACTTTTCAAGACGAATCCAACAAATATTGTTTCATAGTTTGAATGAAAGTATTTTTTGGCACGAAATATGCTCTAACGATTATAGAATTGTCTTCATATCTTTAATATTCGTTTCGGAATTGATGGCCTGGGTAAGTATATAATTTGCTTTCTATAGGAAAGAAAAAACACCAAGTTCAATCTATTAATATTTTTATAGAGTAATGTATGCTATCAAGTTTACTACCCAGTTTAAATAGTATAACAAATTTTTTTTAAAATAGATCGTGCAATGCATGGGGAATGTGTACCCTTGCTACATTGACACATAAAAATTGACGAATAAGAAAATATTGACATGTCATCAAATAGTATAGGTGTATCGTGTATGTATCTTCTATTAGTACAATGTAATTCTTAGCGTAATGTCATAGTATAGGTGCACGTATCTTCAATCAGTACTATTAGTATAGGTGCATATATCTTCTATTAGGCACCATATGCCTTTTAGAGAATGTGTCTTATAAATTACTACAATGATTTTTTTTTATTTGGAACCAAGTATATTTATATAAAATCGTGCATCATACGGGGCATGCAACTAGAATCAAACAAGAAAGCAAAAATGTTGATTTGAGTATAGAAAGGGAGAAGTTCACAGATTATTTTGTAGCAAGATGTGACATAGACAAAAGATTTATTTCAAGTTTGTATCAATAAAAATATTTTATTTGTTATAAACATACAAACCGTATGTGCGGCACGAAAATGTAACTAGTTGATATACATTTTTAGATTTATAATGTTTTACTCCCTTCTCATTTCATATATAAAAGGGAAAAATACAGATGAAGGAGTAGTAAAACAAATCTAAGGGAAAAAACATTGAACGTTAGAAACCAGAAAAAGAGAAGAAAAATGATAGAAAATGTCAAAGCAGGGATTCGATCACCTGGCCTTTACCAAAGGTAATAATGCGCTCCCAAGCCCCAACTGAGCTACACATCAAGTATGCTACAATTGTCCAGTACATATTATTTAATCAGTTTCTAAATTATGGGGGGACCACAGACTCCACTGGTCCCCTCCAGCTCCTCCCCTGCATGCAAAATAATTGCCCTGCCCTGCCCCCACACACCAAAAAAAAAAAAACAAAAAACAAAAAAGGAAAAGAAATTAAAAACTATTGGCATGATTTTTGCTGTAAACTAAGACTGTGTTAGTCAAACTACCAGATAGTGTTAGCTTTCTTTATTTCTCTCTTTCAACTAATTTGTGGATACCCATTTGAGGAAAGCAATTCAATCTTAATCATGGAAGATGCTAATGGTATGTAATAATCTTGCTGAATTTTATGATCAATTTGTGTACAATCTTAGTGGGTACTTCTTTAATTTGTGTTTATTTGTCTGTACTGTCATTTGATTGAATTATCACTCTGTAATTGTGGGCTTTTTCTTCTTTTATCACCTTACTCTCATTTATCCTCCTTTATTCATACTTCTTTTTTCTTAGTGTTCTTGCTTATTTGGGTCCATTTGTGGTCTGGGATTGTGGGTGCTTAAAATTGGTCAATTTTTTCATGTTGCTTAGTTTGATAATGTGATGATATCCAATTCTAATTCATCTATATGAAGTTAATTTTAATGCATAGCTTTTGACTTCCAAATTTATCTTTAAGATATTGTATGCTTCATCATGTTTTTTTCCATATATTTTTCTTGGATAATGATGTGCTAGTGCGACCGTGTCTAGTGTCAATGATTAAATCCATGTTTTTGTCATTTTTATAAGGTTATAGAAGTCATTGTTCTAAGAATTTTACAGAAGGTGATCTGATCTGGATTGAATATTTCCCTAGACTTAGGACTGCAATACAACTTATAGCAGTAAAGCTTTTTCTATTCAATATGCTCAGTTAATGAAAATCATAGGACGAGCTTGGGGTGGATAACTCAGTCACACATCCCCTACTCGTCCCCAACAATGACCTGGGAGCTCAGTTCAGTTTAGTGATCTCACATATTACTATTTAGTTCAGTAGAGTGGAGTTCAGTTTAGTGGAAAAGAACACTCTCTTAACCATGGCCTTTTATATATCCTATTTTATCAAGGAGAATTTAGTCGTGATAGTAACAAAATTGTCGCCTTGTGAATTTGAAGAAGGTAAATATCAAGTAGAAGTTATATATGTTCGTCTTCGTTCATTTCGTTTTGGTGATGGTAATGTTTCCTTCTATTGGATGATTGCCTCACCAGCTGTAGAAGATAGAGACCAAAAATTTGTGACAAAAGCAGTTGAGGAAGCCTATAAGGGGGCTGAATGTGGAGACGGGCGTCCATTTGGTGCTGTGGTTGTCCGTAATGATGAAGTAGTTGTAAGCTGTCACAACATGGTGTTGAAATACACAGATATAACCGCTCATGCCGAGATCACGGCTATAAGAGAGGTTAGACATGTTTTTGTGGTTTCATTTCTTCAGCACTGGCTTAAGTTAAATATAGACACTGTTGCTTTCAAAAATTTACCAACAGGCCACAAAAATTTAATATCGGCATTCATGAAACATCAACTGGTGATCTTATTAATAGCTTGGTAGATATGTACTTCTCAATTTCTCATGTCCAGTGTCTTCTCGTTGGCTTTGGAAATCGATCAATGTTTGTGTTGCTTAACTTTGTTAGTGACTCATAATTTGCTAAAATGAGCTATAGTTGATGTCTGGCATGTGGAACTGTGTTAGACTACTGGCAGTAGTATGAATGTGCAGATGCCAATGGAAGCCACCATACTCAATATGCTCTTTGACATACTTTTTCTGCTAGCTTAGCCCTTTTTTATTTTGGCAGACAGAAATACAGAAACTACTGACCCTAGAAGTTTTGTGATATGCCCTGCAATCTTGCAACATTGGCAAGCTTGATGTGCATTCTTCACATTGCTAGAAACGAAAGTAAAAACACAATTGAAAAAAACTAGAACAAATGTACTTGTGTACATTGGCAAGCTTGATCAGTTACCCATGCCGTTCCTGCTTGTTTTATTTTCTTGCTCTCATGATCCATCAGTTAGTATCATCCTGTGTTCATATGTAGTGTAGCCACCCCGTAAAACGTACTTGTGTTTTGCTTGTTTGGGTTCCTGCACGGCTGCACTAGCTATTTCTCTTAACTGTCTTTCATCTTTACTTTTTGCTCGTGCACCTCCAGATCCTCCCTCAAATGATTGTCAATAGCTGACATGATCGTACCCGAATTTGGTGTGGTTGGTCTGAAAATAATATTGTTCCTATGTATCCAAAATGCCTCAAGAGTTGCTACAAAGTAGATAATACATTGATGTCAATCATCCTTCAATGCATACAAGTGTTAGGGAATATTATTCTAGTACTGTTAGGAATATTATTCTAGTATTGTTAGGAATATTATTCTAGATTAACATATATTATAGAGATTGTGTAATTTAGAGTTTATATATAATATATGTTAATCTAGAATAATATGCCTAACAATACTAGAATAATATTCCTAACAGTACTAGAATAATATTCCCTAACAACAAGTACATCCAAATGTCATTTAACCATTGTTGGAATGACACATCTGCATTTGCAGTAACATTAAGTCCTAGGCACCCTCCTTTCCGTAGACATACCCATTCAGGATGCAGAATCTATCACCAAAACATTTGCGTTTAGCAAGATTATCCTTGTTGCCAGTGCATTGCATCCTGACCAACTCTCCACATGAATACCTGCCATTTTGCCTGCATGTAGATGTTCCACTGAATTTTCCAGAATCTCATTCTTTCCATCTTGTTATTGAAATTCTCTCCTTGTTTGTGGATTGACATTGTAATGTCCATTTTTACCGCGCTTCCAGTACCAAGTATCCTCTAGGATTACTCGGGAGTTGAATAAATAGAATATCTGTTGCTGAACAACGCTTGATCCACTGTCTCACCTCTGGTATGTCCCAAGTTTGTGTTCCAGGAATCATAGGGTCACTAACCATAACAGGTTTCTGTGCTAAATAAGATTGAAGATTTGACCTTTTTGCAACTGGATTTCGTTGGATCCATGGGTCTCCCAGAGACCCAGACTCTAGTGCATGATTCCTTGCCAATTCTCCTACGAGAGTGGCCTTGTTAATGTTCTCTTTCTGTTGCATAACTGTTGTGAGGCATCCAATTTATTCATTCACAAAACTGTCATTGGCATGATAGTTTATGGTGAAATGCTTACAATACTGTGGCTTTCTCATGATACGACGGTGACTTTCTACATATTTGATAAGGTGTTTCCTAAGACACGGTACGTCTTCATCCTCAGTGTCTCCTATCTAGTGTGCTTGTCAATCTGTTTAATCTTGAGGCCAAGTGATTTTAGCTACCTTTGTTTGTTGAGCTGATCCTCGTGACCATTATATTTAGGCTAAAAGATTGCAAGAGGGAAAGTGTTTGGTATTCTTGCATCATGTTGTTACTACATTCTTCTTATCAAACTATGTTGTATTTATTCGGCTCCTCGGTACCTCATCAAGTCTCATAACTGGACTGATTAATTATTCAGGCTTGTAAAAAGCTCAATCGAATACAGCTGTCTGACTGCGAAATATTTGCGTCTTGCGAGCCATGTCCAATGTGCTTTGGCGCCATCTATCTTTCAAGAATCAAGGTATATTTTGATGTCTAATCCATTAGCTCTTATGACTGTGCATGGACTTTACTAATGTTTGTGATCATAATTCATTATAAGCAGAGGATAGTGTACGGGGCGAAAGCTGAAGCAGCCGTAGCATTTGGCTGTGATAAATTCGTTGATGCACTGAGGGGCACTGGAGTATATGAGAAGTCTATCATGGAGATCAAACAAGTTGATAGGAAACAAGTTATGATTGCTGAGCAAGTTTTTGATAAGACTAAAGCCAAGTCCCCTGTGTAACAAATTTTCTTTGTCAATGTGGTAAGAATAAACTCAGCAATTTTTCGTCGTACTCTTCAACTTTGTACAAATTAATTCAACAAAATTTTGCCATCAAAGTAGGGTGTGTTCTTTCATTTAAATGTCTATAACTAATATCTCAAAGATATTAAATAACCTCTCAAACTAAATTTGACTGATTTGATTCAACACTACGACGTCTTGCAAGGTTTGACACAAAAGTGACCCTTCCCTATGTAAATGTCAGGATTCCGTTAACTAAAGTTCATTTATAATTCGAAAAGTTGCCAGTACAGAAACATAGCTTCATTCTTTTCGTACTTAACCAAAAACGAAAAAAAAAAAGAAGAAAAGAAAAAAAAAACAAATCTTGTGGAAGATCTTGTAATGATGTGTCGGTTCCTTATTCAATCTTACCATTGAGTTGTCGAACTCTCATTCGTCCAATGTCCCGAATTAATTATTTTTATGTTAAAATCGTATACTAAATAATGCATATGGTTAACTAAAATTACTAATTTTTAACTAAAACTTCCATATGTGCAAGTTTTGTTGACTCAAGTAAGACGCCTATAAAACAAAGCAAAGGGTGTTACTAAATACCGCCCCCAAATTACTAGCTACCGCCCCCCAAAATTCCAATTTTGCCCTTTTTTAATTTTTCACTCATCCTCTCCCTCTCTCCCTCTCTAACTCTCACACCACTTTTCTCCCACTCTACCACCAACTCTTATACCCAACCTTCATCAACATTCACTCAAGCAACCCGCGGATGTCTGCCGGCGATGAAGAAGTGCCGTCGACGGTGGCGGAGGTAAAATTAATTTTTTTTGCGCATTTTTTGCACGGTCGTCTGAGATTTTCGACTCACCCTTGGGTGAGTCGTCTTCTACAGGCGACCAATCCAAAGGAGAGTCGTCTGTAGGTCGCGACTCACCCTTGGGTGAGTCGTCCGCTACAGGCGACTCACCCTTGGGTGAGTCGTCCGCTACAGGCGACTCACCCTTGGGCGAGTCGAGATCAATAGACGACTCACCCTTGGGTTAGTCGTCTGTAGCAGACGACTCACCCTTGGGTGAGTCGAGATCGACGACCGACAGACACAAAAAAAAAAAAATTATTATTATTATTATTATTATTATTATTATTATTATTATTATTATTATTATTATTATTATTATTATTATTATTATTTATTGTTTGAATTTAAGATTAAGCTAACATTGTTTTCGTTGTTTTCGTTAGATTCCTTTGGAGCGGTTCGGTGGTGATGGTGTTGATTACAGTACGCATTTCGTCACTGATGAGTTATTTGATAGTGATACAGATGCAATTAATTGGGCAAAACAAATTGCACTTACTATCGGGTTTGAGTTGATAATTTCGTCACACAAGAAGAGTGGAAGCGTAAAATTGTTAAGATGCAATCGAGGTGAACGCTACAGAGGGGAATTAAGACACTTAGATACTGCTGCTCGGAAGAATACGAAAACAAAGGCTTGTAAATGTACGTTCCAGTTGAGAGCTCGGCAAGTGTATGGATCCAGTAGTTGGATGATTGTCACATTGCCTGGGATTAGGGGTACCCACAACCATGACTTTGCTGTGTATCCTGAGGGATATCGTCAGATGAGTGGTCTTAGTCCTGGGTCAAAGAAACTCGTTCGTGACATGACTTCGGCACAAACAAAGCCATGTGCTATCTTGGCCGCGATTCAGGAAAAATTTCCCGAGGACAATGCAACTAGACGGCATGTGTACAACCACAGAGATCGTATAAGGAAACTTGATTTTGAAGAGAGAGATGTCATTGGTCAGTTTCATCATTTAGCTGTGGCGAATAAGTACGTACATTGGACAAGAGCCGACCGAGCTACTAATGAGGTAACTCACGTGTTCATGGCACACCCTACATCAATTCAGTTACTTCGGTCTTTTCGTTGGTTGATTGGCTTAGATTCCACGTACAAAACAAACAAGTATAAGATGCCGTTTCTTGAGATAGTGGGGATGACTCCAACCAATAAGAACTTCCTCATAGCTTATGCCATTATGAAGGATGAGACTCAGGGAAGCTATGCGTGGGTCTTAGATAAGTTGAGGATGCTTATTGGAAATGATGTACACCCAACAGCAATTGTGACCGATCGTGAGCTAGGGTTGATGACACCTATTAGAGAGATATTTCCCGAGAGTGCCCATTTGCTCTGTACATGGCACATTAACAAAGTCGTTGAAGACAAAGTGTACAGACTTTGTGGAAAAGATAAGGCCGTCGCGCAGAGGTTCAAGAATGGGAGGTGGAAAATTATCATGGAAGCTTCCACAGAAGCTGCGTACGATAGAGCAGTGCGTACGATGAAGGTTAGTTGGAGGACTTACCCTCACGTGATATCCTATGTAGAGGAGACCTGGCTGAGACACAAAGAGATGTTTGTGGCTGCGTGGACGAATAAGGTGCTACACCTTGGCAACACTACGACTTGCAGGGTGGAGAGTGCACATGCCGCGCTAAAACAGTGGTTGAACTCCTCAACTGGAGCTTTGGACAATGTTTGGAACAAGGTCAACAAGTCAATCGAGTCACAAATAACTGAGATCAAGTACACACTTGAAGAGTGCAGAAGACGAAGAAGTGTGGTGTACTCGGGTTTCCCATTCAACTATCTGACCGGGTATGTTTCCCATTACTGCTTACAAATATTGTTGGCTGAGCTGAACAGGATGAGAGAATTGAGTCACCAAGTATTTGATCGTTGCGGTTGTGTATTGAGATCCACTCATCAGATCCCGTGTGCGTGTGAGTTGAAAACGGCCACGGATACGGGCACGCCAATTAGCTTGAATAGTGTCCACGAATTTTGGCGAACACTCGTTATTACTGATGCAGTGGAGATAGCTACGCTTGACATGACTGAGCATCCATCTGAGGACCATCGATACTTTCGGTCTCTGGTCGACTAGGTTAACTCAAGCGACCCGGCAGTTGTGCGCAACATATCTGTCCTTATGAATGAGCAGCTTCATCCTGAGGAAGCGAGTTACGTCGAGCCGGAAGCGAACACGACAGTCAGAGGTCGACCGAGAGGGAGTTCCTCTACCAGACGTGATCCTAGTTCATGGGAGTACTCCCAGAGGGGTCGTGGTCGCCCTAGGTCATCCAGTTCGAGCCGCGGGCGTGGTCGTACCTCATCCTCATCGAGTAACTTCGTAAACAGTACTGGTATGAAAACCCATAATTTATTAACATGTACATAATGTTGTTACTTTTTGATAAGTACTATTATTGACTTTCTATTATATTGTGTTGCAGCTGGACACGCAATAGATATCACTGAATTCTATCATGTTAACAAAATTCCGGGAATCATCGTACCTTTCATTGAAGGATATCTCGATGTGCTTGGGGATGGTAATTGCGGTTTCCGTGTCATTGCGGACTACATTTTCGGAGACCAAGAGCAATGGCGAGTGGCGAGACTTTGCATTGCACACGAACTCTTAGCTAACCGAGCATTGTACGAAAACTTATACATTGAAGGGGTCGACGCTGGTTACCGCCGTATTATGTGGGACGGAGGTGCGTGTAACGATGATCACTGGATGACAGTAATTGAGGATTTGTTCCCGATTCCCGATTGCCAACCTCTTCAATGCAGCGATTATGTTATTCGGATACGGCAGCGGAAGGGGGTTATATCATTGTTACACAGTGCTACCGTTCGAAGCACCTTCGACTGCTACACGTCCAAGTAGGGAAATTGTCATGTGTCATTTAGGTGATTCGTATTCCCATTATATCCGTCTGGATTTAGCCCCAGATTTCCCTGTTCCTCCGATATGCGAAGCATGGTTTACTTTCCGTTCTGATAGTGTCGCTGGTTGGGAGCAAATGTATGTTACGCGAAGAGCACATTGGGATCGTTTAGCGAGGTCGATGTAATTGAATGTTTTGCGTGATTGTTATACTTATATCATTGTCACATTTTTGTGTGATTGTTATATTTTGCATGTGGAGAGTGGCCGTGATTATTGGAGGTAAATAAAACAACAAATTACAATAAAACAAAAAATGTAAACAAGAAACAACAAATTACAATAACACAAAATAAATAATAACAATAACAATGAAACTCTTATAATAACAAATTCATCTAGGGTCAATACATCATTTGGCAGCCCGCCAATCTCTCATATACTCGTCCATAATCGATCGAGAATCTTCCACTTGCTCCGGAGGAATCAAACTAATGAAAGACTCAGCTGCGACGGCTAGACGATTCACCCACTGCAAAAAAGTAACAATGAGTGTGAGTTCAGAGATATGAAATACGTAAAAATATATATTTTTTAGTTAATCACTTACATAATCGCTGTTGGATCGTGGAGGAATCACAGGTGCTGCAGCGTCACGTATCAGCCGAGGGTGGGAGTGAAGGTAGTACCATGCGAGGTAGTCATCCGTACATGCTGTGGGATCTGACGTGGATGCCTGAAACCCATGGAGACCAAGAATGTAAAATCCCGGGAACATACGCCAAGCATCAGATGAGATCCGTTCGGGGAAGACAACCTTGTACGAACGACTGCTCCATGACCTGATCGCTTTGACTGGCCTAAAGATCGGGGTTGGGATACTCTGTACGTACCCGATTTGTCGTAAACAACGACCAGGCATGTACGGTTCGATAATATCCCGATACTGTAGCCACCCCATGAATACAGTCCTCGGTACAGATACTGCCGGGTTAGAACCGTACGGCAGCCACACCACCTACGTAGAAATGTTGAAAGTTACGGTGAAGTAAAAAAACATAGCAAACGACGAAATAAATCATGAACACCGATAACTAAATGACGTACCTCTGTCGCTCGCAGATGATCCAAGCGTCTACGTAAGGAGTCCAGTCGACCCATGTCCTTGCCCTCAGCCAGGGCACTCCATACGGACGCACGGGGAGCCTCGTCGTCCCCGACAACCATCCGCTCCCGATGAGGTCGGAAGCAGGGAAAGTACTCGTATATCCATGCCTGCAGGAGAGTTAGGCATCCGCAGATGCCCTGAGAATCCCCGCGACTAGCTATACCGAGCTGACGATATAGGAAGGCGAGGGCAGCAGATCCCCAAGAGAAGTCATGCACCGTATCGACACCGTCGTCCATCACCTCCATCACGCAGGAGGGTCTAATACGGTTACCACTCTTGTCGACAAACAAGGTGGATCCAATAAGTAACCACATCCAAGCTGTCGCCTGGATGTCATCCACTTGCTCACGGCAAAGCTCAAAAACCGACTCCGTGAGGACCGCACCGCCCTGCCAGTGGCTACACATTAGTTCTTCTGGGCTGACCCCGAGAACCTCCATGGCCGCCGTCTGCAGCTGCCCATCCCGTCCCTCATTGGAAACGAGCTCTCCGTCTACAGGAATCCGAAGAATATGCCATACATCGTGCAACATGATCGTCATCTCTCCGAACGGCATGTGGAACGAGTTCGTATCCGGCTGCCACCTTTCCACGAATGCAGATATCAGGGGGAAGTCAATATGTCTGAACATAATGTCTGCCAGGTGTGATAACCCAGTCCCCTCGATCTGGGCCCTCATCTCGGCCGACATCTCCGCTCGCCACTGACTCAGCCGCTGACATACAGTCCATCGGTTCTGACACTTCAAGAGACCCCTCATCTCTCCATTCCACATACGAGACGCTACGTGGCCCAAGAAGCTCGGTATGACGCTATCATCCGCCGGCCCACCGGACACAGGCTCTGTAACAAGCCACGTAGTGTCGTCCTCCGCTCTAGATCGTTTGCCAGTACTGGACGACCCAGTACTAACAAACCTACCGCCTCTGCCCTTCACCACGCGCCAATCTGAGGATAATTCGACGCCAATCTCATCATCGTCTTGCTCACCGGAGTAGAACTCGCTAGTTGCGTAATCGTCTTGCTCAGCAGTCATCTCCCTCATCCGAACTGCCTCTCTCTGTCTCCGTACAGAGGCATCAATCCCGCGCGTCCTCGTGTGACGCGGTCCTGAACCAGCTAGTTCACTAAATAACCGAGGCACCGATTTACCGGCTCCTCCCATCTATCATTTCACATTTTTAGTTAATTAAACAATAATCAATAATAATAATAACAATCAATAATAATAATAATAATAATAATAACAATAAATAATAATAATAATAATAATAATAATAACAATAAACAATAAATAATAATAATAATAATAATAATAATAACAATAAATAATAATAATAATAATAACAATAAATAATAATAATAATAATAAATAATAATAATAATAATAATAATAATAATAATAATAATAATAATAATAATAATAATAAATAATTTTTTTTTGTGTCGGTCGTCTGGTCTCAGACGACTCACCCAAGGGTGAGTCGTCTGACGATCTCGACTCACCCAAGGGTGAGTCGCCTGAGACGGGCGACTGACCCAAGGGTGAGTCGCCTGAGACGGGCGACTGACCCAAGGGTGAGTCGTCTGCCTGTCTCGACTCACCCAAGGGTGAGTCGTCTGCGACAGACGACTCACCCTTTGGTCAGTCGCCCGTCTCAGGCGACTCACCCTTGGGTGAGTCGAGATCGGCAGACGACCGACGCAAAAAAAAAAAAAAAAAACACAACTTCAATTCATAACTTCACGATTCAATTCAAGGCAAAAAATATTCAATTCAAGGCAAAAAAAATTCAATTCAAACAAAAAAAAAAAAAAATTTCGAAAAGTTACCCCCTTGCGCCGTCGGTCGCCGCCTCCCTCGCCGTCGAAACCTCTGCCGCCGCTGCCGCTAGCACTTGACATGGTCGTGGTGGTGGTGGTGGTGGTGGTTGCCGGTGTGATGGTGTGGTGGTGAGGATGAGTGAGTGAGGAAGAGAGGATGAGTGAGAGTGAGTGAGTGAGAGTGAGTGAGGAAGAGGGGTGGGTGAGGGTAAAATTGGAAAGGGGGGGGGGGCGGTAGCTAGTAAAAAGGGGCGGTATTTAGCAATTCACCTTTTATTCTCAAATCAGTACTAAAAGGCCATAAATAGTCACTACTCCACTCACCCAACTATGATGATGATGACTGCTTCTCCATTTAAACTCTAGTATGAATGAACTGCAAGCTAGATGAACTATATAAAAGCCCACTATTTATACTTGAAATAAATCAACTCCCAAACCATTTACTACATGGGTTATTGGTAGCCAAAATTTCTGTAAATCAAATTGATTTATTAGTAAATGAAAGATGTATTTCAGTAAACAAATATACTCCCTCTGTTTTAAAAAAATCTTAACATTTGTTTTTTAAAGGTCAAAATTTACACACTTTGACCATTTATTATGAAAATTTGTTCACAAATGTGGTACAATGGATACAGAAGAAGGAGATCATGCCTTGGCTCATTTGAGCATCTTTAAAGAGTTAGATATTTGGTTTGATAGACTTGTACAACATATTGTAAGGGAGAAAAATAGTGATGCAGATCAATTAGCGAAGTTAGGAGTAAATAGGGATGAAAATCTTTACATTTGGATGTAATATTTGGGCTTTAACAGCCTTAGGACTTTTGTACTTGAGATTTGGCACTTAGTTGCCTACATTTATAAAATTTTGCCATTCACAAAATAATAATAAATCAGAAACTTAGATGGAGTACATTTTAGTGAACCGATGTGACATTTTAAGATTTTGATAAAATATATTGGTATTTTAAAATTTAAGCTCTCAAAAATATCTCAGCACATGAAACATTAACTAATATCTTAAAAATATTAACTGAACTCTCAAACTAAATTTGATTGATTTGATCCAACACTTCGACGTCCTGCAAGATTTGACACAAAACTGACCCTTCCCAATGTAAATGTCAGCATTTCTTTAACTATAGTTCATTTATAATTCAAAAAGTTGTCAATAAAGAAACATAGCTTCCTTCTTTTCGTACGTAACAAAAAAATAAAAATAAAATGGAAGATCTTGTAATGATGTGTCAATCCCTTATTCGATCTCACTATTGAGTTGTCGAACTCTCATTCGTCCAATGTGATGAAGCAATTGTTTTTTTATGTTAAAATCGAATACTAAATATTCCATACGGTTAACTAAACTTACCAATTTTTAACTAAAATTTTCATATGTGCAAGTTTTGTTAACTCAAGCAAGACACCTATAAAACAAAGGAGACACTATTCATTTGTTACACTTCTTCATGTTTCTTCTCAAATCAGTACTATAAAAAGCCATGGATATTCACTACTCCACTCACCCAACTACAATGGTCTCACAAGAAAACAATTTAATGGAAGTGCTTGTGACATAATTCACACCCGCAAGGCCCTCAATGATACCACAAACACAATTCACACCCTCAATGATACCAACAAGTATCCCACCAACAGATGTGATACCGACACAATCAACACCATTAGCTATCACACCATACTACAAACGTAGAGAGTATTAAGCAATTGGGTAATTACTCTAAAAACTCGTCCTTTATATTTGCTCCATATTAAATGTAACTTCGGTTTCTTGGTCAATGTCATTGTTGCTAAATTAATTAGTAGTGTTAAAGAGATGGACACCTTCGAAATTATAGCTTAGCTCGAGTTTTGTCCTTAGTTTTTGGTTTAAAAATTTTTGCTAGGCTTGTTTGTGCAAAAGACGATATTTTTACTCCTTCTTCCAATTTATGTTTAGTTCATGGATATATTTTAGTTAAATTAATTTAATTAATTTTCAATGTCATTGTTCAAATTTAGTAGTGTTATAGACACGGACACCATCTAAATTATAACACCCTATCATTATTATGGCTTAACTCAAGTTTTCTCCTTAGTTTTTGAGTTGATAAATTATGCTCAATTTGTTTGTGATGTAGACGATATTTTAATTACTTCTCCCAATTTATATTTAGTTTATGGATATATTTCAGTTAAATTAACTTAATTAATGAATGCCTTGTTCAAATTTAGTAGTGTTATAGATACAAACACCTTCAAAATTATAATACCCATATCAAAATTAAAGCTTAACTTGAGTTTTCTCCATGCATCACAAAATTTAACCAAAATAAGTATTGCTTGAACTAAAACTAATTTAATGCCATAACATGGACACCTGATTAGTGTTGGGTGATTATTGGGTGTTTTGTGTTCTGAAAAATTATGCATGCAATTTTATTATTTGGACACGGATACCTAAATCAATACTAGTAGTGAATTAGTAGTACCATTTCTAAATTAATGTTCTAATTAATTTTCAATGTCATTGTCCTAATATTTTGTAGAGGAGGAGATTGATGCGGTCTACTCCATGGAGTCTTCAAGAAACTCTACAAACATAAGAAAAGGAAGCTTGCAAAGTTCGGATACGAAACCACGTCCTTCTGGAATGCATCTTGTGGATAAATAAAAAGAAAGTTGTTGCCCATTTGTTACAAGATTCCGGAGATCCCTTCGTGAATATCATCAAGTTGCTTGATCCGCTCATTCATTTTGAGGAGTGTTTTTCCTCTCTCACACCAAAGGTGGATGTTGTTAGGGTAGACAAGGTCGAGCAAAAGGTGGTATCAATGAGAAAGGCAAGGGGAAAGGGAAAGGCAAGGGGAAAGGGAAAGGCAAAGAAGTTAGCCGACGACTTTGTTGATTTGGCCTCCGACTCTCAAGTTTAACTCCGACCATAAACTTGGTGCTACAATAGGGTGGTTTCATGGTCCAAACTCCTTGTTTTGTGTTGGTTTTGTGATGCATGTAGATCCTTTAAATTCTGTAATTTGAGCTCTGTCACTTGAACTCTGTTATTTTAAAGTTTAGATACTTAAAGCAAGAAAATAATGGAGTTCAAGTGACAGAGTTCAAATGATAGAATTTAAAGGATTGACATGCATCACAAAACCAACACAAAATAAAGAGCTTGGACCACGAAACCACCATATAGTAGCACAGTTGACCACCAACTTTTTGGTTGGAGTTAAACTTGAGAGTCGGAGGCCAACTTCTTTCCCTTTTCCCCTTGGCTTTCCCTTTCCCCTTGCCTTTCTCGTTACTACCACATTTTGCTCGGCCTTGTCTGCCCTAGCAACATCCACCTTTGGTGTGAGAGAGGAAAATCACTCCTCAAGAGGAATGAGTGGATCAAGCAACTTGATGATATTCACCAAGGGATCTCTGACAACTTGTAACAAATGGGCAATGTCTTTCTTTTTATTGTCCCACAAGATGCGTTCAATTGACCCTTTCCTTCTATTGATTTTATGCCATGTCAAAATATGCCCTATATTATGAAATAGATGGAGTATGGTTTAAGGCCAAGGAGGATGAATGCATTAATTTCGATTGAACAATGCAATTAAGTGGATGGACTATGTCGGACTGGTTAGCCAACCTCGGTTACATCATAAGAGGAGATATCATTTGGGAGGTATCATAATCGATAAAGTTAAATCGTATTTGAGTATCGTTTATTAATACCTTTTTTTAAAAAAAAAGAGACGCTCCTAATGTTACCGCATTCATACCTGTACATATAAAAAAAAGTCCTCCATTAAGTTAGAGAAGCCAATAGGTTGTTGGTCGACTTTATGGCTAATTTTGATCGCTCCTCTCCTAATTTACTGATTTGGACGACATTGTTAGACCAATTCTTCACCAAATTAAATTAATGGCCAACATTTTAAGATAATTATTTTAGAGGGTTCTCTCAACTTTCTTATTTGTTTAATTCAATTCAAAACTCCACTATATAATTATACAAACTAGATTACGATTAATATAAATTTTGGCATGGTTTTTTAACACGAAACCGAAGTCGATCCAAATTGAACAGGAGCCTAACAGTCAACCGAACAAGTCTTTAAGGCGTGAGGCTTTGTCACAGTGGTGACAACCCCCAAATTTGTGACTAAGGTCACGAGTTCAAGCCTTATCACTAATATTTCCCTTCCTCCTAATTCTTAACAGACTATAAAGTAGGAGAGCCCAATCAGCCTCCCACCGTAAAAAAAGAAAAAAAGAAAAAAAGAAAAAACAACTCTTCAATTTTATTTCTATACTTTTTTTTTACTTTTTGGATCTGAGAGCCCACTCAAGCCCCGACCCTTCAAAAAATAAAGTCTTCAATGTTCTTTCTATTTTTTTTATTTTCTTTTTTTTATGCGACGGTTTTATAGTAACAGTGGAAAGACGAGAGTTATTTTTTTTTTTTCTAGTCTACGGAATAAAAATAAACCTTTAGGCTTTAATTGCCATCTCTTAGCTTTTACAAAGCCACAAATCGGGCCTAGGTTTTAGCCCGAACCAGCCCGACCCCAAATTAACAGAATAGTGCTGTGTGCACTGGCGGGCTCTGTTGAGTTCCGCAAACAAACCAAAGCATAGTTGACAACTTCCCCAAATTCATCTCTCATCAATGGCTTCCCGTCAAAGATCTGTGTTCGATATCTCGGCACTTAAAACCGAATTTGAGAGTGCCGGTATCAACACAAACTTCATCCCCTTCATTTGGAAGTAATTCCCTCTTTCTCTCTCTCTCTCTCTGTGAATTTTGCATTATCAAATTGTGTATTTTTATTTTTTTTGGGCCTTGAATGTTATTATTATTAATGGGTGTAAACTGTTGATACAGGTATGTAGTGCAAAACCCAAATTGCAAATGGGATGAAATTCCTTCATTACCCTCAGCTGCTTACCCTCTTCTTAACTCCAAGTTCTTGCCTTCATCTTCTATTTGTGACACTGTCTCACATTCTACTGATAATGTCACCTCCAAACTTCTCATCAAGCTTCAGGTTTCACTTTTCTTTCTCCTTTTCTTTTTTCTGTAATTTTTCTGATATTAAAATTGTTTTACTGCTTGCAAAGTTCATGAATTATTGGTCCTTTTATTCTGGAAATGAAGAATTGAACTGGTATTATTGTGAGATTATAGTAAATGGGAAAAAAGAGAAACCCTTTTTTCATAGCATATCATAGTTAAAGTAGTTTAGTTATAGCTGTCTAGAGTTTCAATAGTAGTATTGTTAGGCCGGCCAACTTTGTTATCTATTGGTTTTGTGGGTTTATGAGTTTTTGTTCATTAAGTATACCTCTTGTGTTGTGTTCTCAAGGCTGGTTAGGTACCCATAGAATTGTTTAAATTGTAACTACTAGCATATTGTAGTAGAAAAGCTTCTAGTCCTATGTTCTCATGGCCATGTAGGAGTTGGCTATAATTTATGAAAAGCAGTAATCAAAATGAGTGAAGAAGCATGATTAGGTTGCTTATGAGGATGCATTAAATTAGGCCTGAGATAGCATTTTCGTCGTTCATATTAAAAATTTGATTGTAATGTTGCATATACTCTACTACCGTTCCCCTTAACTTATTAGCTTAATTATACAGTACGTTGAGTCTATATTTGTGACGGGGAAATTTATGTATTTCATGTTCGTCTCTCTGTACGCTTCTTTCGAACGAGCTGGAATGGGGTTCCTTAGCTGAGGGGTAGGATGTTCCATGCTCTTTGAAAGGATTGCAAGTAAATTATGGCAGAGGAGAATTAATAGACTGAAATGTATTGAATCCAAAGCTTTATGGAAGTGAATTTGGGGTACCTATACCAGAATTTTTTTGCTATGGTCTGGTATATTGAAGCACTCTTCAAATTTCCAAAGTTCTGTTGTAGTCATCTTTGATAATTTTAGTCTTTGCTTTCACCCCTCCTATCTTTTTTCTTAACCAAACCAAAGTATCTTCATTCCTTGGAGTTCCTACTTGATAGCAGAAACTGTTTTCTGATGATTGTTCTCTCTATTTTGGTATTCCTCTACCAAAATAGTCTCTTTTCAATCCCAATTACCCGTAGGTAGCTTCTCGTATCCCCATTCACGCACCGCATGTCGTTTTGAATAGCGTATCATCTAACATTTAGGCTAACTATTTGGTCCTGGCTTCATTTAACCGTGTATGCAGTGCTTATCCTAGCATTTTGTGGACAGAAAATTTCATTAGAATAACAATCATGCCTAGTCATAGAACTGACCATGTATCTGTTATCTGCATTTACCCTTGATTGTCCTTCCCAGGCCCCTCCGTTTATTTACTCGTATATAGTGCATGCATAGTCGAGTATATACCTCTCTACTAGGAGACTAGTCAGGGGTAAGGCTGCGTAAATCTGGACCTCCCCAGACCCCGCCCTCGGCGGGATACTTACTGGGCGGTTGTTGTTGTTGTTGTTGTTGTTGTTGTTGGTTAGGTATATATATACACATTCAAACTATACTTTCTGTCATTTTTAGAACCCTATTAATATTACCACCACGTCGACTTTAAGTTTTTTTTTTGGACGATTAGTGGGCCTTCATCTTAGTATTTATGCCTCTATCTAAGGTGGAATTGGAAAGATGGAATTAATTTTGCATTCGATGACATCATGTTTTTGTTACATCAAATTTGTTTCATATCTTCAAGTCGGCTCTCAAGGTTTACACCCGTTTAATCAAGTGACTACATTTACATCCTCTTAAAAATGAACTGCTACCCGGAAAATGTGAATGTACTATCTTTATAATTTGTCATCCATATTGTTGCAGAGTGGGGCTTTTGTGGAGGCTGTGGTGATGAGATATGATACCCGTTTAGGAAAATATGCTGGCAAACCGCGTCCGGGTGGGCAAAGGTCAACCTTATGCGTGTCATCTCAGGTAACTTTACAACATTGCTTTTCTTTTCTAAGATTGTATAAAAGTAGTACCTGTCTGTCTTCCTCCCCTCTCTGCAGGGCTTGTGTCTCCATTTTCATTTTATTTTTCAAAGTTCACTCAGGAATCATGACATGACGCTGTTTCATTTCATTTTATCTATGGGTTTGACATGACGCTGTTTCAACACGATCTTTATGAACATGGATTTAGCTACAAAAAAGATGGTAATCTTGTTAAATAAGACTGATTTAATTGTGATCATAAACAACCTTATAGTTATCTGGTGTTGCTAAGCTGGTTATATTTTGCTAAAAAATGTTGATTAAGCCACATGGAAATTCTGAAGAAGTATATGAAATTATTGAGAGAGATTGACATAAATTGAACTCAATGGTGAGCTGCTCCAAAATTAAATGGACTTCATTCCATTATTTGCATGTTGTACAGTACCATTTCAAGCTAATTTTCCGAATTTAAATGGGTTTAGTCTTCTTCATGCTAATCATATATACTGAATAAAGACAGGACTCATAATAAGATAGTTTTTGGTGTTTCTTTTGTTGTTTGTGGTAGATTTTTGTTGCAGCATGTTTAGAGGTTTAGGTAAGGACTATAATTTTATCATATGCTGCAGGTTGGCTGCAAAATGGGATGTAAGTTTTGTGCAACTGGAAGCATGGGATTTAAAAGCAATTTGACTACGGGAGAGATAGTGGAGCAATTAGTGCATGCGTCACGTATATCCAATATACGTAACATTGTTTTCATGGTAAATTTTTCCCCTTTACTAGTTGTCGAACAGATGTAGAATTGGTATTCAATATCAGTTACTTATGATTGCCTATTAGAATGTGTTAATTACTCAGCTGGCAATAAGTGACTTCTGTTTGCCTGTCTGCCTGTTTGGTATGTTACTCTTTGTTTAATCTAGAAGATTGAGCCAGTTATCCGGTGGGAAGTTCCTTCTTCAGCTCTCAGTGTCGAATTAAGAGGTAAAAAATTCTGAAAAAGACAACAATAGGAGCTACACAAGACAGAAAAGGTCTTTAAGGATGAAAGCTGTCTTCCTTTACGTACCATGTAGGGATAAAATATGTTGATTCATGGAATAACTTTTCTACACTTTCTCGTTTAGGGAAGCTGAATGGAAATGGCTGAGACAAGGTTGGGACTAGACAATCTTGACTTGCAGACCAAAGGTTGGGCCTTTTTCCTCACAATAGGCTACTAGGACTACCGTATTGCTTTTACATTTGATTACTTAAGATTAGATGACTTCACTTCCTTTAATATTTTCAAACAAGTTCATTCCCTTTAACCTCTCACAAGGGTAAGGTTGCGTGCAACTGACCTCCTCTTACCCTGCCTACGCGGGAGCCTCTTTGGAGCCACTGGGGTAATGTTGATGAAATGTCTGATTATCCAATTTTCAGACATGTGTTTTGCCATGTATATTAGGTATTGAAGGGCCCAAAATAAAAAGAGGGGTTTTGAAGCACACTAGACTAAGAATTCACTTTCAAAAGTTTCTTATTCTAAAAGAAAATCCAGATTGCCTCTTACAGGATATAGTCATTCAAATAAATGAAACAGAAAGCGAAAAGAAAGTTCAGATTGAGATGTTGACACGTACTATGTTGTGGGAGAGAGTCACTTATCTAGCTTCTGTATGGGCTAGAGCTGCTGGGGCATTATATATGGGAACACTCGTCTCTTCGGATAACACCAAGGCGTCTTCTAGGACATCTGTGCTAGCAGTTTTGCATGGCTTTCATTATTGCTTTCCTAGCAGTCTAGATACTCTAGACATGGCTTTCGCCACTAGGATCATCCATTCGGATCGACAAGGTTGGTTTTATTAGTTATCCTGACACGTTAATACTTTATAGCTTCGTTAGTACACATATTGCATGTCAGGAGTCTACCTCAATCATATAGCTAGAAGGAGTTTATTATCATAAACAGAAGGCACAAGTGAACTTAGGGCTCGTTTACTACCTTGTAATCAAAATGCAATGCAATGCAATCAATTTATAGAGTATATGTGGTGTGAAAAGTGAAGAGTGGGAGGAGAGGGATGGAAAAAGTGGGGTTGATTACATTATCTAATGTAATCACAATTGCTCAATTATTCCAATGTAATGGTGATTACTTTGGATGGTGTAATCAAACTCACTTTTTCTATATCTTTTCACCCCCTTCTTCCTTTTCCACCACACGTTTACTCTATAAAATGATTGCATTGCATTGCAATTGATTGCAAGGTAGTAAACACCACCTTAGTCCTTATAGCAACATAAATTTAGCTCACAACAACTAAGGTTTGCATCATTTAGTTGCCTAGTCAATCGAATTTTCATCAGCTCCAAAGCTTTGGATTATCATCCCAGCTACACATTCCCAATCAACCTAATCTTGTATCTATTATTTTCTAAAGTTTGGCCATGTCATCATCAGAAGATTCTACTAGTCCCCATAGGCTGATGCCTTGGTTCAATATTTTCTTCATCGAGGTGGTCCTCTATCCAAACACACAAGGATGAGAAAGTTAAGCCAAGGTAGCCTAGATTGGTAAGTTCGATCATCGTGTAGTATTTCAACCACTATATACTTAAACACATGAGGCCATTGAACCCTGCAATAGGGTTGTATATCATATGTTTGTAGCATTTTGAGCACATCATTCGAGGAAGCCCAACAAAGATCTTCTGCCACAATGTGTGAGCAATCGATCTGTCTTAGAATCGTGTATTTCTTGCTAGGAGCAATCACATTAAGATTTCATCATTGCTTGTGTGATTTAGCGAATAAAGGATAGACAAAGCTCGAGTTCATCACCACTAATCGTGATTGTCAGCCAGATATACTCACGAAGTTTATAACTTCAGAAATGTTCGAGAAGCTCAAGAAGATGCTCGAGCTTGCAAATTAAGACAGGGATTTTATGATCGTTAAGCTCCAATATACACATAAATAGGAGAAAGATAGAAAATAAATGCTAGGGAAAGAGAGAATGTAGGGAGAAAGAAAATATCTAGAGGCTTAAATAAGAGACAAGATCCACGATCCACTATTGGGGACACATTACATTACCATGAGTCTATTAATAGATACTCTCTTTGCCTGGAATTAGTTGTGAAGTATAATGTTTTAGGATGTCCGGAAAAAAATAGTTATACAGTAATAATTGTACGTGGTGATTTGGGTTTTCCCTGCTACTATCGAGCAATTGTTGACTAGGCATATCAGAATTATTTTGGTGCTTATGGTTGACTAGGCAAATGTCCGGATAATAGGTTGCTTTGGTGGTTTGCAGTTATGGCAATATTTTGGTGCTTATGGTTGGAACGTAATTCCCGCATCTTTTCAGGGGTAGCCGAATCGAGGGATTTGGTTTGGGATAGGGTGCTCGCTTTGGGCCAAAGCAGCTAGGGCTTTTAAGGGGTTATCAATTACTAATATCCAGCGTAATTGGGGTTTCTTGTAATTAGCTTCATTTTTGAAGACTTCTTGTCCTCTTAGTTTGTAATGTTTCCTTTTCATCAATGATATCTTTCTTATCTGAAAAGAAGTAATACTTGTACGTGTGTTTTGAAGAGAGGTGGGATATACAAGCTAAACTCTAAATTTAAATTTGAGAGCAAGATTTACTCAAAAGTCTCTAACAACTAAATTTGGATGGAGGGACTACTTGTTAGTTGTTACTAAAATGGGGTGTTACAAAGTGTTTTACTTGTTAATTGTTTTCTGTAGCATGGCACAGCAAAACTTACCTTACTATCTATCTATTTGGAGCCCCTACAATGAATAAGGGTAAACATATGTCACTGAAAATGTATGTTTCTGGTTGGTAGTATCATTTACATGCGAGACTAGATAAGGAGGTACATGAGCGGGGCAGTGACGAACCTTTTACATAAATTCTGGCCCATTGTACTCTTAGCACTTAGCACACCACCTATTGACTACAAGCTGGCATGCTTCGAAGTTCTATACACACACACAAACCTAATACTGGAGTTCCTAGACTTCCAATCAGATTTAGAGGCCTAAGACGTTTGAGGATATTGTGGAAGGAATTTCATCTCTCAGGTATCGACTTTTTTGTTTCCACTGGTCAGATATAAAGTGGGTAATGGGCTATGGGTTCGGTTCTGGGAGGATTTGTGGAAGGGTGATTGTCCTTTTTCTTCCGTGTTTCCTCGAGTGTATCATTTATCCACCCTTCATGACGCACCCATTGCTTCGTTCTATTCTCGTAACGGTGGCTCTTGGGACCTTCATTTACGAAGGGTCCCCCATGATAGGGAGATGCAGGAGATTACCTCTCTTCTCAGTATTCTAGACCCATTCATCTTGGCACTAATATTGATTCTCGGGTTTGGGTTGGGGATTCCTCTGTTTTTTTTCTTCTTCCTGTAAATCCTTTCTTCATCACCTTAGTCTTCCTTCCCAAGATCCTCATTTCCCTTTTTTTTTAGAAAACATGGGTGTCCAAGCTTTTACTTGACTCATCCCATGGGCGTGAAGTTAACGACCGATAAACGTGAGGGGACTTGAGCCGGGGACCTCTGGAATATTTCTCAGAGGTGTCTTACCAACTGAGCTACCCCCCTAAGGGTTCCCAGTATCCTCATTTCCCTATAGCTAATTTTATTTGGAAGTCCAAGGCCCCTTCGAAGGTGTGTGCTTTCACTTGGACCTTAGTGCTAGGTAGATTGAACACCCATGATATGTTGCAGTGGCTGGGTGTGTTTTGTTGACAGATATGTGTGTTCTTTGTCGAAATGGGAGTGAGACGGGTGTGCATCTGTTTTTGCATTGTGATTTCGCTCGTGTTTTGTGGCGTCGATTGTCGGGGTAAGTGTTTTGCTTGGACTGCTACGGACTATCAACACTTGCAGATTCTCTATAATGGGTTAAGGATGGGAAAGGAGCAAAAGTTGTTGTGGTGTTGTGCTTGCCTCGCCATACTTTGGTGCCTTTGGTTAGAGCGTAACTTTAGGATCTTTGATGGGGGCGGTAGGCCACTTGAGCTCGTTTGGCGCCGTGTGGTGTGTTTGGCCGTTTGGCGTCATTGTGGGCTAAAGCAGCTGGGGCTTTTAAAGGGGTGCCCCTGACTTATGTACAACGACATTGGGGTAATTTGTTTTCCGTTTTGGAGGACTCCTTGTCCTCTTAGCTTTGTAACTGCTCTTTTAGTGTTATTAATAAAATTTTATTTTATCTAAAGAAAGGATATTGTAGAAGGAATACTTAATGGTGAATGAGCCTATCAAGTCTATCGAGTCACACTTTCTAGGTTTAACCTTCCAATCTTGGGCATCTAAAAGCAGTTGAGCCTAAATTATCCCCATGTAGGCAGAGCTAGAAATAAGCCTACAAATCCCGTGGTGAAACCTTCTGATGATAACACGGACAAACCCATAGGTAAGGATCTCATGGAGGAGATTGTTGTTGTGGTCGAGGAGAGAGGTGGTTGCGAATCTAATGATCATCAGAAGATGTATGATGATGAGTTGGAGGTTGGGAGTTGTGTAAAAAATAAAGGTTAGGTTAGGGTGTTCAATGGGTGATCTGTTACTCCTATTTTGTTGTGGGAGAAGGTCAGATACCTAGCTTCTTGGGCTGCGGGGCCATTTCGGAGGTTAGGTTGGAATTGGAGCTAAATTAGATTTTGTTGAGAATAAAATGATTTAAAATTAAACCTTACCAAATTACATAAGTGGTTTAGAATAAAATGATCTAAATAGAAAATATAATTTGTGGTTCAATGGTTATTATAACCATTGACATAATTAGTGAATACTAAGTTATGTTTTGTAAGACTGCGTACATCTGGACCTCCCCAGACCCCGCCCTAGGCGGGATACTTACTGGGTTGTTGTTGTTGTTGTTGTAAGTTATGTTTTGTATAAATAGAGGTTCTTGTAAATCATGTAAGATAACCCATCCTCTTGAGTTACAAAGAGAAATCCTAGTACGACCGTGGACGTAAGCTGTTCTTGCCGAACCACGTTAAATTTCTCTTGTTCTTATTGTTCTTCATTAATTCCTTTGCCTTATTATTGTGTGAGTGACTCAATTACGCATATTCCCCAACAGATGGAGATTATTGGAATTGGAGCTAAATTAGATTTTGTTGAGAATAAAAGGATTTAAAATTAAACCTTACGAAATTACATAATTGGTTTAGAATAAATAGAAAATATAATTTGTAATTCAATGGTTATATGCCATTGGTATAATTAGTGAATACTAAGTTATGTTTTGTATAAATAGAGGTTCTTGTAAATCATGTAAGATAACCCATACTCTTGAGTTACAAAGAGAAATCCTTGTACGACCGTGGACGTAGGCTGTTCTTGCCGAACCACGTTAAATTGCTTGTGTTCTTATTGTTCTTCATTTTTTTCCTTTGCCTTATTATTATTGTGTGAGTGACTCAATTCTGCATATTCCCCAACAGTGGTATCAAAGCGAGGTTAGATTAGGGAGAGACAAAAATTCACAATAATGGAGGGAAGCAAGATTGTTATTGAAAAATTCAATGCAGACGATTTTGCGTTTTGGAAGATGCAAAATACTGACATATTGTATCAAAAGGAATTGGATCTGCCATTGGAGGGCAAGAAGCCGGACTCCATGAGTGATGCAGATTGGAAGAAATTTGATAGGCAAGCGCTAGGTGTTGTGAGGCTAACGCTGGCTCGAAACATTGCATTCAATGTGATAGAAGCAAAGACAACTGTTGAATTGATGAAGGTCCTGCAAAATATGTACGAGAAACCATCGGCAACGAATAAGGTATTTCTTATGAGGAAATTGTTTGATTTAGAGATGGATGCTAGTACTACGACTATAGCAGACCATATTAATGAATTTAATGGGGTCATGAGGCAATTGAACTCGGTAGAATTAAAATTGATGATGAAATTAATGCCTTACTTTTGCTATCTTCATTGTCCAAAAGTTGGGACACTACTGTAAATGCTGTAAGTACATCTATAGGGAAGGAGAAACTTGTATTCGATGAGGTTAGAGATTTATTTAATTCTTGGTGAAAGCCTTCGTCGAAAAATGTCGGATGGGTCTTACAGAGTTGAGGGTGCTTTAATTACGAGTAGTGACAAAGGTAGGGGAAGCGGAAGAGGTGGTCATCAAGGAAAATTGAATAGTCGAGGAAAGAGTGGGCCTACATGCTGGGGTTGTGGTGAGGTGGGTCATTTGAAGCGGGATTGTCCTAATCCTAAAAATCGACGATAGCGTGAAGAGAATGGATTCGCGGCAATAGCGGAGGGAGATTATGAGGAAGGCGATGTTTGTGCCCTAACTATCGAACCTCATGCGAAGTCTTGGGCTTTAGATTCCGGAACATCATTCCATGCATCTCCATTGAAGGCAACTTTCAGAAACTTTGTTAGACGAAAGTTTGGCCGACGAATTTGATTGGGAAGTTCAATGGCAAAAAGAAGGACGTGCTTACTTGGCTAATGGTAAGTGTGTGAATGTGATGGGGAAAGGTTTAATTTTTCCATGCATCCCCATCACATTAAACGCAACGTTTCGAGCCAGCTTTAGCCTCACAACACCTAGCGGGCTAGCTCTTGCCTATCCAATTTCTTCCAATCTGCATCACTCATGGAGTCCGGCTTTGGTAATCTTAACTCTCAATTCCTAGCCAGTTTCCTTTTTGGTCTGTCCCTTGTTTACGTTCACAGTTCCTTATTTGGTAAAATTTTTGCTATGAAATTACACTTTACCTCTCACTTAAATTATGTTTTATTTTTGTTAATCCATCATCTAAACTAATTCAGCCCATTAAATAACCCAACCCAAAATCCCTCTTCTCCCTCTCTCCTCAGACCACCACCATAACCACCCTATCTCACTCCCTTTCTCTCTCCTCAGACCACCACCATAATCACCCTATCTCCCTTTCTCTCTCCCCAGACCACCACAATAACCACCCTATCTCCCATTCTCTCTCCTCAGACCACCACCTCCACCACCACCACCACCCAAATCTCACTCACTCTCTCTCTCTCTCTCTCTCTCTCTCTCTCTCTCTCTCTCTCTCTCTCTCTCTCTCCTCTTACCACCAGAAACTCTTTTCCTCTTTTTCTAGGCTTTAATTTTCGGCATCATTGAAAGCAAGGAAACTCTTTGTTTCTCTTGTTGGTGAGTTACCTGGACGGCTGGCTGGACCAAACAAAAACATCGAATTTTAGGGGTGAAAGCCGAATTTTAGAGTTGTGTTGTTAGGGACTTAGGGGGACGGTGGTGGGTGGTGGATCTGATTTTTCCGTGGAGAGAGAGAAAGGGGTGGTGGCTATGGTGGTGGCGGCTGGTGATATGAGAAGGGAGAGAGGTGGTGTGGTGGTTGGTGATCTGAGGAGAGAGAAAAAGAAGGGGTTGGTTATGGTGGGTGGTGGGTGAATGGAAGGAGAGAGAAAAAGAAGGGGGTGGTTATGGTGGGTGTTGGCCTGGTGGGTGGTGGGTGAATGGAAGGAGGAGAGAGAATGGCTGGGTTGAGGGAGGAGAGAGAAGGAGGAAGACCAAAATTAGATAAGGGTATACTTGGAAAGTCAATGTTAAAGTTTACTCCCATTAAAACCCGTGCCATATCAAACTGTGAACGTAAACATGAGACGGAGGGAGTAATAAGGCAAAGTAATAAATGTAGAACAATAAGAACACAAGCAATTTAACGTGGTTCGGAAGAACAGCCTACGTCCACGGTCGTACTAGGATTTCTCTTTGTAACTCAAGAGGATGGGTTATCTTACATGATTTACAAGAACCTCTATTTATACAAAACATAACTTAGTATTCACTAATTATACCAATGGTATATAACCATTGAACCACAAATTATATTTTCTATTTAAATTCTTTTATTCTAAACCACTTATGCAATTTGGTAAGGTTTAATTTTAAATTCTTTTATTCTCAACAAAATCTAATTTAGCTCCAATTCCAACAATTTTGGGGTTATACTATTACTGATATGCAACATAATTGGGGCAGTTTGTAATGCTTTTATGGAGAGGATGCCCTATTATACATATGAAATCTTATTAATATGTTTTATATTTATCTAAAAAAATTCTTTCCTGTGTTCCTTTGTGATTGTCCTAGTTGAATTTTCGAAGTTAATTTTAAAAAAAGTTGACCATAATATTGTCATAAATTTAGTATTTTCTTTTACAGCAAAATAGATTAGGTATCCTGCACTCAGGATCTACATTACATAGGAAGAAGACGCTAAATCACATATGAAGGAGACGTAAACCTTTGAATGCTCTTTCCATTTTATACTACTTAAAACTGTCATCTTCAGTTTATGAGAAGTAGCACCATCTGATTCCTGTCTATCATATACATACGCTGAGACTTGAGTAACAGTATGTTCATAACATTTGATGGTTTACGCTGTGATTAGGGAATGGGGGAACCGTTGAATAACTACTCTGCATTGGTCGAAGCAATTCGCATCATGACTGGATCTCCATTTCAGTTGTCACTAAAGAGAATCACTGTCTCCACGGTATGAGTTACGAAGCTTAAATTCCTGTTGCATGTATGTATACAAAGTAGCATAAATGAATTATAAGATCTTTACTTCCATTGTTTCCCTTTCAATTTGAATATAAACAGCATTGACTGGTATACACTTTTTTGATATTTCTTTTATTTTTGTGTCAAATATCAACATGTGAAGGTAGGGAAAAATATTTCGTCCAGGCAACATGTGACAAACTTTTAGGTGTAATCTCTTTTGATATGTGACGTGAATTACTCAAAAGAGTTGCAGGCTCATTGTCATGAATTTGAACTTTGCACCTGTTTTTTTTTTGTTGCTCCAAATACTTTGTAGGTTGGAATTATACATGCTATCAACAAACTTCAATGTGATCTTCCAAATCTAAATCTGGCAGTATCCCTTCACGCACCAGTTCAAGATATCCGATGCCAAATTATGCCTGCTGCAAGAGCATTTCCTTTGGAGAAGCTTATGAATGCACTCCACTTATACCAAAAAAATCGGTAAAAGTTGACGAATATTTTGTGAGGTTTTGTATCCATGCTGCATGTGGCATTGCAGAGAACTAACTTATTCTCTCTCCTCCTGGTTTCTGTAGACAGCCAACAGAAAATCTTTATCGAGTACATAATGCTTGATGGTGTGAATGACGAAGAGCAGCATGCGCACCAGCTTGGTAAATTGCTGGAGACATTGGAAGTGGTAAGTTCTTTGCAAATAGCATTCTGTAACTACATCTGTTTCTAAATTTATCAAGCTGTACATTTCCTTGGTTGGCTGAGTCAGAAGTCTCGTATAGCTATGCTTATAGGATTCGGAGCAATATCTTAGTTCTTTGAGTACCTAATAAAGAGATTATACTTATATCACATTTAGTTGGGGAAGTTCAAGCCGTATCATCTTCATCCATAACTAGCAAATTTTAATGGGCTCATGCATTTCCAGATCCTGTTTCGAGGCCTGCTTATGTTGTTTCAGGAAGAATAGAGTGTCCGTATTTTCCAGAAGATGACCAAACTCTTAAATAACTACTGCACTTTTAATTTGACAACCTGTCTGCTAGAGGTTTGCAGACTGATCATTGGTGAAAACATCCCATTACCAATTCCCCCCAAAGTACAATGTTTCAGCTCAATGATGGTGTTCCTAGATATCAACAATGCACGGAAACAGAACTAGTAGAGATCGACAAATGAATTGCGGTTGCTTCTTGATGGCTAATGCAAATAATCAAAATTAGTTTCACCGACTTTCTGCTTCTTTGATCTTGAGCGTTGCATGACAATGATATTTATCTGGCCAGTAATGTGAATCTGCTACTGACTACGAGTACCACCTTGGCTGTATGTCTGGTAGCATCAGTATGTTTCCATTACACGTCGTGCAATAATTTGGTTGTGCTCTGTGGCATCAGTATATAGTTTCATGCTTATGTGACGTTTACTTGCTCTAATATCTGCATCTAATTTTCTATAGGTTATAAACTTGATACCTTTCAACCCGATTGGTAGTTTAAGTCAATTCAAAACAAGCAATGAAGCAAAAGTAAAATGCTTCCAAAGAGTCCTCAGAGAAGTATACAATATCAGAACAACAGTTCGTAAGGAGATGGGCCAAGATATAAGTGGTGCCTGCGGTCAGCTTGTTGTAAATCAACGGAAATCTGCAGGAACCGCTGGTCTTTTAACAGACATTGAAGATCTTCGTATTTGAGGATATATATGCTCGTATATATTTCAAACAATGTATGCATTTGTTTCGTGACATTATATTGAGTATAATTGTATCAATCAGTATTTGGTATATGAAAGTAAGGATTTGTGTTCGTCATCGTGTTCCTCCGTTCGCATTAGTTGTCATTTATACTAATTTGGAAAGTGGAGGCATAATAGTAAAACATCTAAATATAGTTACAGTATATGTCCCTTAAAACTTAGCTGAACTTAAATGGACTGAATTGAATTGAATTGAATTGAATTTGAGTAAAATTAAGATGAATCAAATAAAACTTTAGTTGTCAGCACCAAACAAAACCTATATAATACATAAGAATATTATATTCGCATAGCCATATAGGAGTAAAGTTGAAAAACATATAAAAATAAAGATAACAAGAGTGTTGAAGGATTACAAGAATCAAATCATAGGCTATCTGTAATCGAATTGGTAAATTAAGTTATCTCTCGTGCCTCTACTTAATTAACACGACGTAGATCCAACCACAATGCACGGACAGACCTAAAATAAACTTATAAAAAGGCAATTATTAAAGGAGACAGCTCAATTCGACATAAATTGACATTAAGAGTATGGAGACCAAATTTTTTAAATGTTTCTTTCTCTTTCATTTTCTTTGATTTAGGACAACTCCAACTAGACTCACATGTATAATTTCTGAACATTGTTAATATATACTCATGTTTTTATACATGGTTATCGCAAAATTATTGGGGTTCTGTTGGGGAAAACTGTGGTGTTTACTCACAATCACAACAACAGATAATCGGAAAAATAAAGTGCAAGAACCCAAAAAATAACACAAATAATTTTACGTGGAAAACCCCTCTCAATTAGGGGAAAAACCACGGTGCGGATCTCCACGCACTAAAATATAATCCACTATGATAATCAAGAGTACAAAGGCAACAATCACAAGATCAAACAACAAGTAGACTATCTATCTTTGGTACTAGTACAAAATGACAAACCCTAGTTCAATTTGGTACTCCCACAAACCAAAGATACACTCACAAATACCTATCGATGACCGATCCGAGTACTCTGATTACCTTCACACGAACAAGCCGAATCAACCGTGAACTGGAACAAACCTCTTTAAAAAAAGACTCAACTTCTCTCACTCTTTGTTTGTCTCTCTCACTGACTCTCACTTTTCTGTTTTCGGCTATGCTCTCACGGCTTTTCTCAATCAAATTTTTGCCGTCTCACATGACAGTTAATATAGCCACAACGAGTTATTGTGGGCCAAGGCAAAAAACTACTAACAAAAGCCCACCATATATCACGCAGACTCCTTCACCGAAATCAATTCGGTTATCTTTTTTTTTTTTCTTTTTTCTGCTTTTCCTTTTTTTTTGTTCTATTTTATTTTCTTTACAAAATTAAAATAAAACACAACTAAATATTATTTGCTATTCGGGGCGTTACCTCAACAAATCCTCCCTCGACCCAAATCACCAAATACCTCCACTTTGTCCTAGAAACGGACCTTCTTCTTGGCCTTGCTCCTCCCTACGCAATGACCCTCAACATAGCATAAGTTGTTCTCCGCCTTCCTTCCTTGCACAATCAAAGTAGCACCACGATACACTTTGCACCACCTTCCCGTACCAATGTATATACACCCTTGCGATGTCAACTCACCCAACGATATCACATTGACACGAGCATTGGGTACATACCTCACATTGTGGAAGGTTCTAGTCAGACCACCATGGAGCTCAATTCGGATGCTACCCATCCCTTTCACTTTCATCTTACCACTCCCCATGTTGATGTCACCATACTCACTGTCTTGGCACAAAGTATCAAACATAGCATGGTCTCTACAAATGTGAACCGAAGCCCGGAGTCCAACACCCAACTCTCTTGGCTTTCCTTCCCCTCATTGTTACTAGCCAAGAACAACTCCTTATTACCATCACAAGACATAGCCACATTAGAGGAACCGCTATCATCATCAATTTTAGTCTTACCTATCTTCTCTTGCAGCTGCTTAAAACTCTTCAAATCATCTCTCATCTTTGGGCAACGACTCTGAAAATGACCCTTCTCACCACAATAGTAACACTCCACGTTACTAAAGTCTCTCGCGCGCGACTTCGATCTACTTCTCGGGCCACCACCTCTTCTCTCATGATTCCTCCCTCTTTCGGACACCTCCGCAGCTAGTACTCTATCTCCTTCATCACTTGAAGAGATACCATCAACCTGCAACATCATCCGATCATTCTCTCTCAACATTGTCATTGCTTCATCTAGCGTAACCTCTGTCCTCCCTACAAGTAATGTCTGCACAATTGGCCTGTAAGACTTAGGTAGTGAAGCCAACAATAACAATGCTTCCTCTTGATCGGAGATCTTCTCATCTGCATTTCTCAATTGACATACTAGCTGGTTAAAATTATTAATGTGGTCCTGCAACACTGTACCTTGCTCCATCTTTAGTTGGTACAACTCATATCTCAAACAAAGGTTGTTAGTCAGTGACTTTGATGCATATACACTATGGAGCTTATCCAACAACTTCTTTGAATCTGTCTCAGTCAAGTAATTATACTTAATCTCCGGAGCCATAGCTAATAGTACTGAAAGCTTTCTTCTTCTTCGATGTCCGTTGGGCATCGGTCACATCAGTAGGCTTTGCCTCATCTAAAGCCTCATCTAAGTTCTGTTGAACCAACAAATCCTCAACAATACTCTTCCACACAGTAAAATTAATTTTACCATCAAACAAAGGAATATCAAATTTGGGCACACTCCCAGACATCTTACTTGCACAAAATAATTCCTCCCTTCAACAAATACAGTAATTTTTCCACCACCCGGATCCTACAACCAAAGCTCTGATACCAATTATTGGGAAAACTATGGTATTTACTCACAATCACAACAACAGATAATCGGAAAAATAAAGTGCAAGAACCCAAAAAACAACACAAATAATTTTACGTGGAAAACCCCTCTCAATTAGGAGAAAAGCCACGGTGCGGATCTCCACGCACTAAAATATAATCCACTATGATAATCAAGAGTACAAAGGTAACAATCACAAGATCAAACAACAAGTAGACTATCTATCTTTAGTACTAGACAAATTGACAAACCCTAGTTCAATTTGGTACTCCCACAAACCCAAAGATACGCCCACAAATATCTGTCGATGACCGATCTGAGTACTCTGATTACCTTCACACGAACAAGCCAAATTAACCGTGAACTGAAACAAATCTCTTTGGAGAAATACTCAATTTTTCTCACTCTTTGTTTGTCTCTCTCACTGGCTCTCACTTTTCTGTTTTCGGCTATGCTCTCACGGCTTTTCTCAATCAAATTTTTGCCGTCTCACATGACAGTTAATATAGCCACAACGAGTTATTGTGGGCCAAGGCAAAAAACTACTAACAAAAGCCCACCATATATCACGCAGACTCCTTCACCGAAATCAATTCGGTTATCTTTTTTTTTTTTTTTTTTTCTTTTTTCTGCTTTTCCTTTTTCTTTGTTCTCTTTTATTTTTACAAAACTAAAATAAAACACAACTATTTGGGGCGTTACCTCAACAGGTGCCTAGTTCCTAGAGGTTAAAAAAACTTGGATACATGTGACCTAAAAGAGTTTTGGTTAGGTGTTTAATTAGGGACATCCTTAATTGGGCGTCCTACTAAGTATAGTTCATGCTTATAGTTGAAAACAAAAGAAGAAACCAACAAGGGTGGTGGTTTAGTGAATTCAAATTAAATCCCAAACGGTTTGGTAAGGTAAGGTTATGGATTCGATTCCTCATCCTCCCATGTTTTGTGTTTGTTGGCTTTTAGAAACTATATTAGCTTCTTGATGTTGTCTCATTAATGGGGCTAGTGTCTGCGCTGATTGTTGAGTTAGTCTGATATATTCGCTCTTGAACACGAGAGTTCGAACATGATGTGGCGAGGAGTGTTTCACTCGTCATTCACTCGCGCCCTCTTTTTATTGAGAAAAGAATAAACAAAAGAAGAAAGAATTACATGAAGCAAACTTTCTTTATGTCTTTGAGCTGAAATGTTTTCCCTGATAAGTTCCAATCAATGGCTTAATTTTCATAGCCAAACATGAAAACTGAAAAATAATAGTCATATAATGAAGTCATGGATCTTTTCCTTTATAAAATTTTCCACAATTATAGTACATTATTATATCTCTGGATATCAATTTCATCTTCTTTTCCCCACTTTAAATGAATATATAACATATACGATGATCAATCAGAAATATAATGCGTAATTACGAGAAATTGTGTAATGGAGAGAATACTTATTCATATATTTATTAATACCGCGCCTCGGGGCAAAAAAACCCGAATCAATTTTCATCCAATCTTCCATGGTCTCCTCAAATTAGAGAAGAGAAACAAACACTAAAGGAGCAAACCAGACACAATGTATGCCAAGACAAAGGCAGAAGTGATACGAAAAAGTGACCAAGATATGGTTGAAGCTTCATTTTTCTTATTAGCCTTGTGATGATGATTTAAAGATGCACCACCACCACCACCCCTTCCATGAGCTCCTCCAGCTTTTTTTGTGTTGAAAACAACCTCATCATTTATTTCCCAATTAACATCATTTTCACCTTCAAATATCAAATATCAAAAATGAAACTAATTATATATTATACTAAAAGTCTAGTAATAATAATAATAGTGAAATGAGAAATTCAAAAGCAGAAACCAAAAGGGAATTGAGAAGCAGAAATCATGATCACCTTGTAATTGTAACAAATTATTTTTGCTGATTGATGTGGATGTGGATGTGGAGGCTGAGCTTGACATGATTAGAGAGAGAAAGAAGAGAATATGTTTTAGGTTCACTTTTGATATTTTCATCTTGTTGTGTGGTGGTATACAATGTAGGAATAGGAGTACACAGTAATACTCCTAGTATTTATGCATTATGAAGCAAGCTTACGAGTAGTTATTATATATACGATTTTTCAATGAGAAATGGAGGATATTATACTATGACAAGGCTTTTTTTTTGGTACATGGGTCAATATAATATAGTACATATATATGAGAGAGGAAAATTTAAAATGAGACTTATAGTGTGTTTTTTTTTACCAATAAGTCTGGTAAAAGGTCGTCTTAGGGTAAGGCTATCTCTATATATACAATAAAGACGTCGGCATGACATCATGCTTGTATGAGAGGCCTTGGCTTGAGGCCGTCTCATACGAGATTTTGTTTCTTTTTTCACTGAGTTGAACTGGATTATACGGATCGGAATTGAACTCCACTCAACTAAACTTTATTAAACTCAACTGAACTAAACTCCACTGAACTCAAGTGTCTATTCCGTGAGAGAAAAAGTAGATCACATCACTAAACTGAACTGAACTGAACTCCACTAAACTAACTGAATTACACTCCATTAAACCGAATTTGTTATTAAATAAGTGGAAACAACACATCCTTAATGTAATCTAATACCTCGTTCTTAACCCGTAGGCTGCTAAGACAACATTACTTGGTACAAAGCTTGATCTTTAATAAGGACATTACTATATATTACTCCCTTTTTTCTTTGTTATGTATTTTAAACATCACTCGCTTTATTCATGCGTTAATTAAAATGGTGGACCACATATTGTCAATGATATTGGTGGACCACATAAATGTGGGTATTAATACATATTAAATAATACACAAAAATTGTATAAGACAGTTTTTTCGTAATTTTTGATGAAATGCGATTTACTTCTTTTTTAATGAATGATTCATTTATCAATGACAATCACATCACTCCGATCTATCATCGTTTAATATCAAATTCCCACTTTCTGAATATTAAATCGTAAGGATTTATAAGTGAGCATTACATTTCTGTATAGTAATCCTCTTTTATCATAAGTTGATTTTACACTTGCTTTATAATAAGTGAATACATTTTAAAAGGTCCGTTTTTCGTGGGAATAAGAAAAACTGAGCTCAACTTATTCGAACTACTGAACAAAATTAGACTAAAATATATTTATTTGGACTGAATTGAGCAGATTTTACTTGTAAAAGTTCGACCAATATATAGCTCTCTATTACTCATGACTCATCATACAAATACTTTCAAGATTGGCTAATTAGAAATCGAGTCTGTAGTTCAAAAGTTGAAATTGGGCAGTCGCATGCCAGGCTTGACATAAATTTGACGTGTAGGCTTGGGTCGAATTAACATATCAGGTCCTCTTAAGTTCACCAAATTAGGACTCCTTGTCGTTTGAGCTTATTATTTTTCAAACCGAATAGATGGGAATTTATGAATCCCTCCGAATAACTCTAATTTAAAAATATGCATTAAAATTTTTTCAACGACACATATATCATTGTCAATTTATATATTTAATATTGGGGAAGGAGGGGGAGGGGGACAGAGAAAAAGTAAGAATATTGTGTGTATTGTTTATTTGTATGAATGTCAGACACAACATTATTTCCCTCCATTCCCTAACTCATACTATTACGGAAAACTTTCATTTAGGTGCTTTGAGATTTCGCGTAATATTTTTTAGGTTATATGTGGTTTAACTAATTTTCACTTAGGTGACACAATGTTTTGTATATAATTTCACATAGGTGACAGGTGATGACAGAGGCTAACTTCTGTTAACTTTTGCTGACGTGTGAATGGCGATTATCCTCGATAACCCGATTAATATTGATTAATTATATATTTTTGTGCAAATAATTTTTTTTTTTCCGGAAATTTGGTGTTTTGTAAATGAATTGTGGTAAAAAAATAATTAAAACCATATTTTTAATACGTTAATCAATATTAATCGGGGTCATCAAGGATAACCTCTATTCACACGTCAACAAAAGTTAACGAAAGTTAGTCTCCATCATCACCTGTCACCTATGTGAAATTATTTACAAAACCTTGGATCACTTAAATAAAATTATTCAAACACATATAACCACAAAAATAATAAACAAAATCTCAGACCTAAATGAAAATTTTCCTAAAATTAAACATGCTAGTCTATACGCTAGATTATTAAACCGGGACCACCACGCTTTGATCGAGGAGCACAGATCACGGGTAACAATATAGGAGTATAAGCCAAGAACATATGGCTGATAAGTAGAGTATGATAACTTTGTCATGTTATTTAAAGAAAAGGCATGGACCAACTTTCATAAGTGTTGTAAAGAACTACCCCTATAAATGAACATGCTTTTCTGGAGAGGACATTATACGTAAACTATACGATTATAATTGTTTAAAATGTTTTTTATGAGTCTGCCTCAACTTAAGGTCACCTCTCTAATAAAGAATGAAGTCAACATGATGTCATACTTGTTTGAGACGACTAGCGTTAACGCCACATCAAATGAGTTTTCGTGATAATTGTTTTGACATTTTTATAGTCCTTATTATATGAGAATACCAAAACTAATGCAAAATATATGTACTTATTGGAGTCACAAAAACTTGTATAAGACAGTATTTCTCGATTTTCACTTTTTAGTAAAACTAAGGCCACTATTGATAGTAGGGGTGTGTTCTTTTCCACTTATTTCTACTGATTGAGTAAGGTCCAATAAGTGGAAAAGAACACACCATAGATGATCTCTACATATCTAAAATGTGATCTCAATTTACTGAAAATTTGTCTCACACAAGAATTATTCGGTTGGAGTATATAGTACGAAAATCCTATTTTATTTAGTTTATGAAGAGATAGGCTTTCTAAGGCAGGGTGTTAGCCTGCTAGGCTGGTAGCACATAGCATAAAGCGTTAAAGTGTAAAGCATGAAGATGTATTAGGCTTTCAAGTTTCAACAGATGCTAGTGTCTTGAAATGCAGATATTGGAATAGTTTTGAGTAGAAATATGACTTTCTTGTTTGAGTAGGAAAGTGAAGACGATTCCTTACATGATCCATGTGGTGGTTATAAAAAACATTGAGCCATTGAGGTCCTTTACTCAATCCCCTGGGCCCTGGAATTACAAGTGTTGGATTAGTGGACGGCGGACTAATAGTCTAGTATTACATGTACATGCATAATTATGGAGAATTTTTTCGGTGTTGCCAACCACTATAATTTAGGATTAGTCATTTATAAACGATTGTATTTGTTTTTTATTTGGATCCATTTAATATTGTAGTTAGGGGATACTAATTGTATGTTGTAACTTGTAACTACTAATAATGAGTGACAAGTTATTTGACTAATATTTAGAACTAACTTGTATTTTTGTCTTAACTGATAAACTAATTAACCGTTCAAATTCTGTAAGTCTTCTGTGGAATTAAAATGGGATCACTATTTAATGGGATTAATTGTACTATATAGTGTTACATAAAAACTTTTATAAGACGGTCTTTCTATAACTTTTGGAGAGACGGGGTCACTTTTCAATGAATTAAGGGTCACTGCTCACTATATGTGACCCCTCCATTGCTAAAAAGTGACCATATTTTTTTGTAAGTTGGACTCACACAAGACTTACTCATAATGCTATATGGTATCTTGCAACTTGGTCCAAATATAAATGGTCCTACAAAAATTAATATTAACTGGACTAATATGTCGTCTTATAAATTATAGGGATAAGACGTCGCCTTTTATCCATGTTGAAGTTCTCCTAGGGTCCGCCGTTATCTTCCAGTTTATACTCACGCTAAAGTTTCTTTCTCTAACGATAGGATGTCATTTATGTAACATATGTTCAACCAGGGACTTTAACCATTATACTCATATGTAGTGACCAATTTCCTCATATAAGGCTAGATTATAATTAAAATAATACCCAAATTAGGTGGGAATAAAGAATATTTTCCATGAGGGTATCTATGCAGGCTCGAAAGTTAACACGTCGCATAATTTTCCTTCTCTCTTCAACAGCCAAACTCGCTAACTTGGACAACGTGTTTCACAAACAAAACATGCTAACGGGGATAACGACTCAAACAGATCATATAAGTCGCCCTCCGTGTTGGTGACTTTATTTGGTGGCCCAGTGTTAGGTTCCGCCCTTCACACCTTGTAATTTACAGCATTCCTTTACTTTTCTTGCATTGTAATATGTCTCTATGGCGCTTCCTGCGTGTTGACCCTTGGACATGTCTTTACGCTTTCTAGTTCTTTTCTAACATGTCTTTAATGCGCTTCCTGCGTGTTGACCCTTGGACATGTCTTTAAACTTTCTAGTTCTTTTACTTTAGGAGTAGATGTTGAGTATGAAAGTTATGCACTCTTGATGTATACTCCCGTCAGAATGAATAAAGGTCTAAGGACTCTTTATGGGGGAAGCAGTCCTCCATATTGATGTATTGATGTCAATGCTTGTTGTTGTTAAACTGTATTGATTGCTTTCATCATCCAACCCCTCTCTCAAACTCCGTCCCTTCCTCACTCTCTTGTGTCCACGGAAACCCCGAAAACGTTCCTTGTGTACGGCTGGCACTCTTGTCGCTAGGAGACAAGAGCGCGCCGCACATCCCGCAACTTGAAAAGGCGGACCGTGACAATTGGTATCAGAGCTCTGCTAGAGAAGCACGCTTACTGAAAGGTTGCTCGACATCGAATCCGAAACCATGGTGAACATGAAAGAGCTTGAGAAAATTGTGATCGGGCAAGATGCCCGAATCGATGCATTGGAGGCCCAAATGCATGAGACGTCCTCCGCGAGCTTACGGGAGGAACTTGACCACATCCACAATCAATTTCAATCCTTGTGGGATCAGTGTACTACGATCACTAAAGCCGTTGCTATCGGTAATGGTGGATCATGGTCGAGACAGGTGAAGCCCCCTCAACCCCGGACATACGTGGAGCTAGAGACTCCAAGAAAGTAGACAACTTTGTCTTTGACCTAGAACAATACTTCCGAGTCAATGGACTGGAAGAAGACCAGAAGGTCGACACCATGGTCATGTATCTTGTGGATGACGCGAAGTTGTGGTGGCGTACGAAGTATGCCGAGATCGAAGCCAAAACTCTGACAGTAGAGACATGGGAAGCTTTTAAGAAGGAACTCAATGACTAGTTCTACCCGGAGAACACTGAGTTCATTGCCCGAAGGAAGTTAAAGACCATCAAGCATACTGGGAGCATCCGAGACTATGTGAATGAGTACTCTGCGTGCATGCTTGAAATCAAGGACATGAGCGACAAGGATCGGACGTTCAACTTCATCGATGGGCTAAAAGAATGGGCTCATCGTTAGTTGAATAGACAGAAGCTGGATACCTTGTCGGCTTCTATAAGCGCGGCCGAACGGCTATTTGATAACCAGCTAGGGAAAGAGATCCCACCGAAAAAAGGGCCAACAGGGCCTAGTTCGATTGTGAACCGAGCAGTGTCATCGGGTTCCCAGACAGGCTCGAACAACGCTCGAAACTACAACGGGGGTAACTACAGTGGTGGAAATAGTAGATATGGGAACGTTGGAGGCGGATCTCCTAAACCGGCACCCTACCGGCCCCGAGGTCCAACCTCCTCTTTCAATCGGACAGAAACGTCCACGACAAGATGGCCGACGAAGTTGAGTTGCCATAATTGCAAAGGGCCGCACAAACACAGCGAGTGCCCTCCAGCAGAATCTATCTGAGATGTCTGTGGAGTTTGATGGCACCACTGAAGGAGAGACAAGCAGAAACCACGAGATGGATGAGGATGAGATACCACACATGGGAGCTGCTCATCTATTGGGCGCCCTTAGGGGTGACGAGACCTCCTTGAAAACCAAGTCGACCGAGCTCATGTACGTCGACGTGGTAGATCAATGGACGTAGCACTCGTGCAATGGTTGATACCGGGGCCACACATAAATTTGTGGCCGGCACCGAAGCAGAAAGATTGGGTCTAAAGCTGGACTGCCCGAGCGGCAGCATTAACTCGGTAGCAAGACCTATTCATGGGATTTCCAAGGGAGTCCTTACTCGGATCGGGGAGTGGAGCAGTCGGTTGGACCTTACTGTGACTCCACTAGATAACATTAAGATGGTACTGGGGATGGACTTCCTCCGCACGTCGACAGCGGCACCCATGCCACACTTGAGTTCTTTGTTGTTGATGGGTGACAACCCATGTCTGGTGAAAGCGTCGAATGAGAAAGTTGAGGGTAGAAAGGGACAGATGCTCTCGGCAATGTAGTTTGAGAAGGGACTTCGAAGACGTGAACCGTCGTTCCTGGCTATTTTGCCGATGAAGGAAAATTATAGGGATGAGAACACCCTTCCGGAGGTAGTGAGACTGCTTGAGGGATTCAAGGACATCTTGCTCGATGACCTACCCCAACTCCTCCCTCCTCATCGATCCGTTGATCATCAGATCGAGTTGATCCCAGGAGCCGTGCCACCCGCTCGTAGCCCTTCCAGGATGGCACCTCCCGGGCTGGCCGAATTGAGAAAACCGTTGGATGGACTCCTGAAGAGAGGATTCATCCGACCGTCCAAAGCGCCCTATGGAGCTCCGGTGTTATTTCAGAAAAAGCAAGATGAAACTCTCCGGCTATGTATTGACTATCGGGCACTCAACAAGTTGACGGTGAGGAATCACTATCCTATTCCGTTGATTGTTGACTTATTCGATCAACTCGGCGATGCTGTATAATTTACGAAGCTTGATTTGAGGTCGGGATACCATCAAGTTCGTATAGTAGAAGGGGACGAGCCAAAGACATCTTGTGTGACGAAATATGGGGATTTGGAGTGGTTAGTGATGCCCTTTGGACTGACGAATACTCCTGCAACGTTCTACACTTTGATGAACCATGTCTTCCACAGGTACATGGATAAGTTTGTGGTGGTATACCTCGATGATATTGTGATCTACAGCAAGACCATGAGCGAACACTTGGAACACTTAAGACTGGTGTTCGAGAAGTTGCGCGAGCACCACCTCTTCGTTAAGCCAGAGAAGTGCTCGTTTGCACAAGAGGAAATCAGATTCCTTGGTCACTTTGTAGGAAAGGGGAAGATGCGCATGGATCCTAAGAAAGTCTCTGCCATCAAGGAGTGGCAGCCTCCGAAGAATGTCTCTGAACTTCGTTCCTTCCTTGGCCTTGCTAATTACTACCGGCGTTTCTGAAATACCCCGTATTATTATTCATTTTAGAATAATATTTACTTAAAAAAGAAAATGCTATTTCGTATTTAATAAATTAATTGGGCTCATAAATATTTAAAGTGCCTAATTAATATTGGGTTTGGTTTTGGACATAATAAAAATGTAATTGGGCCAAAACAAATAAAAGAGATTGGGCTCTATAATTTTCGGATGTGGCCGGAAATTATAAGGCTCCATTGGGCCTTATTTTCGGCCACCCTAGCCGAAAATAGGGGTGAGTTTTCTGATTTTATTTTTAAAATTTTATTTCCTAAAAATTTGGTTAGTGGAGTGAAAGTAGGAGGGATTTTAGGAAAGAATAAGTTGAGTTAGGGAGGGAGTGTATTTGGGCTCCTAAATACACTCAACTTCCAAACTCAACTGACGCTTACCAATCAAAAAAAAAAGGACTCTCTCTCTCTCACTCTCACACGGCCGAACGCAAGGAGCAAAAAGAAAGAGGAAGTTCATCACTTTTTCACAATTCACCTTTGCTCAGTTTTAATCCTTGATTTCAAGCAAGTGTTCTAAACTTGTTTTCTTTGAATATTAAAAGCTTTTAGATTCAATTCAAGTATAAGTTTTTGAACCCTAGTTTTGTTTGAGTAAACCCTAATTTAGTTTTGCCTAGGATTTTCTAGATTCTATTACTTTTTCATGATAGGATCGTGATTAGGGTTTGGTTTGTTGTTTAGTTGAATTGAATCAAAGTTTGAATGCAAAAGGGTTAGATCTTGTAATTTAATTAAATCTGAAAATTTATTAACTGTGGATTTAATTAGATTAGGGTTTGTTAAATTTGTTAACAAAAAAAAAAAAAAAAGGATTCAGGTGGTGCAACACGACAGGGCCGTGTACTGCACACGGCAGCACCCCTGCCGTGCTGCAGCCAGCAGCGCCGGGCTGCTTGTCGTGCGGCCAGAAGCGACTGCCCAGCGCCACCGCCCACCGTTGGCGGTGGTCAGCGGTGGTGCGGTGGTGGTTGGTGTTGGTGGTGTTTTGGTGTTGACTTGTTTTGACTTGTTTTTAGGATTTTTGGAAAGTTTCCTAATTTAGTTGTGAAAATTGTTTTGGAAACTTTGAGCATGCGTGAGTAACTAAAAATTCCAGCAACTTAATTAATTAAAATAAGGGTACTAAATCATCTTTAAAGTTTAATAAAGTGGTTTAGAAGTCAAAGTATTGACTATTGTGTATTGTGGATTTGTTAGGACCCGTTGACCGCGCTTGAAACGTAAGGAGTTTATGTTGTTGATTTTCGTGATTGCCTATTGCTTAAGGTAATTCATGTCTAGATTAATTATGTAATCTCTTTGTCATAATTCATATCTATTGGGATTGTATTCATTTGTCTAGTATTGGATTGAGAATGTGAATTCATATTTGGACTTGTGAGTATCTTGAAAAGGGATAATTAATGTTTATTTCCTTGTGATAATTCGTATAGAATTATATGTTAGTGAATGCATGTATAATGTTGAAAATTCACTTCGTGTAGCAATGTCTACTTGTTAATATTCATGTGAGGAGATGCATGTTTTATTATTGGTTATTGAACGAAAATTATGTTAATAATTGTTCATTTGAAATATAACTTGAAATTGCTATTTTTTTTGGTATCATGTTAGTAAGCATGTGAATCATGTTAGAATCATGTTACTTCAATAAGTTGAAAGAAACTTTTACTATTGAAATAGGTGGTTTTGAATTGAGGCCTAGATGCCATTCCTGTAAAATTTGCCATCGGAAATTGTAACCATATTGTGTTACTGGAGAATTGCCAAGATTATGTGATTTACTTGTTTATGTTATAACCCTTGAATTAATGAATTGAGAGTTAAGATTCCTTTGGTAATGAATCCACCAAAGGGAGAGAATGGGAATGTCAATTGGTACGTTGAGTGGGTTCATTGGTTATGGCCCCAACGTATTTGGTTAAAGCTTGTATCCATACAAAGAGCAATTGGGCAAGTGAAGTTTTGTGGATAAAACTGTTCTTCTTGTAAACCTAAGGGTTGAGAGAGGGTATGCATACTTAGGAACATCTAGAAGTACTTCGGGAGTCATCTATACTCCGGGATGGCTGATCCCTCTTTTGCCATTGTGCACGGGACTAAGATCCTATTGAATCGACTGCGGTTGGTTTGACAATTCATGCGATTCTCTTCTCTCTACTGAACTTGGCTAATGGATAATAATAAATATGAGATTTTTTATTTGGTGGTTATTGTGTTTTTAAGTTTAAAGCATGTTGTCTTTATTTTTCTTAAAGTATGATCACTATTTTTATTGGATTAAGTATATGGACTTAACTTGGAGATTGAAATGGATTATGTGGTTATGAATTACTCAGCGTAGGTAATTGGTTGTTTTTCTTTTTACTTGTGTTTGTTGTGCATTTCTCTTCAATGGTGGATCTATGATGAACCTATATGAGATTCGTCTATATGGGGGAGTAGATTGGCAGGATATGTAGCTCAAGGAGTAGAGCTAGTGAGAAGGCGACAAAGAAGATTGTAAATCTTCTAAGAACATTTATTTTATTGTTTAGTTTGGAACTTCTTTTATTATTGGGCTTTTATATTGTAATGAGATTAATTCTCTTGCATGAGAATTAATAAGTTAATATTTCTATTTCATTTGGATTATTTGTTTTAAGTTAGTTGGAAAAGATAGTTAATATTTAATTATCTAGTATGTATGTTTGGGATATATAACATTTGTTTTCTTTCTAGACTTGTATTTAATTTGAACATTAAATACGGCGGTGACGCTTCAAATATCTAGGATTTTTCCGCTGCAACTCGTGATTTTAAATGATTTTAAATTAGACGGAAATTCGGGGTGTTACAAGTTGGTATCAGAGCGTATGTTATTGTCCCTAATATACGTTTTTGAATTGTAAAGTATATCATTAAGACATATTCCTAGGATGAAAACTTAAATAGACCTAAGTTATGTGAATAAAAGATTTGTAAACCGAAATGAGTTTAATTGCTTCTTTTACTTGTTTTGGTATTATTTGAAGTACTCGAGTGAAGTACTAACGTGTTGTTTCTCGCTTGCAGATGATAAAGCTTGAACGACCCGTGACACCTATGGATCCGAGGAATCTTAGATATGAGGGAGGCCGTCTGGAGGAGTATTTTGACCTCGTGCGTGAGGTATTCCAGCAATACAACGAGCGCTACGATGTTCAATCTACTACACGCTCGGAAAAGATGAAGGCCTTCCACTTCATCAATAGCTTTGCCTATGCGTCGCTCAAATGGTACCGGTTCCATAAAGAGTGGCGAATGGACTGGGAGATGCGAAACGATAGGGAATACCCGTATCTGGAGACACTAGAGTCATTCATGACAAAGGCGTATGCATGGGACCGAGAGTACCCAGATATGTTTAGAGACCCCTATGATGCATACGTGGAGAACGCTTGGGGGTATGATCCATTACTTCAGGTGGATGACCAGATAACCCAAGAGGAGGTAGACGCCAACCTCGGCCGAGGCACCTGTTGCCGAGGTTGAGGAGGAGCCCTTGCCTGCTGTTCCTGAGGTTCCTGCAAGGCCACCTAGGCCTAGCGCGGTGAGAGACTGGCCCATAGGCTTGAATGGCGAGCCCAACAAGCCAAGGACCCCTACTGAAGAAGAGGAGGATCCAGAAGAGGAGGAACCCATGGAGGAGGACGAGGAGGATGAGGTCCAAGCGACACATGTGTGTTTCTATCCTTTGAGGAAACGCGCGAAGAAAGCGTGATTCTTAGTTTGTATTTAGTTTTGATGAAGTAAACTATTTGAGACTTTATTTGGGCCTGCGAGCCATTTGTTTTGACATTATTGATTAGAATGTTAATTTTTGCTTTACTTCATGCTATTGAGGCTTGGTTTGGCAAGTCCTCATTTTTTAGAACAAATATATGATTATTTGATTTATGAGATGAAATTTTTGCAAGGAATGTGTTATTTACTTTCTAGTTGGAGCATGAGTATTGTGAAAACGCCTATGAAAAAGGCATGGATGTTTCATTATGATTGTGATTTGTTTAATTTTGAGAAAGAACAAAGTCAATTGAAACTTGAGCTTGCTTGTACGCAAGAGTGTGATAAGGCCATGCTTGAACGCAATAAGAGCCTAGAGCCCTAGTTGGCTATTGAACATATATATGAGTCAAGTGTATATGTTAGTTGTGATTGTCACACATGAGTGTGATATGGGTAGCTAATACCCTTTACTTTTGCTTTTGTTGATCCTTTAGGTTGCTAGATGCCACCTAGAAGAAATAGACAAAGAGTCGAGGAGTCTACCAGTTCTATGGGAGATAACGAAAACGTCGGGAACGGGGAAGAAATCGCGCAAGCCTTATTAGCGCAACTTGCTCAGTCGCAGCAAGCCTTGGCGTAATCTAATGCATTCATCGGGCAGATGATGTAGAGGGAAGACACGAGGGTTACTGGGGGTGACGACTTCGCCGCAGTATCCAAGAAGATTAAAGGGCATAATCCGCCTGTGTTTGAAGGGCGCGAGGATCCCGTACTTCTCGACGATTAGACGCGAGATTTGGAGAAAATCTTCGCGATAACTGGGTGTCCGGAGGCACTTAAGGTAGACAGTGCTATCTATCTGTTCCGGAAGAAGGTAGATCGTTGGTGGACAACCAATGGTACCTCAATTAGAGCTCGACCGGGTTTTAATTGGGAAATGTTCAAAATGGTTCTTAGAGAGGAGTTTTACCCAGAGTATCTCCAGGACCAAAAGTATAACGAGTTCTTGAACCTTATCCAAGGAAGGATGACTGTTCAGGAATATGCTGAGAAGTTTGACGACGTAGCTTGTTTCGTCGGGGAATTAGTCTCTACGGAAGAGCAAAGGGCCCGTAGATTCCAGAATGGGTTGTACTGGACCATTCGAGAGTCTTTTGGGGGTTATAAGTGTCAGACTATGCAAGAGGTCTATAATCGTGCTGCGAATCAAGCTACAATTTACAAGCACCGCAAAGATGTGACTGGGAAAAAGAGGAAGTTTGAAGACCATCAGGGTAGTGGTGGTGAGATGAAGGAGAAGTTCCGGGGAGGGAACAACCAGGAAAAATAATAATAATAAAACAACAACAGCAACAACAACAACAACAACAACAACAACAACAACAACAACAACAACAACAACAACAACAACAAGGGGAATAACCACAATGAGGGTGAGAATTTCAAGAATGAAAATGGCAAGAATGACAATGGAAATGGCCATAAGAACAATGAGGGTTGGAAGGGCAAACTCTACATTTGCAAGAGATGCAATAAGAATCACCCAGGGGTTGATTGTGCGGGAAATAAGGTGAGGTGCTACACTTGTCAAGAGTTGGGGCATCGTTCTTTTGATTGTCCTCAGAAGGGCAAGACCGTGAACAATGGTGGGGGCAACAACAATGTTCAACCTTCTGCAGCTCAAGGTCAAAATGGTAACAATCAGGGTGGTAATCGGCAGAATGGGCTGAATGGACAGGCTGGAAATGTTCAGAAGAATAATGGCAACCAGAACATAAATGGAGGTCGTTTGTTTGTGATGAATCAAGTACAGGCTGATGCGGCAAACAATGTGGTGACTGGTACGTTTCTTGTAAATTCGTTGCCTGCCTATGTATTATTTGATTCTGGAGCGTCACATTCATTCATATCAGAAAACTTTGTTAAGAAACATGGGATGGGAGTAGTGGAGTCTTTCGAGACTAGTATTGCCACTCCTATTGGAGAGGTGGTATTGTGTAAAGTAGTACATCCCAATGTTCGTGTGAACATTGTAGGGTCTGAATTGCCTGCAAACCTGATTGAGTTTCAATTGGGAGATTTTGATGTCATTTTGGGAATGAACTGGCTTAATTAGTACAAAGCGAGAATCGATTGTAGTGAACAAAAGATATCGCTGAAAGGGCCTAGAGGTAATAGAATCTATTATAAAGGAATTGTCACTAAGGGAGGAATTGGGATTATTTCGATGTTAGTGGTGAAAAAGCACTTAGAGAAGGGATGTGAAGGATTTTTGTGTCACATTCAGAATGTAGACGGAATAGACGAGGAAATCTCAAAGATTGATGTGGTCAATGAGTTTCCGGATGTGTTTCCTAAGGAGATCCTTGGTATGCCACCAGTAAGGGATATTGTGTTTCAGATTGACCTAGTTCCTGGAACAGGTCCGATTTCGAGGGCACCGTATAGAATGACACCTTTAGAGATGAAAGAGCTAAAGGAGCAATTGGAAGAGTTTTTAGAGAAGGGGTACATTAGACCTAGTGTGTCACCGTGGGGCTGTAGACGCCCAAAAAAGCGTCTTCAGATTTCTCCGCAAAAGCCCGATGATGAAAGGAGTAATTTATAAACTTGAACTACTATTTTTGTTTTAATAGTTAAGATAAGGTCTGAGATTTTTCCTCCAAACACTCCTTCATTCCATTCCATTCAGAAGCCCCGTTCAAGAGCTTTCCAACGACACGTATCACGCCTTTTTCCGACTCCCGGTCGCCAAGTTGCGATTTAGGGGTAGAACCGTCTTTTACCGTCCAAGGGTAAAATGGTCTTTTCATATTTTTCGGAATACAAAAATTCCTCCGGAAAATAAAAATAGATTGGATGTCGTCATTATGACGACATCCAGCTGGCTGCTGAGAGCCGTCAGCGGCCCTGGAATAAGTCCCAGGGCCGCTAGCGGCGATGACCAGTTTCCCAGGGTCGCTAGCGGCTCTGACCCTGCTTTGGTCCCGACTCATTTTTTAAGCCTGTCTCGTTTTTCAGCTCAATTTCTGTCGTCCAACCCTACTTTCCCACGCCTATATAAACAACCCTTCACCCTCAGTTCAAAACACACAGTCTACAGTTGACACCCTCTATTCTCAGTAGTATTGACTCTGAGCTTCTCCCTCTTTCTTCCATAAACAATTATATTCTATTCTCGGGAGTATTGACACCGGGCTTCCCCCTCTTTCTTTACTTGAGATCTATTTTTACTATTTAATTGTCAAATATAGCCTACAGTTCAGGTACAAATTCCTGAGGGCTCAAATTAAATTAATTGCCTAATTGTTTATTTTTCAGTAGTCATAATGTACATATCATGCTAGAATAACGCTTTTATTGCTTCCTAAATATTGTCTATATAGTCGTTGTGCTGTCCAACTTGTCAAATCGAATGCATGTCTAAATAAGGGTTAAAAATAAATGTTGTGATGCTTGTGATGAACCAATTAATAGTCTAAGTCTAGGTTATTAATCCGGTTTTGGATGGGAATTATGTCTTTAAATTATTAAGCAAACTTGAGTTAGTAGAGGCCGTCATAATACGGGCGAATTGGGTGCCTACCACATTCCCACCTCGTACCTTCGCCCCCGAACCCTTTATTCTTGGGTACTCATATGTTTTATATGAGCGGGAGTCTTTCTAAAAACATGATCCGTTCACTTATCGCGCTATTGGGTTGTCCATTCGGATTGTCCTTTCGGTTTGTCCCTTCGATAAAACGCCGATAGCAGATTTGTGACCTCTTTCATGATTTTTATTCAATTCAAGTCTTTTCAAAAGCTTTTCTAACTCGACGGTTTCTTGAACTTATCTATACTCCCAGCTTACAAATTTTCTATAAGGACGCACTCCGTGGCCATAGAAATTCCGGGTCCTTACAGGGGCGCACCACTTCTATTGGTGCGAAAGAAGGATGGTAGTCTGCGTCTCTGCATCGACTATCGTGAGTTGAACAAGATCACTGTCAAGAATATGTATCCTCTACCTAGGATTGAAGACCTAATCGATCAAATCCAAGTTGCTGGAGTATTTTCGAAGGTGGATTTGCAATCTCGTTATCATTAGCTGAGAATTGATGAGGCCGACATTGCGAAAACTGCCTTTAGGATAAGGTATGGGCAATATGAGTTTACTGTTACGCCATTTGGGTTAACTAATGCACCTGCTAAGTTTATGGAGATGATGAATAACACCTTTAAACCATATTTGGATAGTTTTGTGGTCGTGTTTATCGATGATATTTTGGTGTATTCGAAAGACAAGGAGGAACACGCAAGACACTTGAGGACTGTCTTGGAGGTGTTACGAAATGAGAAGTTGTACGCTAAACTCTCAAAGTGTGTGTTTTGGCTAGAGAGTGTTGCTTTTCTTGGGCACATTATCTCCAAAGAAGGAGTCTTTGTAGATCCTTCTAAGATTCGGGCTGTCATGGATTGGCCTGCTCCGAAAAGTGTGACTGAGGTACGAAATTTCCTCGGATTGGCTGGCTATTATAGGAGATTTGTGCAAGACTTCTCCAAGATAGCTAGACCTATCACAAATTTGATGAAAAATGAGATATAATACAAGTGGAATGAACAATGTGAAGAAGCTTTCCAAGAGCTTAAGAAGAGGTTGACAACGGCACCAGTTTTGACTTTACCGTCTGGAACGAAAGGATTTGAGGTTTATCGCGAAGCTTCTAAGAATGGGTTGGGATGTGTGCTTATGCAAAATGGCAAGGTGGTTGCTTATGCCTCTCGCTAGTTGACAGTGCATGAGAAGAACTACCCTACTCATGACATGCATGGAGTTAGCTGCTGTGATTTTTGCCTTAAAAATATTGAGGCATTATTTGTATGGAGCTCGTTGGAAGATCTTTACAGATCACAAGAGTTTGAAGTATATCTTCACTCAAAAGGAGTTGAATATGAGGCAACGGAGATGGCTCGAGTTGATATCTGAGTACGATCTGGATATTCAGTATCACTAGGGAAATACCAATGTAGTGGCTGATGGGTTGAGTTGGAAGACTTCGCACACTGTGAATAACATGAAGGTGCTACCTTATGACTTGTGTGAGGAATTTAGGAAGTTGGACTTAGAAGTTGTTCAACAAGGTGAGACTGCAGGGTTGCTGAATGCACTTGTAATGCGACCGTCGAGTTATGATGAGATCCGACAGTTGCAAGTTCATGACTCGTTTCTAGAGGAGTTACGTGTCAAGATCAAGGAAGGAAAGCATCCTGATTATGAGATCCTTGATGATGGTACGATCAAGATGAAGGGGCGTTGGTGTGTACGAAACAACGCCGAGCTGAAACGAACGATTCTTGATGAGGCGCATGGAACGGCGTATTTTGTTCACCCAGGTGGTGATAAGCTGTACAAAGACTTGAAACTTCAGTTTTGGTGGACAAACATGAAGCGAGAGTGTGCTGAGTATGTGGCAAGATGTCTTACTTGTCAAAAGGTGAAGATCGAACACAGGAGGCCCGGGGGTCTTGTTCAATCGTTGGAAATTTCTGGAAGGAAGTGGGATTCAATCTCGATAGATTTCGTGACTAGATTACCAAAGACGAGGTCTGGAAAGGACACTATTTGGGTTATTATCGATCGACTGACGAAAACGGCGAGATTTATTGCAATGAAGAAAACTTGGTCGATTGACCAACTCGCTGAGGCTTATATGAAGGAAGTCTTGAGGTTACATGGAGTGCCTAAATACATTGTGTCAGACATGGATAAGAGATTCTTGTCCAACTTTTGGGGCAAACTGCAAGATGCCTTTGGTACAAAGTTGAAATTTAGTACGACATTTCATCCTGTGACAGATGATCAAACGGAGCGTACTATTCAGACATTGGAGGACATGTTGCGAGCTTGTGCTCTAGAGATTAAGGACTCTTGGGAGAAGATTTTACCTTTGATTGAGTTCTCCTACAATAATAGCTACCATGCGAGTATTGCTAGAGCACCTCACGAGGCGCTGTATGGGAGAAAGTGTCGATCTCCTACGTGTTGGAACGACATAAGTGAGACCTTGTTTTGGGTCCGGATTTTATCCAAGAAACTGTGGATCAAGTGAAACTTGTCCAAGAGAAGAAGAAAGATGCACAAGATAGACAGAAAGCCTATGCAGATCAACATCGACGAATGGAGGAATTCCAAGTGGGTGAGAAGGTACTTCTCAAAGTATCACCTACTCGTGGAGTAATGCGATTTGGGCGCAAAGGAAAGCTTAGCCCAAAGTATATTGGACCCTTCCAGATTCTCGAAAGAGTTGGAGAGGTCGCTTATAGGCTTGCTATTCCTATGGATTTGGAGCAAGTGCACGATGTGTTCCACGTGTCACAACTCAAGAGATATCATCATGATCCAAGTCATGTACTGAATCCTGAAAAGGTAGTGTTAGATGACACACTCACCTATGAAGAGCAACCAGTTCGAGTCCTTGAGGAGCGAACTAAACCTGTGAGGATCCTAGACGAGAAAACGAAGAAAACTCGTGCGTCTACGATCAATCTTGTGAAAGTGTTGTGGGCTAACCACAAAGTCGAAGAGGCGACTTGGGAGACTGAGGCTGATATGCGCAAGCGTTATCCTCAACTGTTCGAACAAGGTACTTAACCTTAGTTTCGAGGTCGGAACCTTTTTAAGGGGGGAAGGGTGTAGCAATCCACAAAAAGAAAAGAAATAAAGACTGGAAAAACTCATTGCATTGCATTGCATCATGCTCATTTTTGTTATTTTGAAAAAGTTGTGAAAACTTTTAAACTTTCGAGCTACTTGTTGTGTATTGAACTTTGAAAGCGTGATGGGAAAACTTCACCTTTTGAAACTAGTTTCACTTTGGTGGTGATCCTAAGTTTCGAGGACGAAATTAGTTTTAAGGGGGTAAGGATGTAATACCCCGTATTATTATTCATTTTAGAATAATAATTACTTAAAAAAGAAATAAATTAATTGGACTCATAAATATTTAAAGTGCCAAATTAATATTGGGTTTGGTTTTGGACTTAATTAAAATGTAATTGGGCCAAAACAAATAAAAGAGATTGGGCTCTATAATTTTCGGAAGTGGCCGAAAATTATAAGGCTCCATTAGGCCTTATTTTCGGCCACCCTAGCTGAAAATAGGGGTGAATTTTCTGATTTTATTTTCAAAATTTTATTTCCTAAATATTTGGTTAGTGGAGTGAAAGTAGGAGGAATTTTAGGAAAGAATAAGTTGAGTTAGAGAAGGAGTGTATTTGGGCTCCTAAATACACTCAGCTTCCAAACTCAACTGACGCTTACCAATCAAAAAAAAAAGGACTCTCTCTCTCACTCTCACACGGCCGAACGCAAGGAGCAAAAAGAAAGAGAAAGTTCATCACTTTTTCACAATTCACCTTTGCTCAGTTTTAATCCTTGATTTCAAGTAAGTGTTCTAAACTTGTTTTCTTTGATGATTAAAAGCTTTTAGATTCAATTCAAGTATGAATTTTTGAACCCTAGTTTTGTTTGAGTAAACCCTAATTTAGTTTTGCCTAGAGTTTGCTAGATTCTATCACTTTTTGCATGATAGGATCATGATTAGGGTTTGATTTGTTATTTTGTTGAATTGAATCAAAGTTTGAATGCAAAAGGATTAGATCTTGTAATTTAATTAAATCTGGAAATTTATTCGGGTGGTGCAACAAGGCAAAGCCGTGTACTGCACACGGCAGCACCCTTGCCGTGCTGCAGCCGACACCACCGCCCACCGTTGGCGGTGGTCAGCGGTGGTGCGGTGGTGGTTGGTGTTGGTGGTGTTTTGGTGTTGACTTGTTTTGACTTGTTGACTTGTTTTTAGGGTGTTTGGAAAGTTTTCTAATTTAGTTGTGAAAATTGTTTTGGAAACTTTGAGCATGCATGAGTAATTGAAAATTCCAACAACTTAATTAATTAAATTAAGGGTACTAAATCATCTTTAAAGTTTAATAAAGTGGTTTAGAAGTCAAAGTATTGACTATTGTGTATTGTGGATTTGTTAGGACCCGTTAACCACGCTTGAAACGTAAGGAGCTTACGTTGTTGATTGTCGTGATTGCCTATTGCTTAAGGTAATTCATGTCTAGATGAATTATGTAATCTCTTTGTCATAATTCATATCTATTGGGGTTGTATTCATTTGTCTAGTATTAGATTGAGAATCTGAATTCATATTTGGACTTGTGAGTATTTTGAAAAGGGATAATTAATGTTTATTTCCTTGTGATAATTCGTATAGAATTATATGTTAGTGAATGTATGTATAATGTTGGAAATTCACTTCGTGTAGCAATGTCTACTTGGTAATATTCATGTGAGGAGATGCATGGTTTATTATTGGTTATTGCACGAAAATTATGTTAATAATTGTTCAATTGGAATATTAGCTTGAAATTGCTATTTTTTTGGTATCATGTTAGTAAGCATGTGAATCATGTTAGAAGCATATTACTTCAATAAGTTGAAATGAACTTTGACTATTGAACTAGGTGGTTTTGAATTGAGGCCTAGATGCCATTCATGTAAAATTTGTCATCGGAAATTGTAACCATATTGTGTTCCTGGAGAATTGCCAAGATTATGTGATTTACTTGACTATGTGATTACTCTTGAATTATTGAATTGAGAGTTAAGATTTCTTTGGTAATGGATCCACCAAAGGGAGCGAATGGGAATGTCAATTGGTACGTTGAGTGGGTTCATTGATTATGGCCCCAACGTATTTGGTTAAAGCTTGTATCCATACAAAGAGCAATTGGGCAAGTGAAGTTTTGTAGATGAAACTGTTCTTCTTGTAAACCTAAGGGTTGAGAGAGGGTATGCATACTTAGGAACATCTAGAAGTACTTCGGGAGTCATCTATACTCCGGGATGGTTGATCCCTCTTTTGCCATTGTGCACGGGACTAAGATCGTATTGAATCGACTGCGGTTGGTTTGACAATTCATGCAATTCTCTTCTCTCTAATGAACTTGGTTAGTGGATAATAATAAATATGAGATTTATTATTTGGTGGTTATTGTGTCTTTAACTTTAAAGTATGTTGTCTTTATTTTTCTTAAAGTATGATCACTATTTTTATTGGGTTAAGTATATGGACTTAACTTGGAGATTGAAATGGATTATGTGGTTATGAATTACTCAGCGTAGCTGATTGGTTGTTTTTCTTTTTACTTGTGTTTGTTGTCCATTTCTCTTCAATGGTGGACCTATGATGAACCTATATGGAAATCGTCTATATGGGGGAGTAGATTGACAGGATTTGTAGCTCAAGGAGTAGAGCTAGTGAGAAGGCGACAAAGAAGATTGTAAATCTTCTAAGAACATTTATTTTATTGTTTAGTTTGGAACTTCTTTTACTATTGGGCTTTTATATTGTAATGAGATTAATTCTCTTGCATGAGAATTAATAAGTTAATATTTCTATTTCATTTGGATTATTTGTTTTAAGTTAGTTGGAAAAGATAGTTAATATTTAATTATCTAGTATGTATGTTTGGGATATATAACATTTGTTTTCTTTCTAGCCTTGTATTTAATTTTAACATTAAATACGGCGATGACGTTTCGAATTTCTAGGATTTTTCCGTTGCAACTCGTGATTTTAAATGGTTTTATATTAGACGGAAATTCGGGGTGTTACAGTTTCATTTCAGGGTATTCTGGTATTGTGGCTCCCCTCACAGACTTGCTCAAGAAGTGTGAAGGTTGGCATTGGGCCAAATCACAGAATGAGGCGTTTGAAAATTTGAAGAAGATGGTAACCAGGGAACCGGTGTTGGCTCTCCCTGATGTTACAAAACCTTTCGAGGTGGAGACTGATGCCTCAGACTTTGCCCTTGGGGGAGTACTACTCAAGAAGGGCACCCGGTTGCTTTCGAGAGCCGCAAGCTCAAAGTGGACGAGAGGCGGTATGCCACCCAAGAGAAGGAGTTACTGGAAATTGTACATTGCTTAAGGGTCTGGAGACACTACCTCCTAGATTCGAAGTTTCTCGTTCGCACAGACAACACCGCGGCGAGCCACTTCTTAACCCAACCAAGACTCACCGGTCGACAAGCTCGGTGGCAGGAATCTCTTGTAGAATTTGATGTGGAGTTCACATACAGACATGGGGCCAACAACAAGGTCGCGGACGCTCTCAGTCGTCGGGCTAACTTCGCTGCCTTGAAGCAAATAGCTCACTTGTCGACAAGTCATGTGGCGACGACCATCCGCGACCAGATCAAGCAACATCTGGGTCAAGATACGATGGCAAAGACCATCAAACAACTCATTGAAGAAGGAAAAACACAACGATTCTGGATAGAAGATGACCTTATCTTCACAAAGGGACATCGGTTGTATGTTCCTAGGGCAAGGGCCTTCGGAGAAAATTGTTGAGTGAATGTCACGACACCCTTTGGGCAGGACATCCAGGATGGCAGCGAACCTTGAGCTTGTTAAAACAAGGGTATTTCTGGCCCCAGATAAAGGATGATGTAATGAGCTACACTCGGACGTGTCTCGTGTGTCAGCAAGACAAGCCAGATCGATTCAAGCTGGCTAAACCCACTCGCAGTGCCGACTAGTCCATGGGAGAGTGTCTCCATGGACTTCATCAACGGGTTACCGAAGGTCGAACCCTTGTTGGCGATTATGGTGATAGTGGATCGATTCTCTAAGTATGCCACTTTCATCCCGATGCCGAAAGCTACGGAGCAGAAGAGACAGCCGTCCTCTTCTTCAAATACATTGTCAAGTACTGGGGTCTACCTAGAAGCATTTTAAGTGACCGAGACCCTCGGTTCACAGGTATCTTTTGGGGTGAACTCTTTAAACTGCTCGGGTCAGTGGTGAACATGTCTTCCGCCTACTATCCTCAGACGGACGGACAGACAGAAAGATTCAACGGGCTCCTCGAAGAATACCTTCGACACTTCGTGAGCGTCAACCAGAGAGAGTGGGTTAGACTACTAGATGTAGCCCAACTCTGCTTCAACTCTCAGAAGAGCTCCTTGTCCAACAAAAGCCCCTTCGAAGTTGTCACGGGACAACAACCTCTCTTACCACACACTGTGGATGATCCTTACAAGGGTCGGAGTAAGAAGGCCTATGAGTTCACCAGAGAATGGAAGCAAAACACCGACATTGCTCAGAGTTACTTAGTAAAGGCTTCAAAACACATGAAGAAATGGGCTGATCAGAAGAGAAGGTCACTGGAGTTCGAAGTGGGAGACCTAGTGATGGTGAAGATTCTCCCGGAACAGATGAGATTCCTTAGAGGAAGTGACAAGAGGTTGGTTCGCAAATATGAAGGCCCCATCCTTATCACCAAAAAGGTGGGAAATACGGCTTAAAAAGTGGAACCCCCAACTTGGATGAAAGTACACCATGTCTTTCATGTGAGTTGTTTGAAGCCGTACCATCCAGATCCGGAAGACTCCTCCCGCAACAAGTCTAACTGGGCCAGCATCCGCACCAAGCCGTCCCCGACACTTGATGACTGAATCAGGTCGCCGAGGACGTCGACAACTTTAGTGGGGGAGAATGTTAGGTTCCACCGTTCACACCTTGTAATTTACAGCATTCCTTTACTTTCCTTGCATTGTAACATGTCTCTAAGGCGCTTCTTGCGTGTTGACCTTTGGACATGTCTTTACGCTTTCTAGTTCTTTTCTAACATGTCTCTAAAGCGCTTCCTGTGTGTTGACCCTTGGACATGTCGTTAAGCTTTCTAGTTCTTTTACTTTAGGAGTAGATGTTGAGTATGAAAGTTATGCACTCTTGATGTATACTCCTGTCAGAATGAATAAAGCTCTAAGGACTCTTTATGGGGGAAGCAGACCTCCATATCGATGTATTAATGTCAATGCTTGTTGTTGTTAAACTGTATTGATTGCTTTCATTATCCAACTCCTCTCTCAAACTCCGTCCCTCCCTCACTCTCTTGTGTCCGCGGACTCCCCGAAGACGTTCCTTGTGTACGGCTGACACTCTTGTCGCTAGGAGACAAGAGCGCACCGCACGTCCCGCAACTTGAAAAAGCGGACCGTGACACCCAGCGTGCATACTTGTGCGTTGAGAATGAAGTGAATTGCATTAATTCGCCACTCCAGCTAGTGGGTATTGCATGCGGAAGTCGATGTCCATGATAGCGAGTTACCCCTGCATAACTTGTTGTTTTTGTTAACGATTTTAGTGGTTGAGTTGAAAAACCAAATCGCGAGTCAGTAAACTTCCATACCTATATGTTGACACCCTTATGGAAAATATTTTCAATCATAACCTACTCTGGGTATAACTTTTTAATCTAGGAACATATGAGGAAATGATTCCATATATAGTCCCTTCACGTTTTGTCTTTCAATAACGTATATGGAGTATTTATTTAAAATATTGTAATATGAAAAAGATGAAAAATGAAGTTGAGTCCGCAAAACCAACAAAAAAAATAATTGCTCCAAAATCAAATTTTATTTAAAGTTCAGACCATAATTATGTAGTTAACTCCTCTTTCAGATTACTCGACAATTTTCAGTTCAATACAACAGCATTTAGTTCATCTAGTCCATGACCCTCATAGGGATGGCATAATTTTGGCTTCCATGTTCGATTTGGGGATAGTAGGAACAATATTGGATGAATTTGAAAACACGCATTGAAATCATTATTTATAATGACATGTGTATCACTATGAATATACAACTATATTCAAATAATTTAGCACATGAACTTATAAACTGAACTGAACTGAATGATACTAAACTAAACTAGACTAAAATTAAGGTGTGAAGAACAAAGTTTAGGGCATGTTCTTTTCAACTGGTTCCCATTTTTGCCCAGTTTTCTTCAGTTTTCTTCAGTTTTTCCCAGTTTTCACCAGTTACAAAATACAGTTTTCTCCAATTTAGCCCAATTTCTCCCAGTTTTGCCCAATTTGACCCAATTTTCCCAGTATAATATTTTGAAATATTAAACATAATAATTAAATGTAAAATATATTTAATTAAAATATAAAAATAAATATATGCATTGACTTTGTATTTAATCATGAATAAAAGTCCTTGTCATAATAATAATTATAATACATTTTATTAATAATATCTTATTACTATTTTTTATTTGTGTACTTCTATTATTATTAATATTATTATTGTTATTGTCATTATTATTATTATTATTATTATTATTATTATTATTATTATTATTATTATTATTATTAAGAAAATAATCAAATATACAAAATTTCCAGTTTGACCCTGTTTCTCCCAGTTTTCCCCAATTTCTCTCAGTTTTCAACAATTTCTCCAAGTTACCAGATACACTTTCCAGTTTTCACCAGTTTTACCAATTTCTCCCGATTATCAGTTATCAGTTAAAAAGCACGAGCCCTTAGTTTGTTTTTACTTATGTTTGATTTCTATCTTTTTTTATAGTTTGTGATTTAGGCCGCTGATGTACGGTTTTAGTTCCTTAGTTGTCTTTTTTATGGCATGACCTGAGTTGTTTGGAATCGATCAGATTTGGTTAACAGATGGTTCAAAGCTTTGCGTTTGGGTGTCATTCGGATTTTCCATATAATCACATATCATAAATTTTCTATTTAGATTTACTCAAGGTTGTTCTTAATCTTATCATTTTTCTTTTCTTTTGGTGGTAGCGTGTTACTCTCGATCATAATGATCAAAAGTTCGGTGGCCTCAACGTGGAGCGTTTTAATCAACTATGACGTCATACTTGATTATAAAAGTGGCATCATAAGAAACCTATTGAAAATGGACCCTACCTATCTAACGTTTATCGGTGGGAAAAAAGAAACAAAAGTTATCATGAGTAGTTTCTAAGCTTCATAATGTTCAAGTAAGCTAACTCATTAATCATCCGAACTTTAAACCGATGGGTGCACATTTAACAAATGGCTTCATATTCTCCCTCACTGAAACGTACATTCTAGCTATTAAAGTGTGAATAGTACATATGCTTGAATTGACCATTGGTACGTTGTGCTAATTAAAATATGCAATTTGGAGAATATGGACTTTCATTGTCCAAACTCAAGATCTCTTGATCGTTATTACTCTTTAACCATGTCAAAAAACAAAAACCATCCAAAGTTTAAATTGATGGGTGGATACTACAGCCTCAACCAATAATTATACATTTTAAAATTTATATACTTAAATGAATATATTGCCGTCAATCAATAGTCCTTAATTAAAATTAGGTCATAGTGTACAACTCCAAATTACTAAATTATAATGACAATCATATTTTTGGTAAGATTTTAGATGGTTGATTAGGTGCTTGAGTATGAGTGTATCCAAAATCACGAATCACATCCAACCCTACTTCCATTAGAGTAAAGCACACAAATATGGATTGTATATCACATCAGAAGAATAGATAAAAAAAAAAAAAAAGGGAAGAATATTTGCGAATTATTTCTATCTGGAATATCATATCTAATCTTGATCACATCCCCTTTTTGGCCAATGTTGATCTGATTTTCTGAGATAAAGTAAATACGTATTGGTGATGACCAACAATCAGAACTAGCTTTCACAATTTGTATTGGAGAAGCATCATTTTTTGCATTTTTGGAGTACCAACTTGAGGGGAAGTGTAAACCAAAAGGCAACAAGGAATAAGAATTTAACATCTCAGTCTGAAGTCAAAATCTCTTCATCTTACTCTAATTAGACCTGTTAATTTGTAACCCGACGTGAAAACCTGACCTAAACCCAAAGTGACCTCACCTGGTCGACTCGATTGACGACAGATCTAACTCTAATGCATCAAGAATCAGAGGTGCTTAAGTAGTAACGCTGAAGTCATATAAGCAAAGATGGACCTTGAGAGGAAACAAGGGTGCACAAGCCATGATGCCTCATTTTTCTTCTGACGACCATTAAGATTTGCACCACCACCTCCTTTGGCACCATGAGAACCTCTTGAGAAGAAATGGATTGAACTACTCTCACCAACACTCTCAGTTTCATGTGCATGCATCAATAATGTCGTTTTGTTTGCAATCATGCCTGCAAAAATGTAATATTGTAATTGTACGTAGAATAAAGTTGCCAATTAAGTTTGAGCAAACATGGGAAAAATTTCCCCCGCTCGATATTTGGCTTAGTCTTGAGTCTTGACTCATGTTGGAATTTGAATCTAGAGGTTGGGTTACTAGGACCACACGTAAATATGTAAGATATAAGATGTTTACCAACTACGCTACAATAAGTAAATTTTAAGGTCAACACAAAAATGTCAAAATTTGTACGAAAAACTTAAATGAACAAATTTAAACAATGTTCTAAAACTAATTTGCAAATCCCATACACCAATTTGCAGTAAAGAAGGCCCCAATTTCTACGTGAACATATTTGATTAAAGGCAAAATTAACAGAGATTTTAGGGGGTGGTCGGGGAGACGTATATTGTACCATCACAAATAAGGAAAGTGATTAAGATTGAAAAGACGACAAATTTATTTCAAAGTCGCTTGAATGCTTACTGATGTAACGATCAGTTATTAGGATTAGAAATATATGTTGGAGAGTGAAGAAAATTGGAGAAATTGAATGGGAGAGATAGTTAGGTCAAAAATAAATAAAAATTGTTCCGAAACCATCATGAAGGTGGGGTTGTCTTTTCACGACGTTTGTGTTATATTGGGTGTTTGTTCAAAAAACAATTACGGATTTTTCCAATTTGTGCAATTAGAGAGATGAACCAGATAGAGAGGAGATAGAGAGAGTTGAGTGAAGAGTGTTTAAATAAGTCATGTGTGAGAGTTTAATTGTGGGAGGAATTTTAATCATTGATAGTGTAATTGGGGGAAATATGGGACGTTTCGTTTTACCCTTATTAGTTTCATGCATTTTATTAAGGGTAATTTTGAAAATACACAACTTTGTAAAACGTCAAGTCTTCATAAATATTAAGGTGTTCAATTAATCAGTACCACAAGGACACCCTCTATGTTAACGAAAAACAATTTGGGCATCAGTTGAAAAAACTAATATAATAAGGATACTAACTGGAAAAACACAGAAATTATTGTGGGTGTTTTCTCTAGATTGATCTTTTTTGGGGTGTTTTTGACGAATTTTCTCTTTATTATGGGTAAGTAGGGCTGGCCACGAGCCGAGCGGAACACTGTCAAGTTTGGATTTGGCTCGTTTGAAAATTCTTGAACCCAAATTCGAGCTGAGCTCGGTTCGGGCCATAAAATTCAGCGTAAGCTTGTCTTGATTGAAAATTACCGAACTCGAGCTCGAACTCGAACTTTTGTCGAATATGTAAATTTTATTTTAATCTTTCAATAAACTTAGAACATCGCTAATATTCCATGAAATGAAATCATCAAATGATATGAAAATAATTTATAGTTCATTATCCTAATTCTCCATAGGCTAACAAAGTTTGTTCACTCAAATCTCAAAGATAATACTAACTAATCTACGAAAATAAATTTTGAAAAAATAAAGTTAAGAAAAACAAACATTAGTTTTTTTAAATCATTCAAGAAATAGAAAAAAAAAATGTACAATAGACGTGTTTGTTTGAGATTCACGAGCTTTCGAGCCGAACATTATGACGTTTGGGTTTGGTTTGTTTATCAAACGAGCCTAAACTTAAAGTTTGAGTTTAGTTTGTTTACTAATCGAACCAAGCCGAGTCGAGCTCTAATAGAGTCGAATCCAAACAGTTCACTAACAGTTTAGCTTGTGACCACTCCTATGGGTAAGATTGTAAAAGTGGGGCACCTATGATCCATTATGCCGGACTGGTTGGATGGATTTGGACTTTGGAGACAGCAGGGCCCAATCCCTCTATTCGCCAACCACCCTGGGCCAGCCAAGGACGATATTGCGCTATATATATTCACACATAGAATGTCGACATCCCATAGAGCAAGCAGTTGAGGCAAATAGGCAATACAATACTTAAGCTAAATCTGCTTAGCATTCGCCTCTTGTGCAGTTAGCCAGTTAGATACTACCAGAGTGATATGTCATTAAAAAGATATTTAGTGAAGGAATCCCATAGATTCTTCTGTGGGAGTAGAAGTAAAGTCCCCCAATTATAAAATTCAGAAATTGATTAAAAGTCGAATAATAAGTCTTCCGTTTTTTTCGATTGGAAAAACTAAACTGAACTAAAGTAAACCGAACTAAATTAATTTCTTTTAATTTGACCTTTAAACATTCATAATTCGTCCAAAAATATTCAATATCGGAATCATTTGAATGTATGGTTTGAAATCTTCTCAATAATATAGTTATCATCATGAACTTACTTCGAAAGAAAAGGTTATTTGAGTCATAAAATTACACATGAATTAAACTAAATTAAACTGAATTTAAGTGAAATTAAGCTGAGAATAACAGAGCCTAACTCAATTTTTAGATTTCTACGTCCCTAAAAAATTTAACAAATGATTAATTTCTTCCTACACAATTAAAGAACAACCCCTCACATTTGTTCGAAAATTATAATTTTAATCTTTTGTCCTTTTTTCATTATTGGAGGGGGGGAGTGGGGGTCACAATTCAGAACTCCTACCACTAACATGAGTACATGACAATACATAATCTCACACACGAAATAATAGCTATGTGTTGGTTGCAAGTATCATGTAAGTGATTGAAAAACAAATGCTTGAACATTTTAGGAAATGGAGCTTGACTAAAGTTTCACATATAGAAATTTGAAAGTCTAGCAGGGAAAAATCCTCGTGTTGCCTATCAAACACGAGGTTCACCCTTATACTTATTCATTCTCCCTACACAATGACGCTAAAGTTGGCTTTTTTTAAAGTTTAAAAACTTTGAAGTATCACTTTATGTTCTCTAGCTCTTTATTCAATTATTCTCTTAAAAGTTAAAACTAGAGTGCTAATGTTGTCAAGCGAAATCTTCATTCTCTAACTTCTTAGATGAGATTGTTATCACTTATCACGGCAAATTCTTGGCTACACTTAAGAGAAGCCAACTTGACTACACTCATAATGAAGTAGTGGGTGTCCAAGAATGAAGTAGTGATTAATAGTAATGAATTCTACTACATTTTCAAAATAATTAAAAATTTTAAAAAAATAAAATAATATTATGAGTGGGTGTGGCCAAGTTGGCTACACTTAGGTGTAGTCAAGAATCATTGATGAATAAATGGTTTAGACGTTGAATGTTTGATAAGACCCCCCCGCCCCCTCCCCTTCCCTTCCCTTTTTAATTTTACATAGAACTCAAGTTATTCTCACTCAACTATTTAGGTCTTCTTTTTCATATCTTATTGCCTAGACCCCGAGTCGACATTGTTGTGTGAACCCAATAAAACTATGCCTCGTAGAAAATGAAACTACTGCTTAAAAATAAGTTTCATTTTTTCCAGTCTTAGTTTCATTTTCATTGGAATATAGTTTCATTTTATAACTAAAAAATCAAAACACATGAGTTTCATCTTTTCCAATCTTAAATTCATTTTCATTGGGGTATAATTTCATTGAATTCATACAACTATCTAGAATCTAGAAATCTAGGCAATAATTTGTCTTCTTTCGGACTCTCGGAAAGAAAATCGATTTTCTCGTCGTTCCTCGAAACGAAAATGAAAAAGAAGAGTGTACCTAACCAAGTGGTAACCTGATGAGAAGCAGCCTTCAACCAAAGTTATGTGACCATATATAAAGGACGAGCAAGGCAATGACTAATGAGAAAAGCAGAACAGATTATTACCTTCAATTGGCAAAACATGATTATTGCTTGGTAATGCAGCAGTTGAGACTTCTGATATCAAGTTTGACAAGGCTAGTAGTGAGAGAATGATGAAGAGCACGGAAAAAAGTGGTTGCATCTTGATTCCTTTCTAGGTGTGTGTGAAATGTTATTTTCATTCAGGTGTATGCCACTAACGCCAAGAAATATATAGACAAATAGTTTAACTATTTGGATGCACAGTGAGTACATGATCCAGCTTAGATGCCTAATCAATTTGTACCACCCATTGGTTTGTCATAGAATAAAGTAAATCTATCAATATCTTTGCATTCAAGTTTTCCAAGTCTATGTAAGGTCTTTTTTTTTCTTTACTTTATTTTTCAAAAGTTATGACATGGTCAGGAAAGGCTTGTACGACTGTCCCTGGAGAATATAGATGATACTGAGCAAGGTTAGTACGAGGCATGACATGATCTGGTACTTCTTTTACATGGTACGACATAGGCATAGAGCAAGCACGAGCACAAATGAGCGGGCCTAGACATGGGACCGAGCCTAAATTTTAAATTAAAAGCACAGTCAAGCATGATCAAACACGGCACGACACGACAGGGCACGGTAAAAATTCAGATAATATTTAAAATAGCCTACTGGGCCTACCTTTTGGATAAGCCGACACGACAACTATAAGCACGACACTGTTCCAAAGCACGAAGGTACGACACGAGCATGGCACAAGCATGGCACAAAGCCATCTTACTTGTCCCCAATAAACATATATATGGGCAATGTTATTATCAACTGTAAAACGCTATTATCAGGACCTAAAAAAGAGCTAAACCCTTCAATATTGAAGATGTCAATTATATTTTATTATCCGACAATAACATCTAAACATAATTGTTAAACTCAACAATTTTTTTTTTGCTCATTGTTAAACTCAACAATTAAACTCATAATTAAAACACGTATTAAACTTCTTTATCAATAAATAAGAACGTCTAATTACTTTTAGAAAAAAACATGTTGTTTATTACTCTAATAATGATGAGATGTTTTATTATTTAGAAATAGGGATCACTTATTGTAAAAGTGACCCCGGTTTCTATAAAACATTTACCGTTTTCCACTCTTGTGGATTATCCTGAGATTTTCACGCTTGAGGGTATCAACTATCAAGAGACAAATGCATGGTTTTCAATTGTGACCATGAATCTTGAAAGTTACTTGAATTTGTTTGCAAAGACTAAAATCTATCATCATTTAAGAACAGAAATACTATTACAAATATCAGCTAACTTGCTAAAATCTCTAGTGAATCGTACGAAAAATGAATTTCTTCTAAACATCTAAAACATGATCAAGAATGCCGTGATTACATATCAATTCGTAAAATTCGACTATATGATCGTTGTATACAGATTTGGCAACAAGAAATGCAATATGTCAGCATCATTCACAGCATATCCAGGAAAAGATACCGCTTGTGAAGCACCCTCAAGTTCAACTCTACCCACAAATAAAATTATATCAGAGGCAATAAGAAGTCTTATTCTGTAGTCATCTGCTCATCCAAGCTCAGGCTGTTGACACTTTGACAGGATTTGGACTACAGTAAACAAAGCTCTACAGGAGAACCAAGAAACAAAACCATGGAAGGATGCAATTTTCACCAGAACTGATCACAGATAGGTGTAATACGCAACAAGGGACAAATGCCTCGGTGCACTCATATCACATGTCATCCCACCCAATAGACAACTACAAAATTGTTTTGCGCAAGAAAATTTCCTGTCCGCTGCAACAACCCAGGATAACAAGCAGCCTAAAGGGCTCTTAGCTCAACATGTAATCTAGTACCATTTACATCAATTAGCTCCAGGTATATGGCCACCACAGCTTCTCCACTTAATAGCCCTTGTTACCTCGGATGCGAGCTCTCATGTCAACCTGAATGGCATATATAAATTAGAATACATTTCCTTTTAGCTCAAGCGCATATTTGTAAAGCATTAGGCTACCAGCAAGGACAAGAGACTACATAGAATCAGGGTGTAATTTCAATGAAGGAGCAATACCCCTTAAGATAGTTCTTAAGGGACATATTCTTCTCCTTTTTTCTTAAGAGGGTTTTATTTGATAGAAATGAAATCACCAAGCTTATTCCATTCTCCTTTACTAGGATGGCAACGATATTTACAGCTAGGGCTGTTCAAAGAAATCTGAACACGACCATCCATATCTAATATTATCTGAAAATTCGGATATACAAATTTCCGGATACCAGAAAAACAGATTAGGATATCAATTTCAATATTTAAAAATTATCTGAAATACACAAAAATATTTTGTTCCAATATACCCGAAATATCACATATAAAATAGAACCCAAAAACAAATGTTCATTTCGGATATCAAATTTTGGTAATTGAACAAGTGACCTCAATATGCCAACTTCCAAACTGCTCTTACATGGCTTTTTGGAAGAGCATTTCTGGGGTTTTAAACTACTGTATCTATGAGTATTATAATTACTAAAGAATGTTCGAAACACCCCTAATCGGCTCCAATTTTATTATTACAGGTTTCAACCTTCCAAGAAGCAATATGAAGTACTGATTGCCCAATTGATCCTACCTCCACCAGCTGATAGACCCGGAAGCATGGCGAACTTGAGGTACTAGAGTTATAGTGAAAAATATAGATGTCCGGGCTTTGCCCGACTATTCCCAAGGGCCCTGAAATTTATGGACAGGAAACTTCAAGTTGCACTAAGGGAGCTTGAAGCTGTGACAAAGAATATAGTCATCAAAATCTCCATCCACATGCATTTACTGCTATTACGGGCTACATTGCACAAATATTTTACCTAGTGCATATCCTATACGGATACACGAGAGATAGTTGTGGCTATGTACCCACGTTTCTTTAAACGTATCCTATTTTTACTAAAACAAGACAAAAATATCGGATACTCTACATCATTGATACTCTGTTGTATTGAAATTAATTAAACAAAATCCACAAACACATGTTTTTTTATCCATTCAACCTGTTTTGCTCAATAGACCCAACACTATTTCGTCTTCTCTCTAGTTTCTGTTGAATCATTATTTACTCCTCTCAACCTCGACTTAAGTTCATCCATGTCACCCTCTCTCTCAGCCTATCACTATTGTCATTATTACTTCGGACGCCACTAGTTGTTACTCTTAACTCTTAAGCACCTGTCAGGTTCATTGCTGATCGTCACAGTCCATTACCATTGCCATACAACACTCTAAGATCACAACTATAAGTCGCCAATAGTGCCTACTATATTTCTTTTTCCTTCATTTTCTGATATGTAGTATATTGTTTTGTCATTTTCTATATATTAAGAAATTGCGGAATCTATATTCGTTTCAAATCAATACCCATACTCGTGCAACCTAGAATACGGACTATATTATTCCTCTGTGCTACAATTGGAAACTCAAGGAGATAGTCATCTCCAGAGAAAATGCCCACCTGCTCTTTTTCGGGTCTTTCAACTCTCCTCTCATGCTTCCTCTAACAGATAATGGGAACATTACTTACCAGATCAAGTTTATGGCTTCAGTTCAATCAACTTTCAGAAACGGCGGAAATGGAGTTTCCATGCATATTTGGAGTAATCCCATCATTCCCATGGGCCCTAAAGTTAACGGCCAGGAAAAACTGGCCTCGAACTGCGGACCTCTGAAATATATCTCACAACTCTTACCAGTTGAGCTACCCACTCAAGATAGTTTCCAAATTCCGTGCATGTCTTAGAGAGAGCAAATAGAAATCGTGAGCTTCAACAATTTCAGCAACCATGACAGAACAGACTTAGATACTCTCATCTGGGACTGAGAAAGATTCTTTCTTCAAACGAGGCTGGTTGAAGGTTTACATAGCAGCGGTACCTTCAACAAACTGGTAAAGGCTGAGAGAAAACTACACCAGTATTTGCCCAGAGATGTGAGCAAAAAATATAAGAGGTGTTTTTGTGAGATTCCAAATGGGCAGCAGTTACTCAGCGATCACCAGCAAGCCACAGTTGGGTTGGTGAGGCAAAACTCTTCTAGCTTCTGGCAGGGAACGAGGACATACATGTGATATCTTTTGTTGTGCCCGGGCAGATGAATACTCCACCCTCAACAATATGCGAAGTGTTTTCACCAGCGTGAATTTGGAGTGGCTAATGGTGCCTATATGGTAGCTTAGGGTTGTGTTACATTGAAGGCACTCAAGAGATCTGCGATTGAGGCACATGACACCAGTACTGTGTGTATAGACATTTCTGGTTTCGATTTGAGCCAAGTTCATATATGTAATTTTTGTGCGAAGGCTGGCAATAAGGTTCTCAAGAGAAAAACTGAATCCAATATGACCCGCTAGAGTAAATTTTTTGAACCAAGGAAATGGGAAAGTCAACAGCCAGGACACCAGTGAATATAAGTGATTATTTCGGCAAAATGAAGGCCTATCACTGGAAGATAAAGGGATACTCATGGTTATCGAAATTATACTAAGGATGTCGCAGATTTCTGTGAAACTCCTGTACTAGGAAGGGATTACAACAGCTGAAGAGGATCAAGAGAGACCGTAATGGAGGGGCTGCTTTGTTTGATTAGGATATGAAGCAAGGTGATAGCAGGGTGAGTGAAAGCCTAGATTCTTCCAATACCTCAAAAGTCAATAGAAACCTTTGGCCACATCATATACCTATTGGAAGCAACAAGGATAATGCACCATTCAATGGATATTCTCATGAGAAGGTCTTTTTGCTAAGCAACGGATGGGGTTCACATGTCACCTCCAGGCTCCAGTCTTGTGGCTTGGATATCCGGAAAGGCGGATATCCACGTGTGCTCACCCGTAGTTGGAAAAAACCCTTGTTCCCTTTCCTTGGTGTCGCGGTTTTAAAGGAATAAGGTTCAAGTTCTTCACAGATCATTCTCATTTTTTGTTTCACAAACCCCAAATTCATAAAAAGATTAGTTCTTCATCTATTTAAATTTGTTCAAACATACACCAAATCCCAAAAACACTAGTTTTTGTGTAGATTCTTAAATTCCACAATTATTCACGTTTTGTCACGTATCACGGTATCAACATGAATCTCATAACTAGAAGTTAGGGAGATGGAAGAGAGGTTTTCACTCTTTTCAACAGTTCAATTTTTTAATCTCTCATTCAAAATAAACGTGCACATGGCATAGTTAGAATTTAAAGCACAATTGAGACATCTAGAGATATTCTAGAGATATTTGTCACTTTGGGATTCATAAAATCTAAAAGAGGTTAGCTAGGTCAAAATTTGCTTTTTCCTCTTATTGGGATAGTAATGATTAAGTCTTCTGTAAGAGTTTCCAAGATGTTTGAAACGATGAGGGACTTTCTCTAATTGGTGTTGGAAGACACGCTAGGGGACACATGCGGATACAGGCATGAGATTTTCTCTAGGGCCAAATTCTCGGTAACACAAGATACATAAATGATCATGAGATAGTCTCCAGAACAGCTGAATAGGAGGGACGGAAAAGTCCAAATTATTCAGTAATGAAAGGCTGAAAGCCCTAAGAAGTCTAGTTATCAAGCCTCTCATCTCTTTTGCGACTATTCAAATTATTTTAGGTGGGAGAATTCAGTATTACGAGGATGTTAGGAGGATAAATTTAGATATTTCCTAGCCTAACCTCAGATTTAACACTTGTCTTCTACTAATAAAATTCTAGTTCCTAAATTTTACTCCCACCATCCCAAATTGATGTACCCACTTGACTTTGCATGGTCTCTTGCACAACAATTTGACCATATTTTTAATTATACAAATAAAAAAATCATAAAAAGTTGATATTTTGATCTAAGAAGAGTATTTTGATCTTGTAAGTCTCCATTTATTTTTCACAAATCAGTGGTCGATATTTGGGAAGTTTGACTCAAAAAGTCTAGTGGGTACATCAATTTGGGAAGGATGGAGTATTCTTCAAGAAGGAAATTACTTTTTTTTTTTAAATAACATGGATGACCGGGCTTTGCCCGACTAATTCCATGGCCCCTGAAGTTAACGCCCAGGAAACCTCAAGTGGCCTTGAGAAGGCTCGACCCTGGGACTTCTATTTCAGGGAAGAAACTGCTACAAAGACAAGGAGGAACTTTATTATTTCTCCAAATTTTTATTAACTTTTGTGGTTTCGTTTGATCCAGCTGGTTCAATTACAATCTGTAGACAACCATCACATTGCCATGCCAAAACAAAGAACTTCGCTTTTTGCAAATTGATCTAGAGAACAAATCCATAGCACAGTTAAAGATTTTACAAGGGCTGCTGTTGAGGCTTTGACTCCTATGAGTATTTTAAGATTTGGATTGTGAACAAACATTTCTCTTATTCTAGGCATATTTGATCCAGATTATTTAATACTTATGTGGATGTTGGGTTTTCCCTCAAAATACAGTCAGCCGAATAACATGTCCAACTGAGGGAGCCCATGAGCCTAGTGCCCTCTAATTCATGTCGCCTATTTGTTATATTCTTCGATGGACAGTGTTGCAACAGAAGCATTTGATCTGGAGGAATCATATGGAGATTTAAATTGGCATAATGTTAACAGTTTTTTTGATCAGGATGAGGAGAGAAAGATGTTATGGGAAGTTGGGAACGTGCAATATTTGCTCTGAGTTGGTCTATTGGTCAGAGGAACACCAGAATTTTCATAAGCCAAGCACTCCCAGAGGACCCTCTATATAGTGAAGTGGTTTTCATTAACTTCATGATCTGGTTTCTCTAATTGCACCAGCTAGGGGGACACCTTCTGACATATTCACCATCATCAGAAAGCACTACAATTATTCTTGCACTTTAGTATTCTTTTTTTCTAGACAAAGATAAAGTATGTTTTAACATAGTATCACAGCAAGGAGGACATATTGTTTTTTTGGATAAAGAGAAAGTATGTATTAATCAAGTGTCAAAAAGTACAGCAAAGGAGGACAAGTTGTCCTACAATAAGAGCCTAGTTACAAATTAATCCAGCCTAGTTACGCTGGATGTGAGTAATAGAATAACTCCTAAAAGCCCCATTAGCTCTAGCCCATAACGACGCTAAATAGGTGATCCTATCCCACACCAAATCAACCGATATGGTCACGCCATTAAAAACTCAGGCATTCCTTTCTAACCAGAGGCACCAGATAATAGCAAAGACTGCATTACGCCAAAGTAACCTCCTCTCCTTTCCCCTCCCAAACCCCAGGAACCTCACTTGGAAGAAATGCACTACACTAGAAGGACAAACCCATGTTTCTCCCAAAAAACCGAATAGCCTTCCCCAGATGCAGGTAGCAAAAACACATGTAAAGAACAAATGCAAAGCTGTCTCGCTGCTAGCCCGACAAAGAGTACAAATATCAGGCAACAAACTGACCCCAGCAGTCTCCGCTGACGAAGATCATTAGTATTTACCCGATCCAAAGCCAAGGTCCACACAAAAGCCCGCACCTTGAGAGGCACCTTAGCCTTCCAAATAAAATCTGCCACAGGAAATCGGGGAGTAGGTGTGCCGAGCTGTTGAAGAAAAGACTTACACGAAAATTCTCCGGAGGAATCACAAACCCATCTCCTGGAGTCACAACCGTCAGAAAGAACAATAGTCTCCAAAAGGCCAAGTAGAGCTGTGAGTTCATCCATCTCCCAATCTTGAGGGCCCCTCCGCAAATGAAGGTTCCAAGAGCCTGTCTGTGGGCAACGAAAGTCGACTACAGCCGCATCATGTAATGTAGAGAGCTGAAAAACTCGAGGGAATCTCACACATAAGGACTGCCCTCCAGTCCAAACATCCTCCCAAAATCTAATCCTCTGACTGTTTCCCAAATTTAACTCGACTAAAGGCAAGAAAGCTGAGTATACTTGAGACACAAACTTCCAAGGACTCAAATGTGTTACCCCTGGTGCCAAGTGTGCAAGGAGGACATATTGTTAACTTCAGGGCCCATGGGAGTAGTCAAGCAAAGCTTGGATACCCATGTTATCTTTTAAAAAAAGAAAAAGAAAGCTAGCTACAGATTAGCCCAATTATGTTGGACCTCAGTAATGGAATTATCCCGAAAAGCCCCTCCAGCTCTAACCATAAAGACACTAAATATGTGTCCCGATCCCGCAGCATACCAACCGAAATGGCCACTGCATTGAAAGTCCACGCATTCCTTTCCCGCCAAAGACACCAAAGTACCGCAAAAATTGCATTGCGCCACAATAACCCCTTCTCCTGTCGTCTCCCAAATCCCACACAATGCATCTGCAGGCACTCCACCACACCAGGAGTAGCCCACTCTTTCCCAAAACCCCAAAACAGCCTACCCCAAATGCGACCGGAAAGACCACATGTAAAGAGCACATGTACTGCAACAAAGAAAGCAAATATCAGGAGAAAGAGCCATTCCCTGACACCTCTGACGTACATCATTAGTGTTGACCCTATCCAATGCCAATGTACACATGAACGCCAGCACCTTAAAGGGCGCCTTCGCTTTCCGAATAAGATCTGCTAAGGAAAACTGGGGAAGAGATGTACCCAAATGCTGGAAAAAGAATTTACATGTAAACTTCCCAGAAGGATCGCCAACCCATCTCCGAGAATCATCAGCACAGATAATTGGACGGTCTCCAAAAGAGTAATACTTGCACTTTAGTATTCTTCATTTTGAGGAATACTTGTCCTCCAATCCATATTATACATGCTCTCTTATGCAATGATAAGATTCACTATTCTTTGGCTTCGGATAATTGGATTATAATGGACTAAAGTGAAATGGCTCACTAAACAATATGTACTTACATATCGTAACGTAACAAATGGTCATCGCGCTTTGCATCAGGGGTCTAACAAGGGGGGGGGGGGGAGGAGATTGTTGATGTTGATGATGTCTAATTCCATGATATCTCTCTTTTTCTTCTTCTTAATACTTAGGGAAAAAAAAAAAGAAAAATTTATAGAAAAGATCTTTTACATCGGAGCAAGACTCCATTCTACATGCATGAAAGTAAAAGAAATAGCTCATAGAACTACGTGAAACTATGAAGAACAGAAAGGAAAGAATACCTGGCCTCGCTTGCAATTAAAATATGTTTCTCTTAGACCCACACACTCGCTTGGTATACAAGGGATCTTCTCTCCAGCACACTCCCTAAATGACCGCTTCTGGACCTACAACATCAAATACAAGAATATGTTTTACAAACTAGCATCTAAGCAGTCACAAATATCTAGCCTTTTGCACTTAGGCTGTTTAATATATCACTTTGGAAAAGAACAGAAAAGATATAGAGTAGATTAGTAGAATGTGATGGAGGGAGATTATAACATGTCATAAATGTTTCAATCAAGGGAAGTAATTTGACATCCCACAGTGCATTCTGAAGGCCCCATTAAGAGATTCTACTTATGTATGCACTTGTGCAAAGGCCAGTTTATCACACATGAACATATGCAGGTTCAACATAGGATTTTTTTGCCAGAAACTACCTTTTTTGTTCACTTTTTGTGGGGAACTACCTTATTAAGTTTAAGTTGTGGGGAACCTTACTTCATAAAAAAATTTGTCAAAGACTACCAATTGGCAGAATACCCCCTAACATGGTTAATCTTTGAATGACTTTTATGCCCCTCACTAACCTCATTTGAACTGATTTTCCTTACTCTTTTTTCCATTTTGACTTTATTTCTCTCTAACTCCCCCCCTTTTTATTTCCCTTGTTTCCCTAGTCTCCATTTCCTCCTTCCCGTAGTGTCTCTCTCTTTCTCTCATGTCAATAACTCACAAACAGCAAACCCAGAACAAATATTCAGAACCTCATCAGCTCACTAATCCCAATTCAACCAAGACAATAATGTGCAATCAAAACAGACCCAGGAATAAGAATAGCACTCGAGATTCGGCGAGATATCTTTGATTCTGAATCTACGTTCGTGAAATTGTGCGGGATTGAAGCCTTTTGTTCGAAAATCTTTGAACTCCGATCAGGGTTTTTCAAGGCGACCCACAAAGTTTCATCTTCCCTCCCATTTTCCTAATTGGAAAGCCTCAAGCTGCAGCAGAGGGGCTCGAAATTTCTAGGTTCGCTTGCGATTTGGGTTCATCTCTGAAACAAGAACCCTAAATTTCACTCTAGACCAAAATTAGCTAGTCAAAATTTTCCTTATTTCACATATATGATCATCATATTAAATGGCCAACAAAAAGAAATAAAGTAAAAAACAAAGAAGGCTCATAGAATTCCAAGTTCCGAAAATTAGATATCAATTTAACAAAAAATAAAATTCAAATTTAAAATCAAAAGAAAGAACATAAACAAGTTAGAAACAAACGCAGCAAATGGGGAATCATAGATGGTTTCTTCCTCATCGTTCACTTCGATTCAATCGAAGGTTTTGTCCACCATTGTTATGAGCAGACACCAAAGAAAGATGGAGAACAATGAAATAAAGAGGGGGATTAGAAGGAATAAGGTGAAAGTGTGAGACAATAGGGGTAAGTGAGGGGTTTAAAGGTCTTTTCCAATCAAAGTTAACCCCGTTAGGGGGTATTCAGTCAGTTGGTATTCTTTAACAAAAAAATTTATGAAATACTGTAGTTCCCCACAATTTAAACTTTATAAGTTAGTTCCGTACAAAAAGTGAACAAAAAAAGGTAGTTTCCGGCAAAAAATCCTTAAATATAATATCACTGACGAGTATTTCAATGAAAAAGATAGTTCTAATCACTACAAAAAAACAAATTTCAACTGATCGACAAAAACTTCTGGTCAACCCCATATGTGTCTATGGCCATCTCTGAGTCAAGTGCAAGCACGAGTTTTAAAAACTATGTTTGGGCTTCGCTTATTATATTTAAAAGTTCATGGTCTGCTGTTCTCGGCTTGATTAGGTCAATGAGCTGAGGTCAAGAAGAACTCGCAATGATAAAGCTTGTCCAACTTCAGAAATTTAAATAAAATGAAATAAAAACAAATGAATGAACGCACACCAGAAAGTACCATATAATTCCATTTCCAATGAGTTTTGAGAATTATTGCTCCAAATTCCAAACCAACTGATATCCAAGGAAGAATATGTTGCACTGTGAATCAGATGACTCTAGCCAGCAGACCGTAGCAGCTTTAAGGAACAATGGCTGAATTTGTATGGCAAATGATAAGGAATGTCACGTGAGGGGTTGTCTTGATGGTTATGAATCTGATCCAAACTTCAAGAGGCATTAATGTTCAGGTCAACAGAGGTTGTAGCATCACAATGAGATTTGTGTGACGCTGAGAGCAAAAGGAGAGTAACAGGTAACCAGTCTTAGAAGAGGAAGAGAGGGGAGGGAAACTGTGGTAGTGTGCAATACTGCAATCTGGTGGTGAGATCCAACAGTGGAAAAAATGAAGAAGATAGAAACTTATATCAAATAAGAGAGGACAAAATTTATACCGGAATAGACCAAATCAAGAGTAACTTAGGTATGAAAAAAATATTGTTCTGAAAAGGATTTGATAACATATTAATTGATTATACCAAACATTATAGGAGTTTCAACAAGCTTTCACTGAGTTGTAACCAAACATAGAAGAGATAGCAGACAATAATGAACAAACATTGTTCCCGAACATTAACGAACTGAGCATAATAGCTTTCCAGCTCAAAGTGCACTTTAAAATTTCGCTTTCGCTGGTTTGTTCACTTCACAAATGATCTTTGACCGATCTTGTTCACGAGTTGTTAGTAATTGTATTAGTTTCCAGCCCTACCCAACAAATATCATAAGCAGTAGCCATCTCAACTAATTTGCTCCCTAGATTAATCCTGTTTTTGGTCAATGCTAAAGCTAAATATACATACTTCTTTAACTACGAACATCCTAATCTACGTGGAAAAGGACCTTGAACGCTGACGAATAGTTTTAAAACCATGTATTCTTATCCCAAAGCTGCATAACCAACTGAGGTAACAACTTCTGTCTGAGGTTCAGTTCAACTGTTACAGTCTCAGTTACTAATGACCATAATGTTCTTTTAATGTCCATGGGTTTCAAACGTTAGTATGAAACTTTACATGTCTACATATGCTTTATGTTCGTAGTGGGATAACAACTAAAGATTGAGCTCATAAAACATCTCATCTTGCCTGATTTTCCTTTTTATCCCTCACACCTAGCTGGTCTTCTACCTCTTGCTTCTCTCCTCCCGACTTTTAAATTTCTACCCCTCTCTTTCGTTCCAAATTGTTCTCCTTCAAGTATACATAAAGATCTGTGAGATCTCTCAGTACATAAACGCGTTTCTCTTTGTATTCCAGTTCAAACTTTTACAGCATAACAAATAAGATGAGAGACTAAAACTTAAGATACTACCTCTTACAAACTTACTTAGGATTGGGAACCGTCACAAAAAAAAAGAAAGCGCCAAAGAGTTTTGAATTAGAAAGAAACCCAATGATAAAGCCTGAAGGGCAGCTTTTACTGATCAAATGGGGATTCTGCTTTCCTTACCCCTCTTTTGCATCTAGCTCTTTCTCCTTCCTCTCCTCTCTCCCTACTTTCCCTCTATGTTCTCTCTATTCTTTTCTCTCTCCCCTGTAATCTATCACCACTTCTACACACCTCCATTTCCTCTAAATTTGCTTTCTCGTTTGTTTCTACGTCACGTTTATCACTGATATATTTTACGTATGCCTTCTCTTTCATGTAGCGCAAATGAGCATTTACACTCCTCCCTTCCAATAGGCAAGGAGATGGAGCTCAAGCGAGAAAGGACAAAATGGACATCATGTCCTTGATAATGGATGGAGAGAAGGGCAGTATTGTACTGCCCAAATCTCTAAACTAATGTCTTCACATCTAATTGACTTTAATTAAACATGTTACAAGATGAGATACTAAACATTGAAATTTAATATGTAACTAGGATACTAGTCATGAGGATTGCATCAGTAAGTCGAAGGGGAAGAGGATACAAATTTTTAGGTAATATGAAACCAATACACAAAGGCCTTTTATCCAACAAGTGGAATTAAATTCTCTAACTACTATAACAGCTTTTACCCAACAGGATGACAAATTCACAATGCAAGCAGAAGAAAGTATAGCCGTATAGGGCCAATTTTGGCAGAAATTAGGAACTTGTACATGTATACTAAGAATTAAGGGCCCTTTGGCCTACCTTCTTCCAACTTCTACTTCTCCTCCCATATTTGTTCTTGCCCGCCCCATTTTCATCCACTCCCCCATTTACCTCCAACTTCTAAGAAGTTGAAATAAAGCTACAATTGGTCTAGAAGTAGAAGCTACAAATTGTAGCTTCTCCTTCTCCTTTCACTTCTAACTTTATTTCAACTCCTAGAAGTTGGAGGTGGAGGCGGGAGTGGAGGAAAATGGGGTGCGCAAAAACAAATGTGGGTGGAGAATTTGAAATTTGTGGGAGCTAGGCCAAACGAGCCCTAAGGGTAGTTTTAATATACCACAATAATGCTCATAATTTACAGAAGTATAGATTTAGGATAAGTAGGCGACTGTGTTTGTGTTTGTGATGTTCACTCCTCATCTAAATAAATGTGATCTTCAGCTGCAATCAGCTAAAATAAATGTAATCTATAAGCCACTAACTTTCTTATAGCTTAATGTGAAATGAAGCTTTAGTATTACCTTTAATCTGACAAATAATGTAAATCATAGTATGTCCAATGCCACCATCATCATTTCTTCAATATTAGATTAGAGTTCTAAAAGCTGAATTCTAAATCACTAGACATCAAAATTGGAGACAGAAACGCAATCAAACATGGGGTTACCAATCCATTTCAAAAATCAGTAAAAATTCCTAACACCAAACAATGTCAAAAGTGATTCTAGGTCACCCTAATAGAATTAAGCAATCATTAATATCAAATCAAACTGTCTATCATAAAACTTCGTCATTCATTTACGTGTTTTAGGGTAAATAATAATCATTCTACCAACTCAAACCAATCATGAAAAGGCATTTGCATTTGATTGTGAATGTCAATTGTTAGAGAGAGAAATACCTTAATGCAATCAGACTCGCTCAGACACTTGACCAGCTCATCTGCCAGGCCTTTGCACGACTTCGCCATTAACAAACACTCTCTCTCTACAGGAAAACCAAAGGAGAGGCGGTGAGATGAAGAGCGCGAGACCGAATACCGTAAAAAAAAAAAAAAAAGCCCAGCTAGAGGAGATAGACAGAACGGAGGTCACACTCAGGGAGAAATTTCTACAGCAAAGTATACTCTACTAGCTATTAAGCCACCCGATTAGGTGTTAATATTTAAAAAAAATATACACGTTATAAAAAATCTTGTGTGGATTTAGTTCATAGTAGATCAATAGATCAAATCTTTTTAAAAATTACTTTTTATGTTCTTAAATATTTGCATTATATCCTGATTTATTTATTTTTTTAGGTAATAGGGCAGAAATTTTTTTAGATAAATTTTTTTTTATTAATTAAATATTAAAGAATACAAAAAGTAGAGGATAAGGCATCCTCGATAACAACAAAAACATATCTACATATCGTAATAGAGCAGAAATTAATATTGCAAGTCAAATAAAGTTACTGAACCCCTAAGAAACTTCGTTTCAATCGCGTCTTTTTCAAGCGCATCTAAACAACAAAAGAAAGGAATTGAAGAGACATAGAGTACATTATACAAGTTCAAATTACAAAAGCAGCTCTTAGAAATGGATTCCGCGACTTGAATAGTCTCTCTGAAGCAGTGTTGTATCTCCAAATCCTCAAGAGACTCCATGTTTCCCCTGCAATCTAGTATTAAGTTAGTGGAAATATCTCTTTGCGAGTTTGTACGGTTTAGAATGTTTATAACCTCCAAACAATCTGAGTTAAGTTGCACTTTTTTCCATTTGTGCCTGCTGACAAGCTTAATTCCTTCCAATAGGGCTAACAATTCAGCATGAGTTGCTGATTTTGCCACACATTTGAGCCTGAATCCCATAAGCCAATCACCTTCCGAATTCTCAAAACTCCACCGAGCGCAGCAAAGAATGTTTTTGGATCAAACGCTGCATCAACGTTAAGTGACAGACAATCCATATTGGGAGGAACCCATTTCACAAGTGTAGTTTGTATCACCTTGGAATTATGGGACGGAGCAGCAGTCTAAAATTCAACCACAGCAAACCTAGTGTTTTGAATCCAGATATTCTCAGGAATCATGCCTAAAAACAAGCAGGTTTCTTTTTTTTCCATAAATTCCAAAGGAAAAAAGCAAAAAAAATCGGCTAAGGACAAGATTGGTAGGTGGAGCTAGATCGAAGATTGGTGGCAAACCAAACCTTAGACTATCAACCACAAAGAAGTCAACTGGGGGGGGAGACCATAAATGACACATAACCTCACAGTCACGTAACACATGAAAGGTATTCTCAGAATCTATCACAAATTGAACAATTCGCAGAGTCAATTATACCCCTACTAGCAAGGGTGCACACATGAGGGATTTTATCAAACCAAGCAGTCCAAATGAAGAATTGGATTTTCGGGGGAACAGGGAGTTTCCAAATCCGAGCAGTTTCCTCCAAATGAACTTTCGAAGTGATACGTTGCTCATAAGCCTCTCTACAATTAAATTTCTCATTTTCAACTAGAGAGTAGACAGGGAAATCTTCTAGGAGAGGGGAGAGAGGAGGAAGAGCCGTGATGAACTCAACCAGATCCTGAGGAAGCAAGAGAGAGATGGCACTAAGATCCCACTTCATTTGACAAAAACAGTCAGAATCAGAAAGAGAATCCTCACAACAAGCAAGGGGCCTATGTATGAGATGTCTCAGGAGACCCTTCCCCGTCCAATTATCAAACCAGAACAAAGTGTCCCGAATACCAAGACCCCTAAGATTTTTCGAAAGGAAAACTTGATCTTTATTAATAAGATGGAGTTACTTGAGAATTGCCAAGATTATGTGAATTACTTGGCTATGTGATCACCTTTGAATTGATGAATTGAGAGTTAAGATTTCTTTGGTAATGGATCCACCAAAGGGAGCGAATGGGAATGTCAATTGGTACGTTGAGTGGGTTTCACATGAGCGGGTGTGGCTCCAACGTATTTGGTTAAAGCTTGTATCCATACAATGAGCAATTGGGCAAGTGAAGTTTTATTGTGAAACTGTTCTTCTTGTAAACCTAAGGATTGAGAGAGGGTATGCATACTTAGGAACATCTAGAAGTACTTCGGGAGTCATCTATACTCCGGGACGGTTGATCCCTCTTTGCTATTATGCATAGGACTTTTGATCCTATTGAATCTTCTGCGGTTGGTTCTGACATTCATGCGATTCTCCTCTCAAATCAACTTGGCTAATGGATAATAATAAATATTGAATTTATTATTTGGTGTTTATGCGTGTCTTTAATTTAAAACATGTTGTCTTTTATTTTCTTACAGCATGATTATTGTTTTTAATTAAGCATGTGGGCTTAACTTGGAGATTTAAATGGACTATGTGGTTATGAATTACTCAGCTTAGCTGATTGTTTGTTTTTCTTTCTACTTGTGTTTGCTGTCCATTTCTCTTCAATGATGGGCCTATGATGAACCTATATGGAATTCGTCTATATGGGGGAGTAGATTGACAGGATTGTAGCTCGTGGAGTAGAGCTAGTGAGAAGGCGACTGAAGAAGATTGTATATCTTCTAAGAACAATTTATCTTTATTCTTTAGATTGGAATTCTTTAATATTGGGATTTTTATTATTGTAATGTGATTAATTGTCCTACATGAGAATTAATAGTTTAATGGATTATTTGTTTTTAAGTCTAGTTTGAAAGATAGTTATTATTTAATTATCTAGTACGTGTGTTTGGGATATAAACATTTGGTTTCTTTTTAGCCTTGTATTTAATTTGAACATTAAATACGGCGTTGACGCTTCGAATTTTTAGGGTTTTTGTGAGGCTTGCAAGAGAGAAAACGTGAGTGAACTTTATGAACTCACTAGGGCACGAATAGTGAGGAAAAGAATCAGATTTCAGAGTGTCAAAGGTATTTATAGAGGTTAAGAATCATTGACCTAGTTAGAATCCTATTCCAACTAGAACACAACTCAATTAAGGAAACTATCACAAGGAAAATATCTTTTTCTTTTTCAAACATCAATTAATAAGGAAATAAATATTAATAAATATTATTTCCTCCAAATATGCATATTCCAAATCAAATAATCACATTATTGAATATAATAAATATGCGGGGTATTACATTCTACCCTCATTAAAAAGATTTTCGGCCTCGAAAATCACTAAGCAACAACTAGAACATAAAAGTCTGACCCACAGCTTTTGGGTCATAAGCCCGCTAAAAAACATTGGGTTCACGTAAAAAATATTGGCATATAAGCACAACAAAGAGAAACGCGAGCATATGAAGATGCATGCGCTAAACCCAAAACTAACCCACTCTGATACCATATGTATCAGAGTCAACTCTAAACCACTTTCTCCACTTTACTAAAAACAACGCAAGCATATGAAGATACTCACGTTACACCCGAAACCGAAAGCGCTTTGATATCATTTGTAACATCCCGAATTTCGGGACCAATAAAAACTTTTATAACTCAATAATATTTACAACAACGGAAGTAACTCAACATTTATAATTACAAGTAGCACAAAAGCAACTAGTCAGCAAAATTGAGTAACTCAACATTTCATCGAACAATATACAAATTCATAATTTCATATAAATATATTCGAAAGCTATAAGTGCAATTGTGTCACAAAATTAATACACAACTTAGGTCTACTTAGAACTTACACTCAATACCAAAGGATATAACTATAACGTCTCAAATCCTAAATGCTCTTCAATACCACTTTGCTAATCACTCAATTAGCCCAATACATGTGCCATTTGCTCTTGGTCATTAACTCCTAGCCTTGGACATGAGGAAAGCAAACTGGCGGTGACAAAGCCGCAAAACCAATATCAAATATATAACCATAGCCATCATAGGTTCTGAATAACATAGCCATAATAGGCTCTCAATAACATAGCCATCACTTGCTCTCAAGTCCACTCTCGGACCAGTTCATAATCGAATCATTACGAGATTCCAATTTTCATAAAAATAATTGCTCATCACCTAAGAGTCAATCTCTTAGGCTACTCGCCATCATGCCAAGGTCTTAGTAGCTAACAAACCTAACGAGTCTCAAACCAAAATAATTTGTATCAACTCATTCTCAAGTTTATACCTCAATCAATAACCCACCATGGGTTAATTCACAATGATATCCTCCATCACACCCATTCGGGTTTATAACAATCACTACAACAGAAATTGCCTCTAATAGCGCTTATTTTGATACATACATAGCGCTTTTGAGCGCTATCTAGGCAGGGGTTATTAAAAGGGTATTCCAGAAAAAGCGCTATGTATGTCATGTCAATAATAACACCTTTTCTAAAAAGCGTCATGTATATGTTCACCAAATATAACACTTTTCCTTAAAAAATGCTATCTTTGTCAAAGCCCAATATAAAGCTTTTCCTTAATAAGCGCTATGTTTACACCATCATTTTTTATTCTCTCATTTTAAGTTTTACGCGTATATAGCTGGTTTTGTTTTTTTTTTGGGGGTTTTTTTTTCTATATAAATATATATAAAAATTGCACAAACTAATTAATGCAATAATAGCCAAACAAAAATTCAATTCCATTTCTATTGCCAAATCACTCATCCAACTCCATCGTACAAAAGATCAAGTACAAAACATTTGGTCTACACTTGACTGAACCAAATCAAAAGAAAAACCTATTTTAAGTAGCTTTGAAAGTCGAAATCATATCACGACCTCTAACTCTTTGTAGGTACAACCAGACCCAATAGACTTTGGCACCTTCGATAACTGGAAATCTGGAATCAGGCCGACGGAAACACTGGTTGTGGCTTTATCAAGATCGTTCCTTGCAAATGCACTGTCAGGGATCCCTAGAAATGGTTTTAAGATTTAAAAACTTGTTAACAAGGAACTTTGCTTTTGATCAAATAAACATTGTAAAAGAAGCATGATCAACGTTCATATGTTAAGTCCAAAACTGTTGCTATGGAAAAAAGCAGCACACACTAAAACAAATGAGGACAAGCAACATCAGTAATTAAGACATAGCTATACAATCACAAATCAACTGGAATACACCAGAGCCAAGGGAGCTTACCACAGATATAATGCAGGTCATTATACAAACCCCTGTTTTGATATGCAAATCATCTGAAGTTAGTGATTGTTCCTTTTGTGCAATCTCTTTTCAGAATTTCCTTGGAATATTAAAAAAGGAATCATAAGAGGTAAGAAGGTCCGTTAGTATACAATGTCTCTTAAAGAAATTGTACTTAAAAAGCACCAGCAAAACACTGAATATTAAACTCTTCAGATTAATATTACCACTAATTCACACAGGTTACACGAATCTTTACTAATGTATTAAGGTTACGACTCTGAGCAATGACAAGGGACTTGTTTGACTAAATTCTCTTAATGGTTTGGGGGCTAGCAGTTCAGCATATATCATGAGCACCACACAATCAATGCATCCATGCTATGCTTTTGAAATTGCAAATGAGGTGAAATTTATTGCATTCAGCAAAGATGGTTGACCATAATTAAACACAGGATTCTACTTCTTATCCTCATCGAGTTCTAGTGTTCTAGTAGTTCTGATTACATCAGGTTGCTAAGCTGAGCCCCACCCTCTAATATACCAAACCAGTAGGATGAGTTGCATTGTTAGTTAAAGCATGGAAGACCCACAACAAGTTCAAAATATGACCATCAAACTTCAAAGTATCAAAGTCCCCCTCCTTTTCTGTAGCATTTTCTACAAATTTTGGGCACTTATTCGCTAGTCAAAGATACAATTGAAGAACCCCTTTTCTTGCACACAATGAAAAAAAAATGTGCACATAGAATCAGGTTTAATCATATAAAAATATGAGAAATTTTTCCCAAATATTAAGTGAACTATTTGGCACTTGGCAGATTGTTAATTGGCCATAAGCCCATAATTGTGACCTTGAGGTTCTAGTCATCAACAATATGCAATGAAACTTTAAATGAACAAGAACAAACAGGAGTACTACGCTGTTATTTGACAACAATAATAAGAAAAACTAACACGAGTGAAAGTCATTGAGGAATTTCAACAAACAGAAAAAAATTTACTTCACTTCAGCAATTCAATCTAACTAAATGAGGAAATTACTTCACGCCAAAAAAAATACTGTAAAATTGATTGAGCGAGTTAATTAAGCACGAAATGAAACTCATCAGATCATAACGCGCTAGCGCTTGGCATATAAGAGTTATTGTACCTTTATATATAGCGCATTCGGAAACAAGTATTGTATTTGTTCTGGACACACATAGCGCTTTTACAAAAAGAGTTAGGATTGTCTTGGACGTTTTTTTCCAAATCTTTGTAGCATAACGCTTCTATCAAAAGTGCTATCTTTGGAGGGTTATTAGAGGGCAATACTGTTGTAGTGAAAATATAAATCACAAGTTGGCACGGTTTCCCAATAATATATTCTCGGGTTGTCTTTCACTCAAAAAGTGACCATAAACTACTCTTAATGTACTCATCTAGTCATCTCAAATACAGTAAACAAGCATCTCTCTCAAAGTATGCTCCTTTCCATTTAATCCATCACCATATCATAATCTACTATAAACTCTCATCGAGTTAAACCACACCTTAAGCATATAAATTGATAATCAATAACATGTAAACAATTAATGAACAATATCAAAATCATTATTCAAGTATCATGCCAAACCAATCAATACATGTAAAAATAAAAACAAGCATCTCTAAACATGAAGGTTACACATGAATAAATACTCAAATAACAGTATAATGCGTCTCCAACCGATAAGAATGATGGTTGCCTTTCAACTCAATCACCATAAATCACAAAGAACAAATCTGAAACTTGAAATCAGCACGCGCGATCTGAAACAAATGCTTGAACGGACCATCAAACGAAGTTGAGATCCTCTAAAATTTGGGGTACATGCTGAAGACATACTAAGGTTCAATTCCACCAAACGGTTTGTACAAATCATGTGTACTTTTTGAGATATGCTTGAACAAAGTAGGCGGATCTGAATCTCGCATCTGCACTGCGCTGACTCAAGAGAAAACTGATTTGGGGTATCAAACGATCTCGTACAATTACGAAACTGTGCAGTATACTTCTAGACATATGGTTCTAACACATATCTAAAATTCAAGTCCACACGGTAAGTAGAAAAGGAGAAACTGATTGTTCAATCCGACAGTGTGTGCTGGACAGCTTTTAGGGTTTTTGTGAGGCTTGCAAGAGAGAAAACGTGAGTGAACTTTATGAACTAACTAGGGCACGAATAGTGAGGAAAAGAATCAGATTAAGAGTGTCAAAGGTATTTATAGAGGTTAAGAATCTTTGACCTTGTTAGAATCCTAATCCAACTAGAACACAACTCAATTAAGAAAACTATCACAAGAAAAATATCTTTTCCTTTTCAAACACCAATTAATAAGGAAATAAATATTAATAAATATTCTTTCCTTCAAATATGCATATTCCAAATCAAATAATCACATTATTGAATATAATAAATATTATAAATATGCGGGGTATTACAGTCTACCCTCCTTAAAAAGATTTTCGGCCTCGAAAATCACTAAGCAACAACTAGGACATAATAGTCTGACCCATAGCTTTTGGGTTATAAGCCCACTAAAAAACATTCATGTAAAACATATTGTCATATAAGCACAACAAAGAGAAACACGAGCATATGAAGATGCATGCGCTAAACCCAAAACTAACCCGCTCTGATACCATATGTATCAGAGTCAACTCTAAACCACTTTCTCCACTTACTAAAAACAACGCAAGCATATGAAGATACTCACGTTACACCCAAAATCGAAACCGCTATGATACCATTTGTAACACCTCGGATTTCGGGACTAATAAAAACTTCTATAACTCAATAATGTTTACAACATCGGAAGACTTTGTAGGTTACTGGATTTTTCTCCCCTTTTTTCCTGAATTCCGGGCGACCAGCTGGATAGCCTAGGAGAGCGCGTCTTTTGGGTTTCGTGAATCTCTTGAGTGTGAATGCACATAAAGATTTTCCTTTCGTACTAAGGACATGATTAAGATTGTCGGAAGTCGCCACCAAATTTAAGGAAATTTGAAAACCTTGGAATCAAGTGGATAGTCTAGAAAAACGTCAACTCAATTCCTGTGCACTCCAATCCCTATTGGGGAAATTGACTTCATAAATGAGTTCGGGGGCGTAGGTATGAGCTAGGAAGGTGTTAGGCACCCAACTCGCCCGTTGACAACAACGGCCTTTACTAATCAATTCAATACGGTTATTAATACTACGGTTCCAACGAAGGTTCAATTTGTCCATATTCCTAGTTTTAACTAATGGGTTGAACAAACATTATTAACGTGACCACTTTTAACAACTTATAAAATTACATGTTTTAATTGCTAGAAAACGATAAATATGCTAAAACCTGCGAGTTAGAAGGCAAACAATTAATTCATCCACTAATTCACAAACAAAGCATAATTTAATATAAAAAGCAATAAATAACCAAATATGCATTCGTTCATCCATTCATTAGGCTTAATACAAGCCCTTTTGCTCAAAACACGCCATGCATGTACATATCACATAAACCAAATTCCTTAGTAAATAATAAGCAATTTAAAATTTATTGAAAACCCTCAGGTTGGATTACCTGGAAGCTCACAATGAACTTATTGGGTTGTTATGCTTGAATTCTTGCTCTTGAGAAGTATAAAGATTTATTTTGTGGTGCTAGGGCTAACCTAAAGAAGGAGTAGAATCAGAATTTAGGGTTTTTTTATATGAGAGAGAGAGAGAGTCAATCTCTAGTCTCCAACTGCCAACCAAAAGACCAACCTCTTCAACTAAACCCTAAGGTTTGTTTATATAGAAGAGGGGAGCTGCCAGGGTTTGGCACGGAAATCGAATGGGCCTCGAATTTGCCGTCTGCAAAAAAATGTCCAAGCGGCCATGCAACTAGGCCGAGCGGCTGAGCCGTTAGGACAAGCGGCCAAGCCGCTTTGCCTATCGGCATAGCCTCTTGTCCTAGCGGCCACCGCTTGAACTCAAGCGTGGCCGCTTGGACTCAAGCGTGGCCGCTTGGACCTGGAGCGGCATCCTACATAGGCGCCTGTTTGCTTTTCTAAGCGGGAGAGGCTTTTCCGAGGGGGTCCACATGGGATTGACTGAGTTCCCTTGTTTGACCAAGGGTTGACTCATGGGTTTGGGTTCCCTTTCGGGCCCTTAGGTTCAAAGAGGCCTATCTCTTAGCTTTGGACTCTAATTGAATTGAGTCCAACTGGTTTGGATCGCCTGTACAAAAGGCTTCCACTGGTTAATTCAAATGAACTGGGCTAATCATCAGAGCAATTATTCTCGCAACCCAAGTTCGAGCAAAATCCAATCCTTTCATCATTGGGTTTTTATGGGGAGTTCTCATAGACACAATTTTTGGTGTCTACAGAAGCCCCTACTTTGGCCGAGCTCGAATAGAGCAAAGGTCAAAGTATTCCTGTGCCAATACCTGCAATAAACAGCCAAACTGAGTGAGGTGACAATCAATTAGAGATAAACAAATCATTTTAGGATAAAGTAATAATTTTCCCGGTTTATTTGGCCGAGAATTTGACCCTATAATGTAGGTCACACAATAAAAATCCCTCGACTATCACTCGAATCGAGAGACCATGTGCTGTAGGTCACACAATAAAACATATTTCATTAGAAATGAGGTAAATGATAAACAATCCTCCGACTTTTAGTCGAAGGGAGACTCTGTGCTGTAGGTTATACAATAAAAATATTTCGTTAGAAATAAAGTAAATGATAAAAATCCTCCGACTTTTATTCGAAGGGAGACCCTGTGCTGTAGGTTACACAATAAATGTCCTTCGATTTTCAGTCGAATGGGAACCTGTGTTGTAGGTTACACAATAAAGATATTTTGTTATAAATAAGATAGATGATAAAAATCCTTCGATTTTTAGTCGAAGGGAGACCCTGTGCTGTAGGTTACACAATAAATGTCCTTCGATTTTCAGTCGAAGGGGAACCTGTGCTGTAGGTTACACAATAAAGATATTTAGAAAATGAGATAAATGATAAATGTCCTTTCGATTTTTTAATCGAAGGGAGACCTGTGCTGTAGGTTACACAATAAATGTCTTTCGATTTTCAGCCGAATGGGAACCTGTGCTGTAGGTTACACAATAAAGATATTTCTTTAGAAATAAAGTGAATGATAAAAATCCTTAGTCGAAGGGAGACCTTGTGCTGTAGGTCATACAATAAAGCATGTCTAGAAGTAAATGGGTAGTAAATGTTATTGTAAAGGATAGTAAAATGTTACTCCGACCTCAGGTTGGACGCGAAACCATGCCATAGGCCGAGTATAAATGTACAAACCTGTTGGTTTAAAGTAGTCCTGCTTTCATAAACGGACTTTGGTGGGCAGATAACTGCTATGGGCCTCACGTTGGGCCCACTGATTTTGAACCAATGACCCTTAAAATATTGTAACGGAAAAGTGTATGGCGATCAAAGCGCCACGTCAAACGGTTAAACCGCTAGGTGGAGCGGCTAAACTGCTTGGTGGAGCGGCTACGCCGCTTGGTGAAGCGGTTGAACCGTTCCTCCCAACAATCAAGCCGTTTGGACTAGCACCCACGCCGCGTGGCTTGCGGTTCAACCACTAACGTGGCAGTCTGACCGTCCACCTTCACGGTAGAATAAAGGGGAAAAGAAGGGGGGAGGCCGAAATGGGTCTTCTTCCATTTCGTGCCTTTTTCTACTCTCCCCTCCATTTTTCTTCAAGCTTTCAACCTCCATCAAAGCCCCTAGCTCCAAATCTTGAGGTTTTCTTGCTCAAATACTTAGTAGAACTTGGTTTTGTTAGTTGTTCTTGTGTTTTTGAGTGTCAAAACTCAAAATTGTGTGAATTTGAGAGTTTTGTGAGTTTCACTCAAATTTCCAAAAACTCCTTTTTTTTGCTCTTCATCCATGGCTCCCAAACTTAGAGGAGGTAGGAAAAGGAAGGAGCAAGAGATTGTTGTGCGGGAGGCCCCGAATGTTTTTACTCGGGTATTCGTTTTCGGTATACCCCGTCACCGGGTGGGTGAGCACCGGTTAGTCTAGGATGAGTTCACTCGTAGAGATTTTAATCCTACCGATCGTTGGCGCCCTACGATCTTATTTCAAGAAGAAGGAGCATTTGGCTACCGTTGGTACCAAATGTCGGGTATGTCGTTGTTTTTTTATTTGCTCTTTTACGCTTACAAAATCATGTGTAGGTAAACATAGAATTTCTAGGTTGCGAACTGTAGTGTAGCTAATGTGAAAAACCAATTTGCGTGAAATTGTTTTTCTTGCTAATTTGCAAATTCCCGTAGGATTCTCGTATTATATATTTTTTTGCATGTGAAGAATGAATTTGTGTGATTTTCATCTTTAAAAATAATTTTGTATGAAATTTATTCTCGTTGCAATTATCATTTCTTTGTAAAAATAAACTTGAGTGAAGTTTATTTTTGTTGTGATAGTAGATGGTTTGTTTGACTATATTTGTGGAGAATAAACTTGTGTAAAATTCGTTCTCGTTAAAATTTACTCTTGTTATATTGGTTTAGTTGAAATGCTAAATTTTACGAGTTGTAAAAATTTAGGACTAAACCGGAGACTGGTAGTTGTTACGAGGATCACCTAACTAACTATCTTGCAATTATTGTGTTGAATAGGACGTAGATACTACCCTGCGGGGTTACGGTAGCCTTTCCGGGATTGAGAAAGCCCGTAGGTATGTGACTCCCGAGGTCAATGCTATAGTGGAGCATTGTGGCTTCGGCCATCTTCTAGCGTCCATTGCTTCTGCTGAGCGCTCCGACCGCTTGCTCGTTAGAGGTCTTGCGGAGCGGTACTGGGATACTACCAGTACTTTTCATTTCCCTATGGGTGAGATCATGACCACCCCTTTCGAGTTCGGGCTCCTTTGCACCAGTATCCCCCTCACTTATGGAGAGGTGAGTAGGGATGACATGGTGGAGATGTTTGGCGTTTTAGGGGCCAATTGGGATGGTATGAAGTATGGGTGGAGTGACGTAATGGTTCAGTTCCTGACCACCCCGAGGAAGCTGAAGAAGGTCACGGCGGAAAAGCATGCCCGCCTTTTCTTGGCCTATGTTCTAGCTTGTTCCGTATTTGCGGATAAAGCTATTAGGTATCATGTTTACTATTTCCCGTGTTTGCGGGATTTGGACAGAGTTGTGGAGTACAATTGGGGTCTTCCCGCATATTCCTGTCTTCTACGGTGCTTGAGGCAGTCCAGCCGCCTCAGTGGAGAGGAGGGCGTGTCTCGCGTCTCCTTGGTCGTTTATTGGAAGGTTATGGAGGTAGTTTCCTTTTTCCCTTCTTGTCTTTGTGTTTTTGTCTTTTACTCACCACTTGTGCCTAATCCATGTGCTTTGCATGTCTTAGATTTGGTTTTACGAGCATTTCCCCGACCTTCTCTTCTCGAGACAGGGGATGTGTCTTTTCCAGCGATGCAGACCGGGAGGGGACGGGCATCTTGCTCATTTACTACGCTGCACGCCCTTAGGGAGGCGATATATCCTTTGACCGCTCAGGATGTAAGTGATTACCTTTTGTGCTTTTATCATACTTTTCATCCTTTTGTGTGCTCATTTTTTACTTTTGTAGGTCAACTGGTTCCCCTGGACGGATTACCTCCCGGGTCTCTCGAACTGATTCTTGGGTGCTCGGGAGTATGACCAGAGGAGGATCCTCATTGAGGCTCCTTTCGATTTTGAGTGGTTCTGGGGAGAGAGACTGATTAGGCAGAATTTTTCCAACCTTCCGGCTCCGAGGATTCCTTTGGATCCTCCGGATTCTATGCTTTACGTTCGTCACCTTACCGTGGAGCAGGTAAGGGCAGCCACTGTTGGGGCGAATTCCCTTGAGTATTTAGTTCCAGCTGATCCTGAGGTGGATCTTATGGTGGCATATACCGAGTTTACTGAGACTCGGTGTTGCCCCAACTTCTCTACCGACCCAGTAAGTAATATACTTTTGTTTCTTACTTTCGTTTGGAAATTTAGAAATGTATCTAATATCTTTAAGTCTTCGCAGAGTGCTGCGAGTTCTTCGTCGTCTCATGCGACTGCCTCTTCTCCGCGCCCTACTCTTCCTTCCATGTCAGTGAGTTATACAGGAGCGGACGGGTCACCTTAGGTTCTACTGATTTGTGAGTTTCGTGGCCCCGATGAGGAGGTTGAGGGATTGCCTCTACCAGCTGGTTGTAGGGGGATAAGTGAGAATCCACTGTAATCTGCAATATTTCCTTTGTGTTTATACTGACTCTTTTCTTTGTGTGCACAGTTGGATGCTGCTGAGACGCGAAAGATCTATAGGGGCATGCAGGCCTTTAAGAACTGGATTTCTAGATTCGCATCTCGGAGTGTATGCACGAGTCGTCGGTCCGACGTTCGAGAGGTATGTTCATTTCAAGTAATAGTGATTGATTTGAATTTTTGGTAATTTTCTGACCTTGAGCCTATTTCGCAGCCTGTCCCTGTCGCAAGGTCTCCTAGGCCTCCAGTTATTCGTGCTCCGGAGTCGGTGTCTACACCGCAGCATCCTCCTCCGAAGCAGGAGAGTATGGAAGTGCGTCATGGGACGCCTCGAGCTCGAGTGGATACGGTGAACCCGCCTCAGGTGCCTTATCTTCTGCAGTGGCATGCACCACCTCCCTATATGGGGTATCCGGGTTATCCCATGCCTATGTATCATCCATTCCCTCCGAGGGGTTCCTGGAGTCAGGAGAGTACGGGGTATGGCTGCTATCCCTGCATGTCGGAGCCACCGTGCCATTCATGGATCCCGCTTACTTGACGGGTTCATTATTTGCATTTGACCCTAGAGCTTGGGCGATGTATCAGCCCGGTCCTTCAGGTGCTCCATCATCAAGTGGACTCGGAGAGTCGTCTCAGGCGGGTCCGAGTACTGGCGAAGATGGCCAGTGATATTTGTTGTAGTGCATTTTGAACTTTCGGGCTTGTATTAAACCTGTTATAAATATTGCATTTTATTCATGCACAAACAATATCACGCAAATGCCCATATGTGAATTCAATCATCTAATTTTCGAACGGGAAATCACAAAATACAAAATCCGAGAATTTAGGATTCCCAGGAACTTAGCAAATTTGGGGTACCACCTTCCCCTAAAAAATAAAAATAAAGTAAAGAAAAAAGAAAAAAATAGAAATCATAATTAAAAGAGAAAAAATAATTAAAGAAAATAGGGAAATTAGAAAATAAAAGGAAAAAAGGTGGAACTTGATAATCAAAATAAAAAGAAGGAAAGAAAATAAAAAGGGAATAAATAGAAAAGTGGCAAAAGCCAAAATTAAAGTAAGGAAAATATAAGGGAAGACTTCGAAAATTTGTCCAAGTGGGAATTAGGAAGGTAGAGCTTGGTCAATGGAGAGGTCGAGTGGACCAAAGTTGTCTTGCGAAGTTGTTGGACAGGCGCCTATATAAGGTGACCGCTAGAGCTCCTAGCGGTTGTGCTAGAGCTCAAGCGGTTGCCGCTTGTCCTAGCGGTCATGCTGCTGGTTGGAGCGGCTCAGCCGCTCGTCCTAACGGCTAAGTCGTCCAGACAAGTTGAGAGGCCGCCTGGCCCTTTTTCGTCGGTTGTCTGTATTTCCTTAATTTTTCGACGAGAATCCAACAGTGACCTCTATATAATCGGGTTTCCTCCTCTTCTCTTCTTACCACTTACTTTGAGCCCCTAAAGAGAGAAAATTCCTTGAGAGAAAATCTTTAATCTTAACAATAGTGAACTTTGATGATGCCTTTGATGCTTGGCCGGCTTCCAGGACCGTAGAGAGAGGTTTGAGCTCACTACCTTCCATCTTAATGCCTTCTTTCACCTCAAGCAAGTCAAGATTTTATGGGACTTTTTTCATACTTCTATTGAGTTTTGGGACCCAAAATTTCACGTTTTTCGTTTTGGTGCTCATGAGATGTGCCCGTTGGTGGAGGAGTTCTCCGATATCATTGGTTTTCCAACCGAAAGCCCTCTCGTCGTTCCTTACTTGGGGAATGCTTTTGCGGGTGATTTTCAAAGATACCTTGGGTTGTCTTCACGTCAAGTTGCCCAAGTGCTTCATGGTGAGGATGTTGATCTTGCTAAGCTCGTGACTTTCTTCACCTCTAGGGCCCGGGATGCGATGTATACGAGGTACAAGAAACATGCCTTTGTATTTGGCCTCCTCCATCGTTACTTGTTTGTAAGTGGTAATGAAGATGCTCTTATTCCATCCGAAAAGAAGTCTACCATCAATAGGGGCAAATCTTGCCTTCTTAGGGTGACCGAGCAAATTCAATGGGATAGCTCTCCTATGCGCTTGGTTGTGGGAGAGACAATCCTTGCTTTAGATAGGCTCAAGAGCAATCCTCAAGAGTCCTTCACCGGGAGCCCTTTACTCCTTCAAGTAAGTTTTTGTGATAAAGCCTTAATCTTTGTGGATTTAACTTTATGATGTGAAATTCTCATCTTGTATTGACTTGAATCTTCCTTTTGTTGTTTTTGTGTAGATATGGATTCAAGAGAGACTCCACTTTCTTGAGGCTCCCATTTCCATTAGGAAGTTCCTCCGTAAACACTTTCCGACGAGACGCCGAAAGTTCTCCGAATCCTCTCGGGAGGAGTGGATAGCATACTTTTACACAGACATCCAACCGGCTTGGTTCGTCCCATGGTGGCGTACCACCAAAATTGTAGGGTGTATTGAGAATGTGCCCTTTACGAGGATCATTGGTTTGTATACCTTGACATTTTTCCTACCGAACCGCCTTCTCCGCCAATATGGCTTAAGGCAAAGGATCCCGAATGTAAGTTGCGAGCCTCCTAGTCAAAGGCCCTTAACGTCCTCTTTGGTGTCTAATTGGGAACGACACTGGATTCGTCGCCAAGTATGGACTAAACCGGTATACCCGCATTCAAACGGGTTATCTAGCTTTTATGATAAATGGATTTGGAGTGGTGACCATCAAGTCAACCAAAGGCTCCTAGAAGAGGAAAAGGAGTGGTTCAAGGCCCGCAAATATGATGAGCCAAACGGTATAAGGATAACTCCCATTGATGGGCCCACTAAACCTTCCAAGCCCCAAACTAAGGGTAAGGGAAAAGGTAAGGCCAAGGCCCAACTAAGAAGAGGAAGAATCCGGCCCACTCGGCCAAACAAGTCCTTCAAGTTAGGCCCAATGATCACGAGGCCTCTTCTAGCAATGGTAGGGAAAGATGAGCTCCAAAAGAACGAATGAAACTTGATGATCCTATCGAGCCCGCCCAAGAGCCCGAAGTTAAAAACAAAGAGGAGTAGTCCACCTCTATTTGTCTAGCAAGTCTTGCCTTTTGTGCTTAAGTAGTATAATTAAAATAACGGGTTTGCATGCCCAAATAGATGTAGCTTGGAATTGCCCTTTTATTATTATTATTATTATTATTATTATTATTTTGCACTTCTTTTTTTTTTAGAGCATGTAATGGACTTTAGCCATATTAATGAAAGACTTGCTTATTTTTGCATTAATCGAATGGATTAAAACTCCCTTAGAGACTTATTTTATTGAAGTGGCCGGGCCCAAGTTATATGGGTTACCTACATATCCATGCGGAATCAGGCCAATGTAGTTCGTTTTTTTTCTTTTTTTTTCCAGTCGTGGGCCCCGCGTGGACGGGTTTGACCAATTTTGACTTGGATTTGGTGCCTTAGTGGGCTTTCTCAAAGATTTAATATTTATGCATAGAATCGCTTAAGTTGGTCCATATTTGTGAGTTGAGTGAACTCGTTGCCGTCTAAATCCATTAGCTTTACCGCTCCACCGGATAGTATTGTCTTAATGATGTATGGGCCGGCCCAATTAGGCTTGAACTTTCCCGAGGGTCGACTACAATTGGTTTTACCTCTTTTAGGAATAAGTCTCCTTCTTTTAGTCCTCTAGCCTTGAATCGTTGATCAAAATGTCTTGCCATCCTCGCTTGGTAAACATGACCGTAACGTAGGGCATTTAGTCGTCTTTCGTCTAGTAAGACTAACTGATCATATCGGGCTTGGACCCAATCTACTTCGAGTAATTCACTTTCCAGAGCTATCCTTAAGGAAGGGATTTCTACCTCGACTGGGAGTACTGCCTCCATTCCGTATACTAAAGAATAAGGCATTGCTCTTGTTGAGGATCGAATAGTAGTTCTATATCCCCATAGGGGCGAATTGTAGCTTGTCGGGCCAATCTTCGTAATTTTCCATCATCTTTGCTATCATTTGCTTTACATTCTTGTTTGCGGATTCTATAGCTCCATTTGTTTGTGGCCTACAAGGTGAAGACTGTCGATCTTGAAATTTGAACTTCGTGAAAAGTTCGGCAACATCCTTTTTGAATTGGTTCCCGTGATCACTTATGATTTCGTGGGGTACTCCATATCTGGTAATGACGTTGTCATGTATGTACGAGCTTCGACCCATTTGGTGAAATAATCTATCGCGACTAGTATGTATTCATGGCCTCCTTTTCCTGTAGGGGAGATTTTTCCAATGATGTTAATCCCCTATGCAGAGAACGACCATGGTGAGGTGAATGTGTATAGAGGAGTAGGAGGTCTATGTTGTAAATTGGCGTGGAATTGGCAGCGTGTGCACTTTCTAACGTATTCAATACAGTCCTTTTCCATTATAGTCCAATAGTACCCTTGCCTTAGGATTTTCTTGACTAAAATCAGTCCATTCATATGGGGACCACATACGCCATTATGTATGTCGCTCATGACCTTGCTTGCCTCACGTTCCTTAATACATAGAAGACTTAGTCCTTGTGGTGTCTTTTTATAAAATTTGCCTTGCACGTGTATGTATTGTGCGGCTAGTCTTCTTAAAGCCCTTTGTTCCCTAGGTGTTGATTGCGGAGGGTAATTGCCTTTGGCTAATAGATTGAGAATGTCAGTAAACCATTCATCTTCTTCCTCCTCAGTGGCGCATACCTCGAGTGCATTACAAAAGGCGGGCTCCGTGCGCCTTTGAATGTGAATGGGCATGGTGATTACATCATCTGGAATACTTATCACGGAAGCCATCTTTGCTAAGGCATCCGCGAACTGGTTGTCTTCTCTAGGAAGGTATGTAAAATAGACGTGAGTGAAATGTTTGGCTATCTTTTCAAGATATTCCTGGTAAGGTGCCAGGGATTCGCTTTTAACTATCCACTTTTTGGAGACTTGATTTGTGATGAGAGTTGAGTCTCCATATACCTTTAGGTCTTTAGTTTGTAGCTCTATTGCCGCTTCTAAACCAATGATGCATGCTTCGTATTCTGCGCCGTTGTTAGTCACTTCGTGGTCTAATTTGACGGCTATGGGAGTATGCGCGCCTTCTGGGCTGACTAATAATACTCCTACGCCATAACCCTTTTGGTTTGATGCTCCGTCAAAGTATAACTGCCAGGTGTTTTCTTCGACATTCATTATTCCTTCATCGGGAAGGTCATGTGTGGCATCTTCGCTATTAATTGGGTTTTCAGTTAGATGTTCAGAAATGGCGTGTCCTTTGATTGCCTTTTGGTGTTCAAAAGTTAGATCGAATTCTGAAAGCATGACAGTCCACCTTGCTACTTTTCCACTAAGAATGAGTTTCTCGAATAAGTACTTTAGTGGGTTCATCCTTGACTTTATATGGATAGAATGTTGCAGCATGTAGTGTCAAAGCTTTTTTGTCGCAGTAACCAATGCGAGACACGTCTTCTCTAGTGTGGAGTAACGCGTTTTGTATTCTAAGAACTTCTTGCTAAGGTAGTATATTGCCTTTTCATCATTCTCCACCTGTTGGGCCAACATAGCTCCTGTGGCGGTTTCTGTGACTGTTAGGTATAGCATAAGTGGTTTTCCCTGAATTGGGGGAACCAACACAGGTGGATAAGCTAAATACTCCTTAATTTTGTCGAAAGCCTGCTGGCATTGATCATCCCAGGTAGATTTGGTGTCCTTTTTGAGCTTTTTGAAGATAGGCTCACATGTAATAGTCAATTTGGATATGAATCGACTTATATATTGGAGTCGTCCGAAGAATCCTCTTATCTCCTTTTCATTTTTAGGAGAGGGCATATCTCTTATAGCTTTGATTTTGGTAGGATCAATTTCAATGCCTCTTGTGCTTATGACAAATCCTAAGAGCTTGCCAGAAGTTACTCCAAATGCACACTTTTGAGGATTTCATCTCATATTGTAGTTCCCAAGTCTGTCGAAGAATTTCTTTAGAGATGGTATATGCCCTTCTCTCTCCTTGGATTTGATGATCATATCGTCTACGTACACCTCGGCTTCCTTGTGCATCATGTCATGTAGAAGGGAAGTTGTGGTTCTTTGGTATGTTGCCCCCGCATTTTTCAACCCGAAAGGCATGACAATATAGCAATATGTTCCCCATTGGGTTATGAAGGTGGTTTTCTCTATATCTTCTTCGGCCATTTGTATTTGGTTATTCCCTGCATAGCCGTCCATGAATGATAAGAGGGCATGTCCTGCGGTATTGTCCACCATTACGTCTATATGTGGCAAGGGAAAGTCGTCCTTTGGACTTGCCTTGTTTAGATCTCTGAAATCGACGCACATCCTTACTTTGCCGTCCTTTTTCGGAACAGGCACCATGTTAGCGACCCATTCTGGATATTGAGCGACCTTAATAGAACCTGCTGCGAAGCTGTTTCTGCACCTCTTCTTTGATTTTCAATGTCCACTCAGGTTTCATTCTCCGAAGTTTTTGCTTTACCGGTTTGAATCAGGATTGAGCGGTATTTTATGCTGTGCTATCTCACGACTTATTCCCGACATATCTTTGTAGGACCAAGCGAAAACGTCTATGTATTATTTTAAGAGATTTATAAGGATTTCTCGCTCTTTGGGAGTTAGCGATAAGCCAATGTGCACTTGGCGCGACTCTTGATCGCTTGCAAGATTAATTAATTCTGTTTCTTCCACAATTGAATTCTTTTGTTCATGCTCTAATAGTGCTTTAGTTACTTCTTTAGGCAATTCTTGTTCATCTTTCGAATTATTAGCTACTAAGTAATCTAAAAAGTAAGCAGAATCAGTATTCATTTCATTGGTAGAAGAAATTGGAACATCAACTGAGCCATTACTATTGGCTTTAACATCATTAGACTTGCAAATAGAATTAAACATAGATTTGGGTTGACCACTCGACTCTACTATATTAGACTCTTCTTCAAAATCAAACTCAGTCCGAGTCAGTGTCGGTGTCAGGCTTGGATTCTTCCGCGATCGTGATCTTGATCTTCTTTCCATTAGTTCCCGTCCAGCTTATGGTTTCTGCTTTGTGAGTTGACCCTCGTTTGGAGTGATCAACTTAGTTGGGTCAAAGTTCGCATCTTGAATTGTACTACTGACATTGTGGAGCTCTTCATCTTTTGGATGGTGATGCTCTTGTCCAAATAGTAGACCCAAAGCATTGTTGGGTGTGTCCTCTACCCAATCAAAGTTTAGCTCCTTCTTACAGACAAAGGAGGGATGAAGGTGATCCTTCCTTTGTTTAGGGTGTTGGATATGTCTCATAGGATGCAGATGACCTCCCCATCGATGAGGTCTTGTATCTTGCGTTTCAGGTGCATGCACTCGTCCGTACCATGTCCTCTTCCCTGATGATAGATGCAAAAAGAGGTATTGTTCCAGTTTTTAATCTTATTTCCTGGATCTGGATCGGGCATTGGTCCGATGGGATCTAGATAACCTTTCCCACAAAGATCTTGAAAGATTTGAGTTAGGGTTGAGAAAAGAGGGGTATATACCCTTCTTGGCCTTCGGTTATAGTATTCCTTCTCTGGATTTGCGGTATTTTTATAGCTACATGGCTTGACTTCTATGAGATCTTGAATTCTGTGTTTCAGTGCGCAACATTCTTCAGTGTCATGGCCTCTTCCCCTGTGGTAATTGCAAAACTTACGTGGGTGCTAAGCAATCCCAGGAGAAACAGGATCAGGGGTAGGTCCCAGTGGTTGTATGATCCCAATACTTATGAGTATTTCAAGAGTGTGAGCAACGCAGAGAGGTAATGAATAAAAGTCCCTTTGGGTCATATCCCTCGTGGATGGGGCATGACTTTTAAGTGGGATATTTATGCTTTGATGGATAATAGATGCGGATTGCGCTTCTGCATCATCTCTCTCTTTTCTCTTCATTTCAATGTTAGTTACCTCTTCGTCTATTTGTTTTAGGCCGGCGGTGATTTCCGTGAGCAATTCTTCCAATGACTTCTTAGGGGTGCTTTTTATTGCTTGAAGGTCATCTTCTTCATCACTATCCAAAATTCCGGCTACCTCTAAATGGAGGGAGTCAGGCTTAAACGGTGGGATGGAATGTTCGAAAGGCACAATCAGACGAGATGGATCCTTTTCCTCTTCTTCATTTGTAATGACGAAAATCGTACCTAGAGGATTGGTGTTGTTGTTTGGAGCGGGAACATTCTTTGGCTTGGGAATGGTCCCATTGTCAAAAAGATCTTTTTGAGTGTCCAATACTTCTCGGTATCATGTCCTTTTCCTCTATGGAATTTGCAATAAAGATTAGGATTCCATGATGGGCTCCTCTTTTCGACATCAGGATTCGGAGTGGGACCCACGACGTTGAGATAGTCATTTTTGACCAGCTTTTCCAAAGCTTTAGCATAAATCATGCCCAATGGGGTGTATTGCCTTTGCGGTTTGTTGTAGACAACATTGACCTCATTAACTTTATTGGAAGAGCTTTCTGAGTTGGGATTCATCTTGTAATTCGAGTTATAAGTGCCTTTGTTGAAGAAGTCCGTGCTTTTCTCCTTTTTAAGTGCTTGATCGTCCCCTATGAGCAATCCCACACTATTGAGCTGTGTGTTTGAAGTAATTGCTTGATATTTGAGAGGATTCAAGTATGGACGTTGTAAGTTTTTGATAGCTCTCCGAATTAGCTCTTCCTCAGATGGACGGTCAAGCATTTCGGCCACTTTAGTTCTCCATTTCTTAACAAAGCTAAGTCAGTGAAGCTTTTATTTTCACCTTGCTTTATTGCTTCTAACTATCTCATGGTAGCTGGTTGGATGACGTTGTCGGCGTACCTAGTGAGGAACAAACTAGACACCTTATTCCATTCTTGAATCTGACTGGGCTCAAGCTTGAAGAACCATGCCCTAACAGTGGGGTCCAAGGTTTGTGAGAAGAGGTGAATATATAGGTCAGGATCAACTCCTTTTAGGCCCATTGCGGTGGTGAAAGCCCTTATGTGATCTTTTGGATCATCGGTCTCTTTGAAGGTGGGGACTTCAGGCATAGAGAAATTTTGTGGGAGTTTCCCCTTGATGTGAGAGGAATATCCTTCAGCATTGATCACGTAGTCACTTATGATCCTGTTTTGATTCAGAGCTAACTCAAGATTCTTAATTTGTGCACTTAGCTCTTCTACTTTGTCATCTCGAGGTGGAGGGTCATCCTGGTTAAAAGGGTCAGCTTCCTTAACCTTGCTTTCTATCCATGTCACACGGTTTCCCATAGTTTTCAACATTGTCATCATTTCAGTCAACATCTCATCAACAATCTTAGGGGGTGGAGGTGGCATGTCACCTTCGGCCATTTCGGTCAACTTAAAAATACTGCGTCGAACTTAGCTTTGCTCGAAGAGGGAGACTCCAATACGAGCTTCCTAACCAGACGTTGATCACTATGATCGCGCTCCCAACTTTTCGGACCTACCGCTTTCTTCCCAATCCTGAACAGCAGATAAGACTTAGAAAAGGAAAGACTAACAAGTTCCACAAAAGAAAAGTTTTAAAACAAAAGTGGAAAATCTCTATTTGGAATATTCTATCAACATAGTTACCCTTGGGGACCAAGTAATGGGTTTAGGTCAAAAGATCTCGACGCGGGATAAAAATAAAAAGATATTATATTCTTGACTAAAAGGAGAGGACAGAGATATTATCTCGACTCAATATGGGATAAAGCAAAAGATATTATACTCTTTACTAAAAGGAGAGGGGAGAGATATTATCTCGACTCAATAGGGGATAAAGCAAAAGATATTATACTCTTCACTAAAAGGAGAGGGGAGAGATATTATCTCGACTCAATATGGGATAAAGCAAAAGATATTATACTGAAGATATTATCGAGATCTTTGACTAAAACTCACTACCTAAATAAAGGGAAAGAATAAACCATTAAATCTTTCCTAAGGTAACGAGCATCATATAGAACATTCGAGGATATTGTTTCCTAAAAATAAAGATTCTAGACTCGATCTTAAGACAAAATTTAGACTCAAAAGGGAAAAGATCCTAATTTGGGTCTAACCTAATATTCTATGACGATCAAAACGATTAAGCAAAGATTGCGTTCACATATGGGCAAACAACACAACAACGTAAATGACATGATCATGAAAATCTAGCATGGACATGGGATTGAGTTTCAACCTAAAACATGGGTTCTAGTTCATGCAATGGGGTAGGCTTAAGGGTTTTGGTCAAAAGGTACTCATGATCAAGAATGTACAACAATCCGCGGGATGCGCGACAATGTGATGCATTCTTATTATCCTACTTGTCAAATGGACGAATGCGTAGGAAGGTACATGAGGTGGGGGGATCCATGTTTCTTGGAAAAGAAGAATCGAGTGGATTCTCACCAAGGCACTTCACCACACTTCATTGGCTAAGAAACTAGTTTGAACTTGTAAAAAACAAGCACGGAAGTCGCGCAAGTGCATGCACATGAATGCAATTTAATAAGATGAATGACAAGTCACAAAATAATAATAAGAACACTCAAGGTAGTGAACCAAGCAAAAATAATAGCATTGAATCAATTTTCAAGTTACACCCTCTTAATCATGTCCCCTGTGAGGTCGCCACTGTAGGCTACCAGATTTTTCTCCCCTTTTACCTGATTTTCCGGGCGGCCGGCTGGATAGCCTGGGAGAGCGCGTCTTTTGGGTTTCATAAATCTCTTTGAGTGTGAATGCACATAAAAATTTTCCTTTCGTACTAAGGACATGATTAAGATTGTCGGAAGTCACCACCACATTTAAGGAAATTTTGAAACCTTGGAATCAAGTCGATAGTCGAGAAAGACGTCAACTCAATTCTTGTGCACCCCAATCCCTATTGGGGAAATTGACTTCATAAATGAGTTCGGGGGTGTAGGTACGAGCTAGGAAGGTGTTAGGCATCCAACTCGCCCGTTGACAACAACGACCTTTACTAATCAATTCAATGCGATTATTAATACTACGGTTCAAAAGAAGGTTCAATTTGTCCAAATTTCTAGTTTTAACTAAGGGTTGAACAAACATTATTAACGTGACCACTTTTAACAACTTATCAAATTACATACTTTGATTGTTAGAAAACGATAAATATGCTAAAACTTGCGAGTTAGAAGGCAAACAAGTAATTTATCCACTAATTCACAAACAAAGCATAATTTAATATAAAAAGCAATAAATAACAAAATATGCATTCACTCATCCATTCATTAGACTTAATACAAGCCCTTTTGCTCAAAACGCGGCATGCATGTACATATCACATAAACCAAATTCGTTAGTAAATAACAAACAATAAAAAATTTATTGAAAATCCTCAGGTTGGATTACCTGGATGCTCACAATGAACTTATTGGTTTGTTATGCTTGAATTCTTGCTCTTGATGAAGTATGAAGGTTTATTTTGTGGTGCTAGGGCTAACCTAAATAAGGAGTAGAATCAGAATTTAGGTTTTTTTTTATGAGAGAGAGAGAGAGAGAAAGAGAGAGAGAGAGAGAGAGAGAGAGAGAGAGAGAGTCAACCTCTAGTCTCCAATTGCCAACCAAAAGACGAACCTCTTCAACTGAACCCTAAGGTTTGTTTATATAGAAGAGGGGGAGCTGCCAGGGTTTGGCACGGAAATGGAATAGGCCTCAAATTTGCCGTCCGCGAGAAAAGGTCCAGGCGGCCATGCAACTAGGCTGAGCGGCTGAGCCGTCAGGACAAGCGATTGAACCGCTTGGTAAGCGGCCAAGCCGCTTGGCCTAACGGCATAGCCGCTTGTCCTAGCGGCCACCGCTTGAACTCAAGCGTGGCCGCTTGGACCTGGAGCGGCATCCTACATAGGCGCCTGTCTGCTTTTCTTAGCGGGGGAGGGTTTTCCGAGGGGTTCCACGCGGGATTGACTGAGTTCTCTTGTTTGACCAAGGGTTGAGTCATGGGTTTAGGTTCCCTTTCGGGCCCTTAGGTTCAAAGAGGCATATCTCTCAGTTTTGGACTCCAATTGAATTGAGTCCAACTGGTTTGGATCACCTATACAAAAGGCTTCCGATGGTTAATTCAAATGAACTGGGCTAATCATTAGAGCAATTATTCTCGCAACCCAAGTTCGAGCAAATCCAATCCTTTCATCATCGGGTTTTTATGGGGACTTATCATAGACGCAATTTTTGGTGTCTACAAACTTCTATGCAAAATTCAGGGCGTTATCGCCACACTCACTCCAACAGTTTAGGAAAGAAAGTTTTTAAAAAAAAATCTAATTTTTCCTCACCATTTTGTTTGCTAGGAGAGCCGAAATTATGGCCCAAATTTTCTTCATAATTTTTGGCCATAACCGAAAATTATGAAGCCCAAATGCTTTAATTAGTATTGGCCCAATTATAATTAATTAGATGCAAAACAAAACCCAATCATTAATTAGGCACTTTTATTCATGAGCCCAAATAATTTTTCAAATCCAAATTTGTATTTTCTTTTTAAGTAATTATTATTTTAAAATAAATAATAATATAGGCTATTACAATATATATATATATATATATATATATATATATATATATATATATTTTCCTTTTATAGTATACGCATAAATATTTTTAAGTGACTTGGAAATAAATATCATACAATATCTTTAGGAATATACCATATCTTCAGTATACATTTATCTTCAGGAATAAATATCATACAATATCTTGAGGAATATATTATGGTTTATAACGGAATGAAATATTTCACCTTCCTCATATACGAAGACTATTATCTTACTTCCCTAAATTCCGCAAATTCGTTACCTGACAGCAAATAAAGTTTGTTAAGTATTTCTTTATTATACTTTATTTATAGTTAGTTTGTAGTGGATTTATTATATCAACAACTATGAATTTATAACAAATAAAACACTTCCTCTCACTTTGTAGCTATTAAATTACCATATTTTGTATGTAATATATGTTGTTTTTTTTTGTATTGCGTCTACTTTGTACGCGACTGGAAATCAATTTCTTCTCATATTTTTTTAGGAATTTTCCATATAAGTGACCGCAAATATGTAAAAGATAGCACAATATTGTTTGGTCAAAACGGAACCCGCGATTGAGACCTCCTTAACATTTGAAACTCTTATTATCTTCCCCGAATTCAGCACATTAGTTAAAACCCTAATTCCCTAATTCCTACTGTCTCCTATTTAAATCCCTATTACCAGGCATACTTTTACATTGTGTCCCCAAATTTCATAAGTAATTTCAGGCTATTTTTACTCCTCTTTCTCATCAAGATTATGGATCCTATAAACCCAAAAATTTCTCCTGTGAAAGAAGTCATGTCGCCAGCAAGAAAAATTGAGAAGTCTGAGAAGGAAGTAAATCCTGGAAAAGAAGCCATCATCAACCCCAAACTTACCTATAGTGGTACGTAATATTTTTAAAAAAGCATAGCCATATATAATCTCTAAATTCTTATGATTAACGTTTAATAGTTTACGATTAATTTTAAATCATCTCTTTATCCCTATAACAAGTTGTATTTTAATTTACTTGGAATTGTTGTTTTGTTATGTTCTCCCTTATTCTTGATATTTAGATGCATAAATGTAGGTTCTAATACATTTTTTGTACATTTGTTGTTGTACAATACAACACCTAGTTTTGATGATGACATAAAAAAGATTATATGCATTATCTTGTACATTTGTTATTGTAGAGTCCAACACCTAGTTTTGAACTTCAGCCAAACTTGGTGCTTAAATATTTAAAATTAACAAAAGCCCAAAACTTCATCAATCGTACGTATAGTACTAAACCCTAATTTGGTCATCCCTAACGAAATTCACCATCCTTATATGGTTATTTATTTCTATTTCTTTTAGGTGACTGATTAAGAAAACCAAATATTCATTTATGTTAAGAGGCATATAATCTTATTATATCTTCATGGTTTAATACAATATTCCAAATTTGAAACAATCTGTGAAAAAACCTTTCGCAAATTAAATCATTTTGATTTCTTATCTACTGAATCAATTCCAACTTTACAAGTTACAATATATTTTATCTTTGGAATCTGAAACCATTATTTTACACAGTTGCAAATTGGGGCCGTCTTGTTATGAGGAGTTGGGGGTCAATCATTTTTATGGGGAATTGAGGCTCAATCATATTTATAGGTAAATGGTGAAAAGTAATTGAAATAAATATATTTTGAAATTTTAATTTTAAACCGCCATGTGTAGTCGTATGTACTTGGCCTTAAGAAACTAGTTGTATCCACCTTATTAAAGAGTCTAATGACAATTTCATTTCTAATCATGTTAACTCATAATATTCATAATAAAAACAAATTACCTATTGCATTTAGACATGACAACAACATAATGGCATCAAAAGCACTATTGCAATAGCATTCCATACACATCACACCAAAATAACACATAGTCAAAAGGCGAAACGAAATTGCTACTAGTAGTTCTAGCAATTGTTAGGTAATACCATTTATATAACTAGTTACAACCATGTTGTTCCAAACACTCAAAACCAAAAGACTACCCTATCACCCTCACCCTCTCACTACGCTTATTATGGCCAGGTTGAACTCCAATACGGCTCTGCGTCTACAAGAAGTTCCTCACCAACATGTCCTTTGTACATGCGGAGCCAGATTGCATTATGTACAATAATATCTTCAATTACAAAGTCATGGCGATTTCCTTTCCCTATAGTCATACCGACGCTTCACCCTTTTGAATTTTTCTGCCTCCTTAACAAGAGAGTTACATTGTCTTGACGCACGAAGAAAACTCCTCTTACCACATCTAGGGAGCTTTGGAATTATGTGTTCAACCAACACATCATCCATCCCTGGGAGGTTGATTATGGGGCATGACCCTTCTATTCTTCCCTATTTACAAAATCAACAACCCAAATTTTAATTTGACATCTACATCACAAACTTACACCCATTGGCCATTGAACCCAGTCAAAGAACTATGTACTTAACCTTTGTCTAAATCAATGACTTAGTTTAGTTAAGATTATCCCATTGTTTAGTTTGGCCTATTGTTAGTCACAATATGCATATACACCCCTATAATTACACTTACTCCAGACAAACCATGCATAAAACTCATCTAATCAGTTGTATAAATTTCATTACCAAGTGACACTACTAAATCAACAACATTTAAAACACATACATGCATATTACTATCAATGAACCCATCCTAACACCAAAACAACCAAAATCTGAACGACAGAAGAACATTATTAAATTGGAATTTCAATGGACAAATCCAATAATCAGACACGCAATTCCAAAATTAGCAATGACATAACACTAAAGCCCAAAAATTAGCAGAAATCTGACTACTTATGGATCCAAACTTCAATTTGTCCAAAAAATATTTTATGGGAAAATCCATAAAACTAATATAATCCATAAATTAGTACATGCATTTTCAATAAGTAAAAGCCAGATTCGAATAACAAAACTTTGGAATGGAAATCGGCAGACGAAAAACTACTTTACCCAATGTGACAGCAAATGAAAACAAACTGGAAATTTGGAAAAACTACCACAAAATATAAGTTACTTGTAATTGAAATTCATCAAAAATAACTACATCCATATATTGGCCTAAAGCAGAACAGCTCGAAATTACAAGAACAGAGCACCATGAATCATGAACTTTACTATTTAAATTTACATCCAAGTAACCAAATTCCAGATCTGGCATGACTAAACTAAGACATGCACTACATTTAAAGTTCAAAAAAAAAGAATGGAAAAATTAAAATTAGGACAAACAAGGAAGATGAGTCATACCTGATTTATATCGGTCTTCACACACACACACACATACACACACACACACACACACACACACACACACACACACACACACACACACACACACACACACACACAGAGAGAGAGAGAGAGAGAGAGAGAGAGAGAGAGAGAGAGAGAGAACTGATTCGAAGGGAAAATGATAAGGAGAAGGAGAAGAAGTTGAAAGAGTTTGTAAATGGATTGCATGTAAAATGGGAGAGGGCACCGATATTTATAAGGGGGAATGGGACACCCTTTTTGGGTCAGTTAACCGACTTTACTCAAGTCGATTTACCCTTTACATTGCATTTTAAGTAAAGCCCATAAAGTAACATACGCCCAACGTGATAGCTATTAAAAGAATTTTGAGCCTTAAATCCACACAAGTTAGAAGGCCTTTAACATCTTACAAGAACTGACAAGTATTGCAAGCCTCTAACATAAAAAACTTTTTCTTATGAAATTATTCCCTAACAAACACAATGAACTAATTTATATAGACTAGATAGCAAAAATAACAAAACAGCAGCATATTGATCTCGTACGTCATGGATCCTCGTGATTAGTTGTGCAAGGGGTCTGCATTATCAATAGAAGTTTGGTTATAACAAAACAATAAGTATGTTATAACTAAGGTTTGTAAAGGATGACTATATGGATTAAAAAATGACTTCACCTGAAGATCTCCATGAACACTGTAACCTTGGCAAAGCTCCCTAGCATGGAAATTCAGATAGCATGAATTCCATAAAATTAATACTCCTGTTAATCCTGCAGGTTCAGTATTGTGGTATCTATCAAACCTTTTTCGGAAAGTCCTCAACACATCCCATGTGTTCTTGCCACTGGACCTTGTCTCAAGAAGGATTAAAACATGAGGATTAGCAATCTTTATGATGTGTACAAAGTTTCCAACAAATGATTTTCTTGCTATACCCCTGCAGTTCCAAACTACAATATTTGTGGACTTAGGGATTGACCTCAAGTTCACCCACGAAATACTGGATATCAAGTATTTCATGTCTTGAACAGTACGATGCTGGTGGTCATAAACGTATTTGACTGACCCCTCCAACTCCACTGTAGCCGTTCTACCTTTACCAGCGGGATTCCTCCTTCAGGATGCATATATCCTAATCTGCGTCATTGATGATGCAGTCCGGAGTAGCTGTAACCCATTCGTATTACTACTCATAGTAATACGAATAGGTTCATCTGCCAAAAAAACTGGATCCGTTACTGTATCGGTGATGATGACTGGAGGATACAGGTAGTTGATTAGACCATCAGGAACCAATACATCACAACCTTTTTTTCCATCATATTCCATCCTCCACACAAAGTAGGAGATACGAGCATCTGGAAACTCTTCCCTCTCTAAATCCAAAAGGTGGGGGATATACGCTGGAACGTGATAATCTCTCGCCCAAACTTGCAAGCTTCGTAGAGATTCTGGTATATCCTTTGGATATAGCATTAACTTCTTAATAGTCTGCACACAAACAACATATCTAGCATCAAGGGTGGATTGTGTATAAAATATTGTGTCATTGGCCTCAAACTCTGGTGTAGCGATAGGGGCATGCTTAGTACATTTGATAGTGATGGGATTTCAGCATTGAGATTTGACCATCATATACGACACAACATTCCTTGGTGAGAATCCTATGTCAAGAGCTTGAACAGTGTCAACGTCTTCATCAGGTTGTGGCCATAACGTTTTTGAAGTGGAATCCATGGAATACATAGAAATGTACGATTTAGGTTAGGCAAACTGACTTCCAGAATTATGGTTATGGGTAAAATCCAGGAGGCGATTTCAAATTTGAATATTACACCGATTTTTATTTAGGCGATTTAATCAGGAAACTACTGATTTTTAAGCGATTTCTAGAACTAAATTATACGATTCTAAACAGGAAACTACCAATTTTTAAGCAAAGATCTTCAATAATTTTAAGTACATTTATTATTTCAAATCTAATAGGAGTCGGTTAAGGAAATAAACTCCAATTACCAAAACAGTCAGGTTTTACGAGCCAATTTCAAAATTTAAAACATTTAAAATGTGATGTTTAGGAGCCAATTTCAAAATTACAAACATCAAAAGTGCCAAGGTTATAGGAGCCAAATTTAAAATTCAAAACTCAAATTAATTTCGATGTTAAAATTTAAAATATATCGCAAATTCATTTGGGTCCTTGGGATATTTTGCAAAGTAATAATACTATTTCTATATTCATTTTGAATATTAGTCATTGAAATAAAATAGACCTCATAATAAATATTTTCATATATATACATTAATCAGTGTCAAAATAATGCATAATGTTTCAATTTCCATAATATATATATATATATATATATATATATATATATATATATATATATATATATATATATATATATATATATATATATATATATATATATATATATATATATATATATATATATATATATATATATATATATATATATATATATATATATATATATATATATATATATATATATATATATATATATATATATATATATATATATATATATATATATATATATATATATAATCAGGAAACTACTGATTTTTAAGCAATTTCTAGAACTAAATTATACGATTCTAAACAGGAAACTACCAATTTTTAAGCAAAGATCTTCAATAATTTTAAGTACATTTATTATTTCAAATCTAATAGAAGTCGGTTAAGGAAATAAACTCCAATTACCAAAACAGTCAGGTTTTATGAGCCAATTTCAAAATTTAAAACATTTAAAATGTGATGTTTAGGAGCCAATTTCAAAATTACAAACATCAAAAGTGCCAAGGTTATAGGAGCCAAATTTAAAATTCAAAACTCAAATTAATTTCGATGTTAAAATTTAAAATATATTGCAAATTCATTTGGGTCCTTGGGATATTTTGCAAAGTAATAATACTATTTCTATATTCATTTTGAATATTAGTCATTGAAATAAAATAGACCTCATAATAAATATTTTCATATATATACATTAATCAGTGTCAAAATAATGCATAATGTTTCAATTTTTATATATATATAGAACTAAATTATACGATTCTAAACAGGAAACTACCAATTTTTAAGCAAAGATCTTCAATAATTTTAAGTACATTTATTATTTCAAATCTAATAGGAGTCGGTTAAGGAAATAAACTTCAATTACCAAAATAGTCAGGTTTTATGAACCAATTTCAAAATTTAAAACATTTAAAATGTGATGTTTAGGAGCTAGTTTAAAAAAAAACACAAACATCAAAAGTGCCAAGGTTATAGGAGCCAAATTTAAAATTCAAAACTCAAATTAATTTCGATGTTAAAATTTAAAATATATCGCAAATTCATTTGGGTCCTTGGGATATTTTGCAAAGTAATAATACTATTTCTATATTCATTTTGAATATTAGTCATTGAAATAAAATAGACCTCATAATAAATATTTTCATATATATACATTAATCAGTGTCAAAATAATGCATAATGTTTCAATTTTCATAATATATATATATATATATATATATATATATATATATATATATATATAAAAGATCTAATCCTATAAAATTAGGACGCGCTGTTCATTAGTTAAAAAGAAAAGGGCAATATCGTGAATTCGCGTTCAACTTATAAAACCCACAAACCCCAACAAACCCACCCAGCCCCATCTCTCTCCTCACAGTCTCTCTCTCTGCACTCTCTCTCCTCCCCGGCGATCATCTCCCCCGCCCGTCCGCCATTGCCGCCGCCCATACTCTCTCTCCTCACAGTCTCTCTCTTTCCTCACCGCCTCTCTATTCCTCCTCCGGTGAAGCTCCATCGTGGTCTCACACACATACGCCCTCTCTCTCTCATCAGCTCCCTCACTACTCTCTCTCTCTCTCTCTCTCTCAGTTTCGTCTCTCTCTCCTCTGATTACCGCCATTAATGGCAACAAGAACTCCAGCGAGATCCGCTCACTTTCACCCTCTCATTCCCTGACTGTCTTAAATGGCAATTTCCGGCGAGATCGAGTTTCAAGGTTTCGAGTCTGATTTGTAGTTGATTTCGAAGACTTAATGCTCGATTTGAGCTTCGATTTGGCATTAATTACATGCAAGGGTTTGAGCACGACGGCGAGGAATGATAGAGCTCAAGGGAGATGACGCCGAGGATTCCGACGACTGTAGATTTGCGGTAAAGTGTTCCATCTGTAAAAAAAAAATTCAATATTCAACTGTATTTTAGTTTTCATTCTAATTTTGTTCGATTTTTGTTGAGAAATTTGGACATTTTTTAGCGCAATTCAGTTTCGATTTCTTTTTTTTTTTTTTTCGTTTCATATAATTTGCTCGTAATTTAGTTTTCATCCAGATCTGAAATTTTTTTTTTACTGATTTGGATGTGAAAATGAATAAACAGAAAATTGTTAGGTTTTGAGGGCGTGTTGGGGGCGGGTGGTATACTGGACATGGCTGAGGTTGCCGCCGGCGACCTTGGCCGGGTGGGCGGTTGAAGGGTGGTGGGGGGGTCGAATTGGAGAGAAAATAGGGTTTGGGTTCGGGATCGAAAAAGGCGTGGTTGTGTGGTAACACGCGTTACACTCCATGCCCACCAGTTTAGGTTGAAATCGGGACTAGGGTTCACCCTACCCTACTGTGCTCCATTTTGTCCTTAGGGTATCTAATGTTGCGGGGGCAACGAGAGGTGCTTAGGGTTTAGGGACGCTCCGTCTGAACTCGGGTTTTAGGATTTAGCGGGTAGGATTTGATAGTGTGACACGCGTTACACCCGATACCCACCAGTTTAGGTGAATCCGGGGACTAGGGTTCACCATGCCCGACTCTGCTTCATTTAGTCCCTAGGGTATCTAATGTTGCGGGGGTAGTCCCCAAACCCTAAGCCGTCTTAACCCGGGAACTGGGTTTATCGAGGGGCGACGACATTAAGGGTTAGGGTTTGGGGGGTTAGGGTTAGGGTTTGGCGGATTAGGGTTAAGAGGGTTTGGGGGTTAGGGTTTGGGGGTTATGGTTTGGGAGTTAGGTTTTGGTGGGTTAGGGTTTAGAGGGGGTTAGGGTTTGGGGGATTAGGGTTTAGAGGGTTTGGGGGGTTAGGGTTCGGGTTTGGGGGATTAGGGTTGAGAGGGTTTGGCTGTGGAGGGTTTGGGGGTTATGGTTTGGGAGTTAGGTTTTGGTGGGTTAGGGTGTGGGGGTTAGGGTTTAGAGGGGGTTAGGGTTAGGGTTTAGGGGGTTAGGGTTTAGGGGATTAGGGTTTAGAGGGTTTGGGGGATTAGGGTTTGGGGGTAGGTTTTGGTGGTTTAGGGTTAGGATTTGGAGGGTTAGGGTTTGGGGGGTTAGGGTTTAGGGTTTAGGGGTAAGGGTTTGGAGGGTTAGGGTTTGGGGGGTTAAGGTTTCGAGGGTTAGGGTTTGGGGGGTTAGGGTTTGGGAGTTAGTGTTTGAGGGTTAGGGTTTAGAGGGTTAGGGTTTGGAGGTTACGGTGCAAATTACTGAATTGCCATTAATGAGGCCTGTGCATGGCACATGACCTCACTAATGAATGGATCAAATCAAGCCATTCTTTTATTTGAGATCCAATGGCTACAAAGTGCTCTCATGGTAAAACTGATCTCATGTTACTACCAACTGATAGGCGTTATTAAAAATGATTGCTCCATGTACACTTCATATTTCAAGTCCAACATAGTTTATGTTTCAATTTTCTTACATCAAACTTATATATACTAGTTTTTGCCCATGCAATGCACGGGATATTTAGTATAGAAAAAGATAAATAAATAAACAGTAAGTCTTGTATGAGACAAACTCACCGAAAAATATGGTCACCATTTAGAAATATAGGGGTTACTTATAGTGATTAGTGACCCTGTTTTATTGAAAAGTGACACCTGTCTCACCAAAAGTTATGAAAAGACCGTCTAATATAAGTTTCTGTGATAAACAAATAAAAAATCAAATTGAGACTTAAAAAGCTTTAAAACTATTTTTCTTTTCTAAAAATATATGTCATCATTTGTATGTGGGAGGTGTACTCAAACATTCTTACTGAAGAAAATTGTTATGAGGTCATAAATTTGAAAAAAGTACAATATAATTGTTAAATGGGTTTCCTCTATATATATACCGTGATTAAAAATGTTTAGTTGTACAGGTCACAAACATAGATAATATACTTGATCTCAACCTAATGCCTAAAATTTGTCTTAGAACAATATAATTTGTTTGTACGTCTCTTTATTTTTCAATGCGGGACTTGTACGCTATTTAATAAGAAACATACAAAGGATTCCTTTTCAACTAAGAAAAACATTGAACTAAACTAAACTAAATTGAGCTAATAACTTGATTTTGTTCAACTTGACTTTTAACAAAAAGTGTATTGAAAACTTTTCAATCCTAGCACCTAGGGGTGAGCAGAAATTCCGGGTACCCAGAATCGGAACTGGAACCGATTCGGAACCGGTCAACCAATTCCAATTTCAATTCCGGAAAATTGAAACTGCTACCAACCAATTCCAAATCCGGTTCTTGACTTTTAGGAATCGGAACCGGTTGGGTAGCCGGTGGAAAACCAATTACATTCAAATTTGCCTTTTATTTTGTTAATAGTCACTAGTACTGTAATATTATAATTAGTTCTTTGTTGTTTTTTTTTGACAAAGGATAATGCAACCAAATTAAAAGAAGTATGAAGAAGCTGGTGTCTGCTTGCTCTATTGGCTAGCTAAAGGGCTTCCTATACACTGGTCCTGCATACTTTCCGGACACAGCAAAAGGAAAAACAACTATTTGATGTGAAGTAAGTAACAAAACGGAAATTAACCTTTGATAGTATCACACAAAGGGATCTTGTTCAAGAATCACTCAAGAACAACTCACGAATCACTCGTAAGGGTTTCAACCTGAATCACTCAGTTTGAGGGGTAAATACTCACGTATTCAATAATTAATCATCAAAGCACGAGTTTACAATAGCAAAGCTCTCCCCTATTTATAGACAAAGAAAATCTAAAGCTATTTGGAATCCTAATCCTAGTCTGAATAGGAAACTAACTACGAAACTGACTACAATTGTAAAACGGACTAACTAACAGCTTTCCTAACACCTAATGGACTTCTAATACTAATAACAATCAGATTATTACTCTCCTAAACATATTCTAACTAATTAAGGGAATACCAAACGAAATCGAACTAAACAATTGATTACCTAGCGCCCAAGGCTCAAAACCGCTGGAACAGTTTCCTTGGCGCCCAAGGCTTCTTCTTTTCAGCTTCTAGTCATCTTCTTGCCACTCTAACATAGTTACCTCGCACTTTACCTCACGTGGCATTATACTCTTGGCAATGAGCAGCTCAAGATTAAGCATTAACGTTTCAAGAACTGGGTTCTTGGACGTTCTTGATTCGTCGTCTTCTTGCTTGTCCTTTAATGTACTTTCTCCTGCATCAACCTCCCCTTCTTTAAAAGAATTTGCCCTCAAATTCGTATCCTCTAAGTAAGGGCTAAGATCACCAACATTGAAGGTTGAGCTCACGTTTCCATACTCACTAGGAAGATCAATCTTGTATGCATTGTCTCCAATCTTCTCTAGAACTTGAAAAGGACCATCTGCTCGAGGCATAAGCTTGTTCTTGCGTCTAGAAGGAAATCTTTCTTTGCGCAGGTGTAGCCAAACTAAGTCACCAGGTTCAAATAGAACTTGCTTTCTTCCCTTGTTAGCTCTAGCTTGGTACCTTGAGTTCATCTTCTCTACTCGCGCACGAACTTGCTCACAGGTCTTCTTGAAAGCTTGTTGTCTTGCCTTGGCATCTACATTGATAACATCATCTCTAGGCAAAGACACGAAATCAATAGGCAAATAAGGATTAATGTCATACACAATCTCAAATGGAGAACGACCCGTGGTAAATCCAGGCGTTCTGTTATATGCAAACTCCGCATGTGCTAGCTTAATATCCCAATCTTTTGTGCTTCTACTCACCAACCCTCTAAGAAAAGTACCAAGGGTCCTGTTTGTAACCTCGATTTTCCCATCTGTTTGTGGGTGATGTGAAGTGCTAAAGAGTAACTTCGTCCCAACGAGTCTCCAAAGTGTCTTCCAAACGTAACTCAGAAACTTAGTATCTCGATCCGACACAATGGTCTTGGGAATGCCATGTAGCCTCACTATCTCTTTATAGAACAAGTCAGCAACATGAGAGGCGTCATCGGTCTTGTGACATGTCACAAAGTGCGCCATTTTGGACAATCTATCAACAACAACCATCACAGCATCCTTTCCCCTTTGAGTTTTAGGGAGTGCCACAATGAAATCCATGCTCACACTCTCCCAGGGAATGCTAGGAACCGGTAATGGTGTGTATAACCCTTTGTGAAAAGCACTCTTGGCCCGTTGACATGTAGCGCATCTCGTCACAATAGCGTGTACATCTTTGAGCATCTTAGGCCAATAAAAGTGTTCTTGTAACAGTTCAAAGGTTTTAGTTACTCCAAAATGTCCAGCTAATCCTCCCGAGTGAACTTCTCTAACCAATAGCTCACGTACAGAGGACCTAGGAACACAGAAGTTGTTCCTGTTGAATAGAAACCCATCTTGTATGAAATAATCACCATGCTCCCCTTCTTTGCAAGCTCTAAATGACTCAGAGAAATCAGTATCCTTGTCATATAGTTCTTGAAGATGTTCAAAGCCTAGGAGCTTCGCTTCAAGTGTCACAAGCAAGTGGTTTCTTCGTGAAAGAGCATCCGCAACAACATTGCTCTTCCCGTCTTTGTACTTGGCCGAGAATGTAAAAGATTGTAGAAACTCTACCCACTTGGCATCTCTAGGGTTTAGTTTCTGTTGGCCATGAATATACTTGAGAGCTTCATGATCCGAGTGCAACACGAAAGGCTTAGGCCTTAAATAATGGGACCAATGCTCCAAAGCTCTCACAATTGCATAGAACTCTCGATCATATGTAGAATAATTCAACCGAGCTCCATTCAATTTCTCACTAAAATAGGCAATAAGACGTTTTTCTTGGATTAAAACAGCGCCTATACCTACCCCACTAGCATCACATTCAACTTCAAACAATGTATCAAAATCTGGTAAAGCTAGAATAGGTGCTTGACACAACTTCTGTTTGACCTCAACAAAGGCCTTTTGCGCACTTTCACTCCAATTAAACTCTCCTTTTTTCATTAATTCAGTAATAGGAGCAGTAATAGAACTAAAATTGCGTATAAACCTCCGATAAAATGATGCCAAGCCATGAAAACTACGTATGGTTGGAGCTGGCCATGAAGCCATAGCTTCTACCTTGGACGGATCAACATGTACACCATCTTTGGATACAATGTAACCAAGGAATATAACCTTAGGAAGCATGAAATCACACTTCTCTAACTTGCCAAAAAGCTGTTGTTCCTTTAGCTTCTCAAATACGCGCTGTAGATGTACTAGATGTTCCTCCTTGGTCTTGCTGAATATAAGAATATCATCAAGGTAAACCACAACAAATTTACCAAGGAATGCTCTCAATACCTCGTTCATCAACCTCATGAATGTGCTAGGAGCGTTGCACTAGCCAAAAGGCATTACTAACGACTCATACAAACCATGTAGTGTCTTGAACGCGGTTTTCCATTCATCTCCCTCCTTGATTCTCACTTGATGGTATCCAGCTCTAACATCTATCTTGGTAAACAACTGGGAACCATGTAGCTCGTCTAACATATCATCTAATCTTGGCATAGGGAACCTATATTTGATTGTGATATTGTTGACAGCTCTACTATCAATGCACATACGCCATGTCCCATCTTTCTTAGGCACAAGTAACGCAGGAACGGCGCATGGACTTAGACTTTCTCTCACATAGCCTCTTTGCACAAGCTCTTCAACTTGTCTTTGTAACTCTTTGGCTTCTTCGGGGTTACACCGATATGCTGGCCTATTTGGAAGTGGTGCTCCAGGAACTAGGTCAATTTGGTGTTCTATGCCACGCATAGGAGGTAAACCAAGGGGTAACTCCTCGGGGAACACTTCTTTGAACCTCTCTAACAATAGGCATAACTCAGGATCATAATTGGGATTGCTACACATGTTAGGTTCAAACAACAACACTAGGTAGCTCATAGTTTCACTAGCCACCTCTTTTTCCATCTCTTTCTCTCCTATGACCATTACACGACTCGCCCTTTTACTAGCCTTTGCTTCTTTAACTTGAGTGGCAGTCAAGGGTAACAATTTGATTCGTTTCTGGTTATGCTCAACAGTATAGACATTGTTTACACCATCATGACTAACTTTCCTATCAAATTGCCTAGGACGACCTAACAATATATGACAAACACCCATAGGCAGTACATCACACCATAGATCGTCTTTATAACACCCTAAAGTAAAGCAAACTCTAGCTTGTGTAGTCACTTTTAACCCTCCCCCATCATTCAACCATTGCACAGTATAGGGTTTAGGATGACTTTTAGTAGGCAAATCAAGCTTATGAACCATCTCTTTAGAGGCAACATTAGTACAACTCCCAGAGTCAATAATCAAATTGCAAACTTTACCTCTGACCTTGCAGCGAGAATGGAATATTTGCTCCCTTTGGTTGGACTCATCATCGGCCACAGTCGTATGTAGCAACTTCGTAAGGATTAGGGTCTCTCCAACCTCGGGTATACCATAATCTTCAATGAATGGCTCTCCATTATCTTCATCACTATCCTCGGTTATGGGCATAACAAACGAGGGCTCCATCTCTTCTAGCTCAGCGATGGTGAGCGCTTTCTTCAAGCCGCACTCATAGGCATAGTGTCCATATCCTTGACACTTGAAACAACGCAGTTGGTTCTTGTCCTTGGTAGCCACGGCTTTGCCTTTGTCTTGAGTTACGGGCTTGCTAGGGACACTTGCGCTCTTGGAGAATGTTGCATTCTCTCTCGCATTGTATTGGTTCCGAAAATTTGTATAGCCTTTAATCACATCTCGGGCAACCAGTTTTTGCTCCTTCTCTTGCTTCTCAATCTTGAGAGCGATTTTGCAGACGTCCTCAAAGGTTACGTAAGGAACAAGCTCTACCTTGCGCCTTAGAGTTGGGTTTAGACCTTTGATGAACCGCGCGATCTTTAACTCCTCCTTCTCCTCAAGATCACACATCATGTGCATATGTTCAAACTTCTGGAGGTAGTCTTGTACACTTGAGGTTTCTTGGCTTAAGGACGTGAGTTTCAAAAACTGTTCTTGCTCAAATTCTTTAGGCAAAAATCGTTTCTTTAAATATTTCTTGAGTTTGTCCCAAGTCTCAATCTTTGCTTTCTCTTCCTTCTTGCGTCGAGCCTTTAGGTTTTCATACCATAAAGAAGCATGCTTGGTGATTTTAAGCGCGGCTAACTTGCATCTTCGCCGCTCATCATACTCCTTGTATTCAAAGACTCTCTCCATAGTTCTAAGCCAATCAAGAAAGGCCTCTGGGTCGTAGGAACCGTCATATTCAGGGAGTTCGACCTTCAAGTTCCTGTCATCATCATAGGGATGTCGTGGTTTAGAAGCGTCATTGGTTCTAGTCCCACTTGTGTCTTCAAACTCCTCATCGAAGTCGGGGTCACGGTTGTGGTTTCTCCAATGAATTCTGCGCATCCTTGTCTCCATGTTCTCCCTATCTTCTTGGTTTCTTCTTTCCATAGCAGCCATCCGCTCTTCTTGAGATTTGAAAGACGTCCTAAGATCCTCCATGGCTGTTAACAACTTTGCTAGTTCGCTGGGCTCACCCATAGCTTCAGTTGTTGGTTTCTTGGGGGTTTCTTAGCTGTCTTCGTGAATAAAGGGCGGATCTTGCAAGAATCTTTCTCTAAAGCTCGCTATGGTGTCGTGTTTATGCTCAGGACCGTGTTGTTTAAACTTAAGAAAGCTCAAACCTTTAGCTCTGCTACCAAGTTGATGTGAAATAAGTAACAAAACGGAAATTAACCTTTGATAGTATCACACAAAGGGATCTTGTTCGAGAATCACTCAAGAACAACTCACGAATCACTCGTAAGGGTTTCAACCTGAATCACTCAGTTTGAGGGGTAAATACTCACGTATTCAATAATTAATCATCAAAGCACGAGTTTACAATAGCAAAGCTCTCCCCTATTTATAGACAAAGAAAATCTAAAGCTATTCGGAATCCTAATCCTAGTCCGAATAGGAAACTAACTACGAAACTGACTACAATTGTAAAACGGACTAACTAACAGCTTTCCTAACACCTAATGGACTTCTAATACTAATAACAATCAGATTATTACTCTCCTAAAAATATTCTAACTAATTAAGGGAATACTAAACGAAATCGAACTAAACAACTGATTACCTAGCGCCCAAGGCTCAAAACCGCTGGAACAGTTTCCTTGGCGCCCAAGGCTTCTTCTTTTCAGCTTCTAGTCATCTTCTTGCACTCTAACATAGTTACCTCGCACTTTATCTCACGTGGCATTATACTCTTGGCAATGAGCAGCTCAAGATCAAGCATTAACGTTTCAAGAACTGGGTTCTTGGACGTTCTTGATTCGTCGTCTGCTTGCTTGTCCTTTAACGTACTTGCTCCTGCATCACTATTGCTAATTTTTGTAAGTTAATTTATAAATATTTGATTTCTTAAGAATACAATTTTGGATTTTGTTGGAACCGGTGGGTACCCGGTGAATCCAATTTCAATTCCTAGGACTTAGGAACCGGTGCAACCAATTCCAATTCCAATTCCTAGGAATCTTATATCTTATCACTTAAGATTGTTTCCTATTTTGTTGGTGTTGTTTAAGGATGTTAATATGTACTCTTATTGCATATATCTTTCTTTATCCCTTTTGGTTTACCTTTTTTCCTCTCTTTTTGTTCTTCTTTTCTTGTTCTTTTTTGGGTTTGAATTAATGTGGTGAGAGCCTTGTGTGTGAATATTTAATGTGAGACTTGCCTTCTGTACAAATAATACATTTGTAATATATATATGATTTATTGGTGATACCTAATATAAACATTGGTTACTACCATCTGACTTCATGTTCATTTACTTACGAAACAAACCAAGGGCAAACCATCCATCTGAGACAATAACATCAGTTACAACTATATTAAAGTTTTATAGTACCCATCCTAACAAAACATATATTTGAAAACAAAGTAATAACATCCTTTACATCCTGAATTATTACAATTTTCAGATCCCTTACAAAGAAAGACCATGTGACATCAGCTTTGCATTCCTTCAGTTAGATTGATTAGAATTCTATTCTTCATTATCTGAATCAGAAGTATTCTTCTCTGCACATTTTAACAAGTTTGTCAATTTCAATATACACAACTATTTTAGTCAAAGTTACTGAATAACATATATACTTACCTGAGGAGGAACCAAATGTGGCAGGATCATCTACCAATTCGAGAGCACGATTAGCTCTCTCAGTTGCCTTTCATTCATTAGTTTCATAGCATGGTTGTCAAATTTATCAGGAAACGCATGCCTCAACATCTCTTCCACCAATTCCAGCTTCACAAAACACTTGTTCGTCAATACATTTGTATCAGTCACTGGCTATCTACTGCGAGGTTTGGATCGAAAGGTGTCTTCATAACCACCTACATTCTTACCACATCTCACTCCACTCATCGAACCGCTTTTTTCCTTAACCCATTCGTCGTTTTCATTCTTGTATACTTCATGTCCTTAGTGAGGGTTCTAATATCAATCACTGTCTCTGATTGCCCCACATTTTGATCCACACGAACAACATGCTCGTTTGACAAATCAACACCAAAGTGCCTAAAGATGTAAGTCAACCACATACCATACGGAATATTCACCTTATCTTGAACTTGGGCGTTCAACATGTATCTTCTTATCATTATCCGAGACATGTTCAATTTCTCATTTTTCAGAACAAAGTGCATGACAAACACATCAAGAAATGTCAATGAATTCATATTCCCATCCCTAGCAATAAATATTTTACTAAGAATGAGTTGTAACAATCTCACGTCCAATTCATCCACACCAGAGGCTTCGTATCCCTTCCATACAAATTGTTATCACTCAACAATAACCTAATGCACTCACCCTTATCGAAACATTCATGTCTACTCCATTTCTTTTCAGGAAAATCATATATCCCCTCACACGGAATATTTAAAAGCTCACCTAATTTGTGGTCAGTTAAACTAATATCCTTATCTTTTACCCTCTAATTACACAATCATCAACATTGGCATTGTTGGTGTCCATATGGGTGTAAAATTGTCTAATTAGGTTAGGATACACATTGTTCATAGATTCCATCAAGTCAACCCACTCTTGAGTTTTAAACCATTTACGAACTTTTTTCAATCCATTATCAACAAATGAATCAAAGTCAACATGTCTACCTTGACAAATATCTCTTCTTGCGAACCTCTTCAAATACAGACTACAGTAAGTTTCATCTTTGAATTTTACAACACAAGAACTACCTACTTCTTCCTGGCTTGTACTTATAGCTTTCTTTGCTTTCTTTCTAGCAGGAGTTTCACGCCTACCAACATCTTGATTCTGGGTCCTCTTACCACTTGATTTTGCCATTGAAGAACTTGAAAAAAGTAGTATATGCTATTAATAAGTGAATTGATCAAATTAATTGACAAAAAATGAACAACATAACTAACTGACAACAATACCACTTGAATTTTCATTATTTCTTTTCAACTATTCACAATTCAAATGCAAAAAATGATTTAACAAAGTAAATCTAACTATTTCATTATTTGTTTTAGTTTTTCACTCCTTATTAGTCAGAACTAACATATATATTGGTACCAACTATAGTGTCCACAAAACATAGTCATATTCTAACTATTCCATTTTCATCTACAATATCTATATATCTTATTTTGAATTCGACTAACAATCTCAAATGTACAGCGGAATACTCATACATAGAATGAAATTCGATAGTCAAAATAAAATTCAATTTTACAGAAAACACACGCACAGATTGAATACTGACAATTCAATTTAAAACCAATTGGTTCTGCACATATCTAGGTAAATCTCTATTATGAATTCAACCACCAAACACAGATATCTAGGCAAATCTCTATTATGAATTATCAATTCAACCACCAAATACACATCAATCTTTATCAGCATAAAACCACGAAATCTAGCATAAAATCACAAAATCAGCATAAAACCACGAAATCAAGCACAAAACACCATCAATATAACCTTAATCGTGAGTGAAACATTTGCATGCGACAGGGCAAATCAGAGATAAACATAGACAGAAACACGGAGAGTGAGTAATTGATACTACAATTAAGGAGATGAACCTGTGAGAAGGCGGAAAAAATTCATATGGTAGGCTTTGTCAACCGAATTTCGAATGTAAGGTAACCGTCGTCTGTAGGGTTTCTGGAAATGGGGGAGGGAGAGAGAGAGAGAGAGTGTGTGTGAGTGAGTTTGTGTTTGTGACAGTTTACTCTAATTTAGGATTAGATTCAATTTTCAAATTTCAAAACTTTTAAAAATGATTTGGCGCATTTATTTGGATTTTCGAAAATTTCAACTAATAAAAATGATTGCAACTAATAATACACATCATTCCAATTTAAACTAATTATTTATTTTCATTGTCATTTAATAAATATACATTAGCACAATATCTTGTTTTATTATTTGAAGAAACATTATCACAATATCTTTTTCTAATCAAACAATACCATCAACATTAATGTAAAATAATTTATCGATTAACTTAACTCAATAGATCATATTGTGAAGGGTGGACCTATATCCAATGTGGTTTATTCATAGGTAGACTAAGACACAAACATGCACCGATCATTAAAATCAACACACAAAACATAAATCGAGCAAGAGAAACCAAAAGTGAATAATTCCAATAAACCCTCAGTGGCGGAACTACACTTTAGGAAGTGTGTTCCATGGAACCCACTTGGTTCCAAAACAAAAAACTGAATTGTTTTGTTAAAAAAATAAAAATAATATTTAATCTTAGATGTGCCCCACTTAGTTTAGGAGAGTGACTCCACTTGTCAACTTGCCTCAACCTTAGGAGAGAGAGAGTGAAAAAATCAGAAAAAACACGCTCCACTTGTCAGACTTCTCCTCTCTTCTATCTCTCTTCATTGTGGACATTTTCTTTCCAAAAAAAAAGCTCTCATCATTGATATCTGTCTCCTTCCCTCTTCAATTCAACAAGTGATTCTCCTTTTTTCTCTCTCTTGAATCGAATCGCCATCCAAGCCCAGCATTCAAGAAATGTGAGTTTATTTTCTTCCCTCTTTTTTTCTTGAGAAATTCCACATGGTATCCCTCTACTTTAGACTTTTCCACATGGTACCCAAAATATTTTTCGAAATCCAAGTGGTACCCTTTTGTTTTTAATCGAATCCAGTCCGTGCCTTTTTCCATCTTTTACCGTTAGTTGGGAAGGAATTTACTAAATTACCCTTAAAAAAACTAATAAACAAGTGACAACATTGTTTCAATATATCCAAACTTATCGTTGACCACATAACTCCCCAAATTAACAAAATCCCAAATCCAAAAAACACAAACCCATAAATTGAAAACATCTCAATTCACTTATACAAGTCGGAGAGATAGAAATAGAAAATGATTGACCGATAAGCATGAGGATTGAATCAGAGGGAAATCGAAACTTGTTGATCAACAAAAACCTCACACTTGGCATCATTTATGCACCCAAGATCAAGCCTAGAGAGCTTATACAAAATCCCACAAATCACGGCCTTTTTTCGTCCGATGACAGTACTCCGACAACAGATGTGAGTACGACAAAGGAGGATGCGCGTGGTACGACGGGGCGAAGGAGAATGGAGGTGAAACAACCGCGCGTGGGACAACGGTGTGGAAGAGGTTTGAGGTGTGGCAGCTGCGAGTGACTCAGCATCGATTGAGGTGACGACTTGATAGCGCAGCGGATCGTCGGGCACCGAAGGGCAGTGGGGTTCAAAAGTTGAAGCATTCCACTAGCATAAACATTGATGGCGCGTCGTAAATTGAGAGTGGTACGATGGGAAAATTTGGGTGTTTGTTGTTATTGGAAATTCGGGTATTTGGGGATTTTGTCATTATCAGAACTCCCATATGGAATGTGTGTCTCTAATTTCTTCCCCTTCTCTCTTTCTTGTCTTCATTTTTCTCCTCATTTGTTGGATTTCTTTCTCCTCATTTGCTGGATTTCTCTCTTGCCTTATCAAATCCTCTGGTATTGGCTTCCACGCTCAACTAGAGTAAAAATGGAAGGAAAATAACTGTGGGGGTACTTTCGTCAAATATTAGAACTTGAAGATAATACTAAAAATGTCCAAAAATAAACATAAAGCCATGTCATAACTTAACGGGACAAACTAAAGGGAAAAGACTAAAAAGGGTACGGACTGAGTACGATTAAAAACCAAAGGGTACCATTTGGATTTCGAAAAATGTTTTGGGTACCATGTGGAAAAGCCAAAAGTACAGGGATACCATGTGAAATTTTCCTTTTTTTTTATTTCTGTTTAAACGTTTTTCTTCAATATTTAATATAATAGATATTGTTGATTTGTTGAGGTTTATTTATGCAATTGATTATAGTTACTAGCTAGTATGTTAATTAAAACAAATCTATATGTAATCAATTATCAATTTTGTACTTATCTTAGCATATGTTGTAATGTAAATTGATAGATTTACAAATTAGGGTTTTTGTGAAATAATTCAATGTATATATTTTTCGCAATTCTTCTTATTAGATTACCACATTATTTTGACTATTTTCAGATTTATTAATTAGCTAATTAGTTACAGTTTGCTTGTTTGTTGTTTAAAATTAAAATAGAAATTAGTTGAATATAAAGATATTTTATAATGTAATGGGTTGATTTTTATGTTACATTATGTCAATTTAGTTATTCTTATCAACAGAAGTTATGCACAAATTTTTGATAAGAAAACCTCCATTGTCACAAGGATAATGACACTTAATTATCTTAATTGTGCATGTTATACCAAATGGGTATTATTTATTTGTTTTGGGTCAAGCTAGTACATGAATTTGGGTCTCGGTTTTGTGGGTTATTGTGTACGGTTTTGTGGGCCGAAGCCCGGTTCTTTTTCTCTTCCAAACCCGAGCCCAACAACAACATTTTTTCATCAAAATTCAACAATTGCATCCTTTTAATTCTCTTGATAATTCTTTTCCCACCTTGGCCATTAAGTAATAGAATGCATAGTAATTCTTGAACATAGTCAAGCACACTTGGCAAATTTATTTGAGAATAATAATCTAGTCAAATCTTCTTTGTAATGATTCATTTCTCTTCTCAAAACCTATTTGATCTAAGTTCACAAGTTATTGAATTCTTTTGTGCAAAAAGGCAACCACAATATTCTCTTCTCTTCTCTTTCTAACCGGTTGCACATATACACACAAGAACAATTAAATCTCTTCATTTTCTCACATAATCTCTACAAATTCTAAGTCCTTTGGAAGCCATTAGAGCTTGAGAAAGCTAAGACTAATCTTTAAAGGTTAAGGTAACAAAGCTTGAACACTTATTCTTTCACAATTCTATTCGGTTATAAGCTTGTATAACTATCTCCTAATTTGTGTCTTTGTGTTCTTCTTGGCTTATTCTTCTCTTAATCATTTTTGAACCAAGAACATTTAGAGGATTTACAACAAACATCGGATCCCGGACCTTCAAGGCCAAATTTAGGGAAAGATTACTAAGGTGTATATTCATATCTTTATTCCCTAAACTCTCTTCTACACTTAAGAAAGATCGTGCATGAAATATGACTTTGCTATAGTTTTAACAATTATTGTTGTGATGTTGTGTGAGTAAATCACCTAGAAAGATTAAGCTATAAAGAGTATGTTAATTGATGTGTGATTTATGAGTTTCGAACCTATGTATGAATTAAGCATGTTATTTTCGTAAGTATGTTTAAGAAGGGATTATGCTTAGATTAATTAAGTTTTGCTAAAGCATGTGATTTTCGGATCTTATAAAGGTTAAGTATGAGTTTGTGATAATTACATGTTGAAGAATGATTATATACATAAAGTTAGATTAATTATTGTTTATTTGTTAATGATGGCCGAAAGTGTTTAATTAAGAAAAGTATGTTTAAATTAGTGGATCTATGAGTTTAAACATGTATAAGTGATATGGGTGAAGTTTATATTATTTTCGAATGGTTGTATGTGGATTATACCTAGTAAAGTTGGTTTATTAATTAAGAGACGATTTTAGAAATAAGATATGGTGATTATGAGTTAAAGTGGAAATTCAGAAAATTGTTTGTTTGGTGTTGCTTTGCTTGGCCGAATGCATGTATAAGAGAAACAAGAATAGTACTTTGAGTTTTGTTAATTTGTTAGAAGTATTACTCAGAGTATTGATATAGAGAATTATTATTTATTTATTAATCGGTGTTAAAGTCTAAAGTGGAAAAGGATTAAAAAGTCTTATTAGCGTTTTGGGAGCGTTTGTAAGTGCAAGTGCATGTCCATCGTTTTTCCCTTGTCTATAACTATTTTACAAAAGTATTTGCTAAGTGCTAAATAATGTGAAGCTATCTGCTAAGTGCTAAACATGAGAATTATATGATAAGTGCGAATTAAACATGTTATATCATGAGCTATATGAAGTATATGATATATTGAGCTATATGAGTATATATACGAAATGTGAAGAATGATGTATGTGAGAAGTATACAGAAAATACAGCAAAGTAATGAAAAGAGATAAGGAAGATAAAGTCACTGAAATACTTATCTAAGATATTATAAAGCTAACGTAAAGTATATGAGAAGTATAAGTGAAAGTATGAGAATGTTATACAGAAAGTAAGTACAGATATGTACGTATACAGAAAGTGTGAGAAGGATATAAATAGAAAGTATTGAGAATGTTCTGTTATGCAGATATGCATAAGTATGAGTATGAGTTGTGATTGAGATTGTTCTTTGATTTGTGGTATGACCTCCAAAAGGGCCATTGGACGGTTTCTTGAGTACACGTTGCACGCTCATTATATATATATATATTGATACAGAAATTATGATATGGCGATAGCCAAAAATGTGAATATGATATGAGGTGATCTCCTGCCAAGGGAAGTAAACTTGGTCATGTATCTCCCATACCAGCTAACAGTTTTGCGAGAGCTAACATAATTCAGAAAAGTTGAGAAGACAATAAAATACAGAAAAGACAGTGGAAGACAGAAAGTCAATACCTTTAAAGGAGAACGTATCTAAGATACTATATGTGTATTATTATCTATATTGACTATTATTATTATTATTATTATTATTATTATTATTATTATTATTATTATTATTATTATTATTATTATTATTATTATTATTATTATTATTATTATTATTATTATTATTATTATTATTATTATTATTATTATTATTATTATTATTATTATTATTATTATTATTATTATTATTATTATTATTACTATATGTTAAGTGTTATATGTATTTTAAAACATTAAACCTTGCATTTGACAAGGTGGAGTGTTCTTACTTAACTTCCGCTAATTTTCTGTTTTCTGTGTTCTTTGCATATCTATATCTACACTTGCACGTGCATGTTGATGACATGCAGTCGTTGGATGTTAATTGGGACGAGTGTGATCGTGTTTTGAGGATACGCATGACATGGATTACTTTTCAGTTCTTTGTTATAATAAATGTTAAGCTTAGTAACGATGTAACGATAATTTGGATAAAAGGTTATTTGTAAAATATTACTATTTCAATTAAGTTTATAAAATCGACTTTCATTTTGGAGTTCAGTTCGTCTTTTGTTTTATTTCTGCTTCACCCCTTGCCTTGTATTTGCCTTCGGGTGAGCACGTCGGTAGCGCTTTGATTTTAGTACCACATTGGGTTATTTATTATTATTCCGCACTCTGATTAAGTGGTATTAAAATTGGGGCGTTACAGACTTGGTATCAGAGCATAATTAAAAACAAAACTAAATAATTTAAAACTTATAAACTAAAATGAGAAATTAGTTAGTTGGTGTTGCGTGAGAGCGGGATGGATTTGGGAGGTTTATTGTTGCATGCTTTACGTAACTTTTGTGCATGTTGACGTGAACTTGGGTGTGAAATTGGTTGTGGTTGTTGGATTCCTGATTGCATGTAAGATTGATGTATTGCATGGCTTGTACGACTAAGCTAACCTTTAACTTGACCTTGTATGCTTTATGTGATCGTTTTGCTAGATGGATCTCAACCATAATCCGCATCCACTCAATCTTCCTCCTCCGCACCCTTCGAGCCTTCAAATGCAAGATGATGAGTTTATAGATGACTATGTTGAGAGGTTCCGTGTTGCTTGTGATGTGTATGAACCGTATGCCATGGGTGAACCCCTAGATTTCCGGGGCTGGCAAGTCGCTACTTTGCTTAGTACCTTACCTGAGCAACCTTGGATTAGTGTGAAAGTGAAGTATAATGGTGTTGGTCATGACTGGTTCTATGATTTTGATCACTATGGATACCGTGGTAGATGGATTTTGACCTTGGATGCTATTAAGCATGTCCTTATGCAAGCTGATCATGAGTGGTGGTGTTATACTAGGGATATGGCTATGATACCGGGGACGGTTGTGTTCTTTAATGAGGAAATAGAGCTTGTTTTGCCGCCTTCGCCGCCGCAATCACCGCCCTTAGCTCCACCCACACCGGATCATGGAGGTGTTCCCGTAGTACCTTTGGCTGTTATTCCACTAGTAGAGGGTCCTATTTTGCCTGGTTTTGGTTTCTTGCTGGGTAATGGTTTGATTGGTCCTAATCTGCCTGCAGATAGTTCGAGTTCTAGCTCTAGTTCTGGTTTAAGTTGGGATGTTAGCACCGATTCGGATTAAAGACTTAAGAGAAGGAATTCTAAGAGCCCTAATGACGGAAGTGATAGTGGTGATGATGAAAGTAGTTGGATGGACTTGTTAAGTGGTAGTTAGATTTGTAGTATTAAACAATGATTATCTTGGTGTTACCCCTATTCCCTCCAATTTTGGTTATGTTTTGGGTTGACTAGTAATAGAAGTTGTAATATATTTTGTTTAGATGTTGATCAGCCCGGGAGGATGTTTTGGGAGGCCTTAACCCGTACCTTTTTGTCTCTTGGGGTTAGATGGCTTAAGCGTAACCTAGGAGAACTAGGTAGGAATTTAGAACGACTTGGTTTGTAATATAACTTCGCTAACTTTGTATGCTTTGCTTTCAATGCACTAATGTATAATTATGCGTGTTTAAGTTTGTATGAATAGTGTCTATGCCAAATCTACTTGTATTGCTTTGTGTTGTGCGAATTGGTGAACTAAAGTGCATGTTTCAAGTGAATTCGATTTTGTTCGTATAAGTGCTAAGTGGAAACCTAAATTCTGAGTTTTTTGTGGTCTATACTTTTGCTTTAATAGTTTGTTTATACATTAGGAAGTCAACCATGATGTCGGGAGAAGAAACACGTTTAGATATGCTTGAAACAACACCTCTACCTGAAACCGCAATGACCTTAGAAACAGATAACCAAACCCAAGAAAATCGTTTGGAGTCAATTGAGAACTTGTGTAAATTCTTTGGGACTACAGTTAAGAATCAATTTGAGGAATTAGAAAGAATTAAAGCCCAGGAGAAAGAGAAAGAGAAAGGGAAAGGGAAAGAAAAAGAGAAATAAGATGATCCCCAAGCCTTGTTGTTTAAGAACATAGCAGCTTTGCAACCGCCTGTTTATGATGGTAGTGTAAACCCAACCTTGCTTGAGAATTGGATTAGGAACATGGAGAAACTTTTTGAGGCTGTAGGCTGTCCAGATGATTTGAGGATTAGTTGTGCTCAGTATTATTTGAGGGAAAAAGCAGATAATTAGTGGCAGATGGTAAAAACAGCTTATAAAGCAGATCCTCAGTTTAATTGGGATAAGTTTAAGACTAAGTTTAGAGAAAGGTATTACCCTAGGTCTTTGAGAAGAAGGAAACAACAAGAGTTTGAGCAGTTGAGGCAGGATAAGATGTCTGTGACTGAATATACTGCTAAGTTTAATGAGTTGTCAAGGTTTGCAGGATATTTAGTTATGGATGATCAGGAGAGAATAGAAAGGTTTGAGGATGGATTGAATTGGAAGTTACAAGAGTTAGTGGCAAGTTCTTCGTCTACTTTTCAGGAAGCGTATGACAAAGCTATTAATATGGAAAGGATATTTGATAAGAGAAATGCAAATACTTGGAAAGAGAGCGAGAGATGATAGAGGTGAGAGTTTTTTTCGACCGAGAAAGTTTAGGAATGATGGTGCTTCGAGTATGTCTACTCAGTTTCGGTCTAATAACAATAATGGTGGTAATCAGAGGAGATTTAATGGTCCGCAGTCTAATTTGAAGAGAGGCAATGTTAGTGATAGGTGTGGTAGGACGCACCCAGGTAGGAATTGTTCAGGAGGTTTGATCATTTGTTGTATTTGTCAGAAACCGGGTCATAAAGCTAGTGAGTGTAGGAGTCGTGGACAAGATAGGCCAGCTGGGAGTTTTGTTGGAAATTTTAGTAATCAAACCCGTGCTTCTCAGCCTACTGTGAATCTTAACCGTAATTTGCCAGCTGTGAGTTCTGTGCCTAAACCTGCACATACTGTTCCAGTTAGTCAAGCTGCAAGTGCTAGAGTTACTAATAATCGTGGTAATCAAGGTCGGATCTTTGTTATCAATCGTACTGAAGCTGAAAGTGATCCTAATATTGTGACTGGCATTTTCCATGTTCATTCATTTCCTGCTTTTGTTCTGTTTGATTCTGGTGCTTCGCATTCATTCGTATCCACAGCATTTGTCACTAAGCACAAGTTAGAACCCACTGCTACATATGATGTTGATATCACTACGCCTAATGGTACCAAAGTTTCTTGCAAGTATTTACATGAGAGCTGTCCTATTACGATCCTTAATTTTGATTTGCCGGGAGATTTGATTCAGTTTGACCATAGTGATTTCGATGTTATTTTGGGTATGGACTGGCTTAGTAAGTATCATGTGTGTATAGAGTGTTCTTTGCAGAAAGTGTCGCTTAAGGTTCCGAATGGTGGTAGGATTTCTTATAAGGGTATTGTGACTAAACCGAGAGTTAAGATTGTGTCTGCGATGAATATTTCGACTCAGATAAGGAAAGGTTACCCAGTTTATTTGTGCCTAGTAAGTGATAATACGCCAAAGTCGAATGAGTTGGATAAGATACCTGTTGTTTGTGAGTTCCCGGATGTTTTTCCAGTTGAGATACCTGGTATGCCACCTAGAAGTGCTATTGATTTTACTATAGACTTAGTTCCTGGCACAACGCCTATTTCTAAAGCACCTTATCTTATGGCACCAGCAGAGATGAAGGAATTGAAAGCTCAATTAGAGGATTTGTTGAAGAAAGGATATATTAGACCTAGTGTTTCCCCTTGGGGTGCTCCAGTGTTGTTTGTACGTAAGAAAGACGGAAGTTTGAGGTTGTGTATTGATTATAGAGAGCTTAATAAGGATACGATTAAGAATAAGTATACGTTGCCTAGGATTGATGATTTGTTTGATCCCTTGAGAGGAGCTGGAATATTTTCTAAGATTGATTTGAGATCAGGTTATCATCACTTGAGGATTAAGGAAGAGGATATTACTAAGACTGCTTTTAGGACTCGTTATGGACATTATGAGTTTACCGTGATGCCGTTTGGGTTGACTAATGCACCACTCGCTTTTATGGATTTGATGCATCGTACTTTTCAGCCTTATTTGGATTAGTTAGTTGTTATTTTTATTGATGATATTTTGGTTTACTCTAAGACTAGAGATGAGCATGTTGAACATTTGAGGAAAGTACTGAGATTTTAAGAGAACATCATTTATATGGGAAATTGTGTAAATGTGAGTTTTGGATGGAAGAAGTTGCATTTTTGGGTCGTATAATTACAAAGGATGGTATTTTAGTTGATCCAGGAAAGATTAGAGCTGTTAAGAATTGGTCTAAGCCTACTAATGTTGGTGAAGTTCGAAGTTTCTTAGGTTTAGCAAGTTATTATCGGAGGTTTGTTGAGAATTTTTTGAGGATTGCACAGCCTTTGACTAAATTTTTGAGGAAGACTACTAAGTTTGTGTGGAATGATAAATGTGAGCAAGCATTTAAAGAGCTTAAGAAAATACTTACTATTGCGCCTGTTTTAACTTTGCCTGTTGATGGACAAGAGTATGAGGTTTACAGTGATGCTTCGAAAAATGGATTGGGATGTGTTCTTATGCACAATAGGAAAGTTGTGGCTTATGCTTCGAGACAGTTGAAACCTGATGAGGTGAATTATCCTACGCATGATTTGGAGTTAGCCGCTGTTGTCTTTGCACTTAAGATTTGGAGACATTATCTTTATGGGTCTGTTTGTGAGATTTATACTGATCATTAGAGTTTAAGTATATTTTTACTCAAAAGGAATTAAATATGAGACAAAGGAGATGGCTTGAGTTGTTAAAAGATTATGACATTGAGATTAAGTACCATGAGGGAAAAGCTAATTTTGTTGCAGATGCATTTAGTAGGAAAACTAAGCATTCAGTTAATACTGCTATGGTAATTCCTGACCAGATACTTAAGGATTTTCAGAGATTGAACTTGGAAGTTGTAAAAGAAGGAGAGACTCAGTTAGTTCTTAATGCTCTTACAGTTAGACCTCCTTTGTTTGAGGAAATTAGGATTTTGCAAGAGAATGATCATAAGACTTTGCAGTTGAGAAAAGCTTTGAGAGAAGGTAGAGCAAAAAGTTTTGAGGAACATGAGGATGGCAGTTTAAGATTTAAAGGTAGATGGTGTGTACCAAGGAATAGAGATTTGAGACAAAAAATTTTGGCAGAAGCGCATAATACCCTGTACTTAGTTCATTCGGGAGGGAATAAGTTGTATCGTGATTTGAGACAACATTTTTGGTGGAAAGGTATGAAATGTGATGTTGCAAGATTTGTGGAGAGATGTTTAGTATGTCAAAGAGTGAAAAGTGAACATCTGTTACCAGGAGGTCTGGTTCAGCCTTTAGAGATACCTAAGCAGAAATGAGAGTCAATTTCTATGGATTTTGTGACTGGTTTGCCTACTACGACTAAAGGATTGAATTCTATTTGCGTTATAGTGGACAGATTGACTAAAGTTGTGAGATTTATTTCTATTAAAGATACTTAGAGTATGACTCAGTTGGCAGTAGCCTATGTGAAAGAAATTGTGAGATTACAAGGTGTACCTATGGATATAGTTTCTAATAGAGATACGAGACTCTTATCGCATTTTTGGGAAAAGTTACAATCTGCTTTTGGGACGAACTTGAATTTTAGTTCAGCTTATTATCCTAGTTCAGATGGATAGACTTAGAGAACTATTCAGACTCTTGAGGATATGTTACGAGCTTGTGTTATGGAATTTCAAGGATCATGGGAGAAACATTTGCCATTGATTGAGTTTTCTTATAATAACAATTATCACTCGAGTATTGGACAAGCACCTTATGAGGCTTTATATGGTAAGAAATGTAGAAGTCCTTTGTGTTGGGATGACATAAGTGAGACTATGCTTTTGGGTCCTGATATGGTACATGAAACAATGGAACAAGTGCGAGTGATTAGAGAGAAAATGAAAGCAGCTCAAGATCGTCAAAAGAGTTATGCAGATAAGAGAGGGAGACCTTTAGAGTTTAAAATTGGTGATAAAGTTCTTTTGAAAGTATCCCCTATGAAAGGAATTAAGAGATTTGGGAAGAAAGGAAAACTTAGTCCGAAGTTTATTGGTCCCTATGAGATTTTGGAGAGAATCGGAGAAGATGCTTATCGATTGGCTTTGCTGCCGGAATTGACTAATGTACATAATGTTTTTCATGTGTCGCAACTCTGTAAGTATGTTTATAATTCGTCGCATGTGATTGAATCTGAACCCTTGTGGGTAGAAGAGAATTTAAGTTATGAGGAACAACCTATTCAGATATTAGATCGTAAAGATAGAATTTTGAGGAATAAAGTCACACCCTTAGTTAAAGTTTTGTGGAGAAGTCAGACGGTAGAAAAAGCTACTTGGGAATCTGAGGATGATATCAGGCAACGTTATCCCCATCTGTTTGAAGGTTAGTTTGCTAGTTTTGGGGACGAAACATCTTTTAAGAACGGAAGACTAAAATATACTAAAAATTTTAAACTTGTTTACTTGCTAATTAAACTCGATTAGTGCTAATTATTATGTCTTAGTGACAAATGATACTTCGTTATCTTAACTGTGCATGTTATACCAATTGGGTATTATTTATTTGTTTTGGGTCAAGCTAGTACATGAATTCGGGTCTCGGTTTTGTGGGTTATTGTGTATTGTTTTGTGGGCCGAAGCCCGGTTCTTTTTCTCTTCTAAACCTGAGCCCAACAACAACATTAACCCATCAAAATTCAGCAATTGCATCCTTTTGAATTCACTAGAATTCTCTTGATAATTCTTTTCTCACCTTGGCCATTAAGTAATAGAATGCATTGTAATTCTTGAACATAGTCAAGCACACTTGGCAAATTCATTTGAGAATAATAATCTAGCCAAATCTTCTTTGTAATGATTCATTTCTCTTCTCAAAACCTATTTGATCTAAGTTCACAAGTTATTGAATTCTTTTGTGCAATAAGGCAACCACGATATTCTCTTCTCTTCTCTCTCTAACCGGTTGCACATATACACACAAGAACAATTATTTCTCTTCATTTTCTCACATAATCTCGTCAAATTCTAAGTCCTTTGGAAGCCATTAGAGCTTGAGAAAGCTAAGACTAATCTTTAAAGTTTAAGGTAACAAAGCTTGAACACTTATTCTTTCACAATTCTATTCGGTTATAAGCTTGTATAACTATCTCCTAATTTGTGTCTTTGTGTTCTTCTTGGCTTATTCGTCTCTTAATCATTTTCGAACCAAGAACCTTTGGAGGATTTACAACAAACAACGGATCCCGGACCTTCAAGGCCGAATTTAGGGGAAGATTACTAAGGTGTATATTCGTATCTTTATTTCATAAACTCTCTTCTAAATCACTTAAGAAAGATTGTGCATGAAAGATGACTTTGCTATAGTTTTAATAATTATTGTTGTGATGTTGTGTGAGTAAATCACCTAGAAAGATTAAGCCATAAAGAGTATGTTAATTGATGTGTGATTTATGAGTTTCGAACCTATGTATGAATTAAGCATGTTATTTTCGAAAGTATGTTTAAGAAGGGATTAAGCTAGATTAATTAAGTTATGTTAAAGCATGTGATTTTCGGATCTTATAAAGGTTAAGTATGAGTTTGTGAAAATTGCATATTGAAGAATGATTATATAAATAAAGTTAGATTAATTATTGTTTATTTGTTAATGATGGCCGAAACTGTTTTAATTAAGAAAAGAATGTTTAATTAGTGGATCTATGAGTTTGAGCATGTATAAGTGATATTGATAAAGTTTATATTATTTTCGAATGGTTACATGTGGATTATACCTAGTAAAGGTTGTTTATTTAATTAAGGGGCGATTTTTTAGAAATAAGATGTGATAATTATGAGTTAAAGTAGAAAATCAGAAAATTATTTTGTTTGTGTTGCTTTGCTTGGCCGAATGCATGTATAAGAGAAATAAGAAGAGTACGTTGAGTTTGGTTAATTTGTGAGAATTATTACTTAGATTAGTGATATAGAGAATTATTATTTATTTATTAATAGGTGTTAAAGCCTAGAAAGGAAAAAGGATTAAAAAGTCTTATTAGCGATTTTTGGGAGCGTTTGTAAGTGTAAGTGCATGTCCATCGCTTTCCCCTTGTCTATAACTATTTTACTAAAGTATGTGTTAAGTGCTAAATAATGTGAACATGAGAATCTATTATTTATATATATATATATATATATATATATATATATATATATATATATATATATATATATATATATATAAAGTCCAGATCTGGTGCGAACCACCGTATATGTGCGAACTGTGCGAACAAGGAATCCCAGTCGTTCATCTGATCACGTGTATACAGCAACCCAAAAAAAAAAACTCAAAATAAATGACATTTATCTCATCACATGTACTATGCTATTGAAGCAGTGGACTCTCTCGCTCCTTTATGTCTCTACTTTCTCTCTCTTCCCAATTAAAGCAGACTTCATTAAATGCTCAAAGGAAGAAGCTTTCTTTGTCGTAGCTTCATAGTCTCTCTCTCCACATTCAACTAGCTTCAAGTGTGACAACAGAAGGCCGCCTTCCCTACCCAAAATGATGCCGCACATTTTTTTCAGGTGATAGTGATGGTCGAAGTGGATCTGCGAGTGATAAACCCGTGTGGCTCGCCGAAGGTCGGAAACCTCCCACAGGCCACAAGCGATAAGAAAGAAGGTGAGGGAGGAGAGAGAGCGAGGGATTGATGACTTGTTGCTGATGGGTTTTCAGTCAGGGAGAGAGGAGGAGGAGAGAGAGAGTGAGGGAGTTGAAAAGTCAAATTAAGTTACTTAAGTGATCATGGTTAATAAATAAACGAAATTAATCATTTCTGAAATGGATGGCTCAGATGTTGACTTCGCATAGCTCATACGTAATTAGTGGTTCACACCTGAACTTAATCATATATATATATATATATATATATATATATATATATATATATATATATATTTAAAAGTGAATGTTGTTACATGTTAGATTGACACATAAGCATGCCATGTAAGCTTAATTACCTCTACTATGTGACACGTAAGCAAATAAGAAAATTAAATGGTTTAGTAGTTTAATATATTCACACATTGCATTTAAGCATCTTGGTACAAGTTGACTTGATTCAATGTATATTTTTAATGCAAGTATCCTTTCAACGTATTTGGACAAAATGCATACTAGACAAATTCAAACATGTACGTGTATACTAGCACTAGACAATTATGATGCTCAAGCTTATACATTTGTGGTACTTGGATACACCATGATTATAGCTAGCTAATAGAGTATGAGAAGATGGAGAACTAGATTTTTATTTTGAGTCACGATCACGTGTTATACGATCTCCATTTAATCAATTAAAATAGTACGAATAAAAAATGAGGAAAAAAAATTCAGATGTTTTTGTTCCAATAGAAAAAAAAAATTATTATAGTTTGAATAATCGCAATGAAGATCGAACAACACTACAAAAATATTTTAAATACAATAAATAAATGGGTTAATAGTATGAGAAAGATGGAATAACAAAATTTCTCGGGATGTCCAATTATCAGAAAGATAGTAAAACATGACAATATGATTGATGAACTAAGTTAAAAGATTTGATATAATGAAATAATAAGCATTTGAGAATCAATTTGTCGATGCTTGAGCAACCGTAAATAGGAGTATGCTCAAATAGGTTCTCGGGCAGTTTATCAAACATAAGTTTTTTATGATCAATGGTGTATTAGAGGTCTGATGCACGAGTGTATTTTTCTTTGAATTTTATTGAGTATTATGTTTCATTTGTATATGTGTGTATTTGGCTATATTTGTGAGTAATTCATAGGCCAAGTTTATGTTAATAGAATGTCTATCAAAGTGAAAAAAGAGAGAAGTTATCAATCCCTATTCTTTATTCAAAATAATGCATTACCCAATATTCATTATAACTTTTACGAGGAAAATTGTGCTATAGTGTGCTGTTTATTTGCACAAATGGTGTATATCATACTATCTAACTGAGTATTTCTTATTGGTGAAAAAAAAAACCTAGATATGAAAGTAGAAAGTGAAAAGATGTGATATCCCATCATATTTATTTAATTGAAGAAATTATTAAAATATAAAAAAATTTATATGAACACAATTTTTTTTTATAAAGACCGTGCAACGCACGGGAATATCACTAATATAAGTGGATGTACACAATTGCTTGATGGACAAGTGGACTTCCACATAATCAAGGTACATCCACATAGCTTGGCATGTCATCTTTATTTAATATGCATGAACCTACATTAATACATATTTTCTTTATTAAATAACGTTTTCTCTCCAAAAGTCAACTACATGTATCTTACAAATACATTTCATTTAAATTTTTAAAATAATACATGTATATAATAATCACAAAAAACTCCTATTTGCTCAATTGAGTAGTTGTATGTTTAAAAAAGCGTTATAATAACTTAAAAATTTGTATCATCCTACGTCCAGTGTTATTCCACATATTTTCTTTTTGTATGGTTTATTTTTTGTTATGTTTCATATTTCATAATATGATTACAAGTTTGTGCATTGCATGGGTCATATAAGAAAATATAAAGAATTGCTATATTGACATGTAGGCTTCGATACGTAAGCAAAATATTGACATGTCATCAAATACTTAAGATGCATGTATCTTATTTTACTACTATTAGCTTTCAATGAATGGTATACATGGTTGTTAACTAATTAAATATAATATCACTGCATCAATTTGATACTTAGACCATCCTCTTTTTTGGACTCGACACAGCAGAAAACTGCAGCAAAATTAAATAGTAGTAGTATGGAAGTAGTAGTGGTGGTGGTCTTTTGGACTGGATATAGAAGTAAATTGCAAAAAAAAATAATAAACAAGTTTGGCTATACAAAACCAGGTTTCTATCATGATTAACAACGAATGAGATATTGTATAGGAGTATTTTTTATATTATGCCCTAAATTTGGTGCAATGTGGTAGGTTTGTGCATATTAAGGGATCGAGAGGTTCATAGAAAAGTATATTTTTGTATCCATATATGACATATGCCAAAGGTGTCTTTATTAATATTAACACACAAACCGTGCATCGCACGGGAATGTAACTAGTTATATGCTAAGTGCGAATTAAACATGTTATATCATGAGCTATGTGAAGTATATGATATATTGAGCTATATGACTATATATACGAAATGTGAAGAATGATGTATGTGAGAAGTATATAGAAAATACAGCAAAGTAATGGAAAGAGATAAGGTAGATAAAGTCATTGAAATACTTATCTAAAACAATATAAAGCTACGTAAAGAATATGAGAAGTATAAGTGAAAGTATGAGAATGTTATACAGAAAGTAAGTACAGATATGTACGTATACAGAAAGTGTGAGAATGATATAAACAGAAAGTATTGAGAATGTTCTGTTATGCAGATATGCATAAGTATGAGTATGAGTTGTGATTATTATCAATATTGACTACTATCATTATTATGATTATTACTATCAGTTAAGTGCTATATGTATTTTAAAACATAAAACCTTGCATTTGACAAGGTGGAGTGTTCTTACTTAGCTTCCGCTAATTTTTTATTTTTTGTGTTCTTTGCATATCTATATCTACACTTGCACGTGCATGTTGATGACGTGCAGTCGTTGGATGTTAATTTGGGCGAGTGTGATCGTGTTTTGAGAATACGCATGGTGTGGATTACGCTTCAGTTCTTTATTGTAATAAATGTTAAGCTTAGTAACGGTGTAACGATAATTTGTAGAAAAAGGTTGTTTGTAAAATATTACTATTTCAATTAAGTTTATAAAATCGACTTTCGTTTTGGAGTTCAGTTCGTCTTTTGTTTTATTTCCGCTTTACCCCTTGCCTTGTGTTTGCCTTCGGGTGAGCACGGCGGTAGCGCTTTGGTTTTAATACCAAATTTGGGTTATTTATTATTATTCCGCACTCTGATTAAGTGGTATTAAAATTGGGGCGTTACAGATCTTCTCAAAGAGGCACAAGTGGAAGTCGTTGCGGTTCTAATGTCAACTCTAGTGCTCAAGTTGATTTGATAAACTTCCTATTGATCCGGGGGAAAGGAAACAAATCTCATCATATCCTTCAAGAATGCAAGATGCCATAAGGAGAAAATACATTGAAATTGGTCCTATTCAACCACGTAAGCACACTTTTCCCCAAAAAATGATTAGTGGTAGATTGAGGAGATGTCAGTCTGAATGGTTTGATAAACTTAGCAATTGGTTAGAATATAGTGTTAGTAAAGATGCATTGTTTTCCTTGCCGTGTTATTTTTTCAAATCTGAGGGAACTAAAGGAGGGGGTGAAGCTTTTACTGTTGAAGGATTTTCTTCGTGGCACAAGAAAGAATTCAATAGCTCACACAATCAAGCAGTTGAGAAATATGAAAATATGAAAAATGTAAAGGCATCCATTGAAACAGCCTTTAGTCCACCACAATCACTATAAATGAAGAATGATTATAAAACTCGTTTGAATACTTTTGTTACTTGTTGTAATACCCCGAATTTTCTAAATAATAAATAAATAAAAATAACTAAACTCAAGTCAAAAATCCGACAGAGTTTCCTTTGTAAATAGACATCCCAAGTTATCGAACTTACTTAAACCTGCTTAAAATAGAAAATAAAACAAACCAAACTTTACAGCGGAAGACTTCTAACTAAATCCAAGGCATCACTGCCACACTCACTCATCGAATGAGAGCAAGGCGGACGATTACAACTCCCAACAATAATCCCAAACAATACTATCTCTTTATTACACTTTAACCAAAAATAAGAAATATAAATATAGCTTGTAATCAATGCAATTCTCTACTTGGCAACTCCGTCCAGCTGTCTAATGCAGAAGCGTTCGTAATCCTCACCTCAACCTGTAAACATTGTCCAAGTCTACTCCCACAGTTGCAGTTAAGCCGCAAAAGGTTCATCATAGGCCCACCATAAGTAAATGGATCACACCCACACATAAAAAGAAAAACATCCAATCAGTAAAGTTGAGTAACCAAACATACTATCTAATAATATACATAATATCTCCATATTGATTTGTAATCATAAAACATGTCAACGAATCAACTTCATATAAAACTTAGGTCCTGCGCATTATAATCACACAAGTCTGTCACTCTAATTCTCAAGCACCCAGAATATACAAGTTCACTTTCATGTCTTATTCACAGTCAATTCAAAGCTCACTTTCATGCAGAAACATACACAAATCACATAGGCATAAAAATTCGCCAATTTTCATAGCTTTAATAGTTTCAGTCCACTATTTTACGGCTCTAGAGATCGCAATCTCGACAATCAGGACATCAGTCATTATCTCACATCAATTCAATTCTAATGGCCAAGTCCATAGTGTGCACACCCCTCCTAACTGCCTCCACGATCACTCGTGTGCTCTTCAGTTAGAAGGAAATCTAATATTCACAATACTCTACTCTAACTGCCTCCACAGTTTCATGTGTGTTATTCAGTTAGAGTTAATCTACCCTAACTGCCTCCACAATAGCATGTGTGCTCTTCAGCTATAGAGAAACCCACCCCTAAATGCCTCCACAGTAACCGCCGTCCTTTGTGTTCTTCAAGTAGGGAGGAGAGTCTCAATAAAACCTACCCTACATGCCTCCACAGTAACCACAGTCCTGTGTGCTCTTCAACTAGGGAGGAGTTCAAAGAACCTAGTAGTTGCATCCACGGTGTCACTGTGTGTTCTTCAACTAAAAGGCTACCTATAATGCCCTCAATATTCCAGTCTAAAGTTTTAATGTCTTAAATCCAAATATCAAGCCAAACACAGTTTCACATAGCCATCCATCTAATTTCAGTAACACAGCCATACTAGTCTGATAATCAAATTCATACCCAGCACATCTAACATAAAGTTCAACCAAGTATTCACATCGCAAGCTGAGCATAAATACCAATAAAAGTCATAATCATGCTTTTCCAAGATTATTAACAAACTAAATAGATTAATCTTTTACATTGAAAATACGTACTTTATACCATAAAACCAGCAGGTATAAACAAGATTTTACATGAGCATAAATCATATCTAAAGGGCTACAAACATACTACAAACTCATCTAAAGTCTTAGTAGTAATTATCACCAATTCTTGCACATATCACATGATTATATACCACAATAATATAACTAATACATATCCAAGATCATAGGCAACTATACACTTACACAAGTTTTCACAAAAGCCATGTAGCTCAAGCATCAATTTAGGTTCAAGAGATAAAAGGGTTAAATTCTCTGTTTTCGGGTGATTATTACAACAGTTTTGTATTTTGGCCATATCTCACTCGTTAGACGCCGTATCGAGATGATTCAAAACCTATGGAAACCTTACAACGAGGGCTACAACTTTTGTGTTTTGACCATCTTCAGAATCTAAACTTAAAACAGTCTAATTGAAGCATGAAGGTGCGAAACAGGATTTCGCTCACCAAATAATCCACACAAATCCAAATATTCAATCATTCAAACTCAAGCAACTTAATAATTAAAATTTCAGAACGAAGCACATATCAATTCACACAAGAACATCATGCCCAATCGAATAGAAAGTTGGTTACCTGTCAATCGAATCCAAGCAAACAAGTGCCCAACAACCTTAATCAATCTTTCACTATCTAACATATAAATATATAACAATCCAATCAATCACTAATAAACCCATAAAATTTAGAATTTTGAATTCGAAACCCAAAACAGAATTTTAGGGCTTGACGGAAAACAAACCAGCAATTTGGGTGGTGGTTCTGCTCGTCGCCGGAATCTATGGCAGTAGCAAGCACGAAGGAAGGGGAAAACCCAAAACAGAGGAGAGAGAAAGTGACGAAGGTAGTGATGAACAACAATGGCAGTGATGGTGTCGTGGTTCTGTGAGGCAAAACAGGAGAGAGAGGGTTTTTTTTTTTTTTTTTTATAGCGTGACATTGTGAATGAAAGAGAACGAGACCCCTTTTCTTTTTAATAGGCATAAAGATTAGAGAGGGAAGACTTAAGCCCTAAATACAATTAGAGCAACACAAAATCACTCAAAAACTGGTTTCTAATTTTTTTTAAATTAAAATCCGAAATTGCCTTTTCTTTTTCTTTTAAATGTTTAAATCCAAAACCAATAAATATTTACCAAAATAAATAATCAAATAAATAAATTATTCAAAAATAAATAATTTACGGGATATTACACTTGTTGTAGATATTTGCTAAGAACGGATCATCTTTTCGTGGTCATGAAGAGACTGAAGAGTCTAGTAATGGGGAAAAGTTTTTTGAACTTGTAAAAGTTGTATCTTCTTTAAATCCAGACATTGATAGGGTTGTGTTAAATAATGCTCACCGAAATCATTAAATGGTTTCCCCTGCCATTCAAAAAGAAATTGTTTATTCATGTTCAAAAGAAACCTCTAAAGCTATCATGGAAGAACTTGGAAATGATTTGTTTGGCATATTAGTTGATGAATCCGGTGATGTGTCAAATAAAGAACAAATGGTTGTATGCTTGCGTTATGTTGATGGTGAGGGAAGTGTTGTAGAGCGCTATCTTGGAATTATGCATGTTACTAGTACTACTGCTATGTCCCTCAAATCTGTTATTGAATCTTTATTGTTGGAACATGGGTTGAGTTTGTCAAGGATACGTGGACAAGGTTATGATGAAGCAAGTAACATGGGTGGTGAATTTGTGGTCTTAAGACATTGATTTTGAGAGAAAATGAGTTTGCCTATTATGTCCATTGCTTTGCTCATCAGCTTCAATTGACACTTGTAGGAACTTCAAGAATCATGTTGATATTATTTGGTTTTTTGATGTGGTTCGTGATATAGTTAATGTGATTGGGTCTTCTTGTAAGAGGCGAGATATTCTTAGGGAAGTGCGTGGTATGAGAATTGCAAAGGCCATTAACAGTGGTGAGATTGAAACTGGTAAAGGGTTGAATCAAGAACTTGGTATTAAGAGACCGAGTGACACAAGGTGGGAATCTCATTATGAAGCATTATTGAATTTGGTTGAGATGCATCCAGATGTGCTTGAAGTGCTTAATTTATTTTTTTTTTATCATTCATTCTCTTGGCATAGGAAGGATGCACGTGCTCTTATGGCTACATTAGGCACATTTGATTATGCTTTGATGCTGCATTTAATGTTGGATCTTTTGTCAATTACAAATGAGTTATCATAAGCTTTACAAAGAGAGGAGCAAGATATTATCAATGCAATGCACTTGGTGGAAATATCTAAGCAAAGAATCCAAATGATGAGATCGGATAAGGAGTATGAAGAGCTTAAAGAAAAAGTGTATCAATTTTGTTGTGGTCATGATATTGATATTTCTGATATGGATGATAATTATGTAATTTCAGGAAAACAAAGCGTCGAGCTTTACAAAACATGAATGATCATCATTATCATTTTGATGTATTTTATGAGGTTATTGATTTGCAGCTTCAAGAGCTTAACAACCGCTTCAATGAAGTTAATTCGGAGTCTCTCATCCGTGTAGCTTGCTTGAGTCCTAAAGATTCATTTCGTGCTTTTGATGTGAACTAGTTGGTAAGAATGATGGAACTTTATTCATATGAGTTTGATACGACTGATATACGAGCACTTCGTTCCGAGTTGAAAACCTATATTATGGATGTGCGATGTCGTGATGAGTTTCAGGGTCTTGTGGGCCTTGATGATCTTTCTAAAGTGATGGTTAAAACAAGAAGGCATTGCATATATTCATCCGTCTATTTGCTAATGAAATTAGCATTGATTTTACCGGTTGGCACTGCAAGTGTGGAAAGAGCCTTCTCCTCAATGAAGTATGTCAAATCCGAATTGCGCAATAGAATGGCGGATGAATTCTTAAATCATTATTGTTTAGTGACATATGTCGAAAAAGATGTCTGTGACTCAATCTCAAATGAAACGGTTATGGAACACTTTCAAAATATGAAAGCTCGCTGAGGGGAACTACCATAGATGTAAGTTGTAGTTTTAATAGAAAATTTGTTTAAATCTATTCATATTTACATGTCGATTTACATTTATGAAGTTGTTAAAAAAAATTGGAGGGTTTTTTTTTTTTTTGGTGTGCAGAATTAGTGGAACCCCCTCTAACATTTTTCTGGTTCCGCCACTGTAAACCCTAATCCATTACAAACAATCACATTTTTCCGTTTCGATTCATAATCAATTACTATAAACAAAAACTAACCATGACTCGATACTTAAACACTAATGAAATAGATTTGATAACACATTATATACCAACGATGACAATAATATGATTCAATTTTAACATTGATAAGAACATTGAATCTTAATATCACACCCTTTGTCAATATTCATTATGGACTTTATCAATATTAGATAACTAAATCAATATTATAAGAATAAACATTATACCCCTTTGGCCCTATCCCATAGACTCTATATCGTACACCTTATACCGTAGAAATTATACCCTATACCATAGTCTCTATCCCTATAAGTTATACTCTACATATACCCTATACACCTACTATATCTTATTCCCTATACCAATAATAAGTTTATGAAGGTTCGATTCCATAGTCTCTAGATCCTAGTACATATGCACTACACTCTACACCATTGGACATAGACCATTAACTATTAACCATAGCCCATTAACTATTAACCATAGCTCCTATATGTTAGACTTCACCTATACCCTATACAACTACACACAAACTTGTATGAGACCGTCTTGTGATGGGACGTAGTGACTATTGTGCAAAACAAGGGTGCCTTGTGAAAAACAAGTCATCCTAATTATTCATAAAAGTTAGCCCGTTCCATCATGTGACGGTATCATACAAGACTTATTGATACAACTATATAATATTACATATACCAATAATTATATAATAATAATCCCTAATAATAATAATAAACATATTATGATTAATAGTACTTTTGAGGTAAGGCCAAAACAAATATTGCTTTGAAACAATACTAAACATAATAATAATACTACCAAGTAATAAACAAAACTATTATTATATTATTTTTATTATTATTATGAATTAAATTAATACTTTAATATTTTTATTACTAATAATAATAATATTATTACTATTATTATTATTAAAATTATCTTATCAATTGGACTTCATAAACGGTTAGGCTGGACTTCCCAATTAGAAGGCATAAACATCAAGCCCAAACATAATTCGCGAAAGTATAACTATTATATAGACTAAATTCTTATAGGCCCAATTTTCGTACTTTCCTGGGCTTTAGTATAACTATTATATAGACTAAATTTGTAATGCATATCAAAAGGCTCTGTGTGGCACACTGGTTGAGTGCTACCATTATAACGTCGAGGTCTCGAGTTCGAGCCCCCATGCCTTCAATTTTTTGTCAAATGAACATTTACACCATAATCCATTCCAACAAGCAAAGGCAATAATTCCATCCAATAGGCAAAGGCGATAATTCCATCCAATAGGCAAAGGCGATCCTTCCAACAGGTGAAGCCAGAGCCTCAACCTTCGATTGATTCATTAAAGGAGCCTCAACCTTGTCCATGGGAGATTCAACCTTCAAAGGTTCATGGAATTCAAGCACATTAATGACATATTTATCTTTTAATTATTTCGGCTTTTTATTTTTTATTTTTCACAATTTTTCAATTTTCGAGAATCCATTTCGTCATTTTCAAAATTTATTTCGAAAATTTGAAAATTGATTTCCGAAAATATTATATGTATTTTCAAAAATTGCATCTTAATAATAAAAAACTTTTTGGCCTAAATAAATATATATGCCAATAAAGGGTTAGTACGCTTTGATCAAAAAATGGACGGTTGAGATGTGCCATGCTACAATGGTTGGCAAAAGTTACAATGGTTGCCAACCATTATAGAATTTTTACTAAAAATGATTTTAGTTTCTAATTTCTAGTTTTTCATTTTTATCAATTTGCAATAACAACAAAATTGGAAAAAAAGAAAACGGGAAAAAGAGAAAAAGCCTAGCTAGTGACATACCACTTTACCATGTACTACCTCTACTTCCCGTTCTAATTTTCTCTTTTGAAGCCCAGCACCACTTCCACCATCATCATCAAATACTCACTTATCTCACCAAAAAAAATCAAACACCCACTTACGCGAGCTCAACCTGATCTCAGCCGCCCAAGTAATTTTATAATTACAGCACCATTTCCACCGTCATCATCAAAAACCCACCATCATCATCAAGCTGATCTCAGCCGCCCAAGACTTAAAACCCCCTACAGCAGCTCTCCATCGTCTCCAAACTTACGTCGTCGCATGGGTTGTCCCATCAACCCGGCTCCGTACCCGAATCGATCATCTTGGAGCCGAAAACCTGGAACGATAAATTCATCTTCGAGTTGGTTTTGATTTTCTTGACGGTAAATCTCTGATGTCAGTGTTGAAATCTTTGTCGTTCGCCTCCTCAAAGACCATCTCTTAGGCTCCATACGTTTCCTCAGTAATTTTCTCTCTCTTCCTAGTGACTTTTATTATTAATAATATTCTTTTGAGCTTGGCTTTTGGAGTAATTGACTTGATGTTCTTGTGAATCCGATCTGCCTGATTCGATTGTTAATTTTAGGAATTGTAATTTTTTGATTGACTGATTGATTGAATGTTGGTATGAATTGATCATTTGATTGGGAGTTACTTTATGGAGTTGATCTTAATCTAACTCGGGTGGGCACTGTAAGGACTTCAGAAAATTGAAAGAGTGTATAATTTGCTTGTTTTGGGTGAATAGGTGATTTGTTGGGCGATCTGTATTGGTGGTTGTGGCTAATTTTTGTGTGACGTGGAAGATTTGGTCACTATTTCAATGAATTAACGGAATAAAAGAGTTTGGTAGAAGGTTGTTCTTAGATATTGCAATTGTTTGGGTCTTAGATATTCAGAATCTTATTTGTGCTTTTATCTAAGGTTTGCTGAAGCTTAGATAAATGTTTGGTTATTTAGATTTATAGGAACAACGTAACACATATTTTGAATCTTGTTTTTGATTTTATCAAAGGTTTATTGCCTCGAATCGAAGCTACTTTTTTTACGCGTACATGAGGTGATTCCTAGGCACAAAATAGCTGTTTCTGGAAAATATCACTGATTTATAGCAATTTTTCAAGAGGCACTGGTCCTCACTTCAGTATACAAATCAACATATAATAAACTGCATGTTGTTCGGAGACATCGGGTGGGTTAATCTAAGACCTTCTAGGTAAGTTTGAGAAAACCTCTTTGTACACAATGTTTTTGGTGTGGCCCTTGTACTTGTGTTGAGAATCATCGATAAAGAACTTTATCCCCTCTAGAGATGTAGTTCTGGATGCTGCCACATATAATTGACTATGGCTGAAAATCGACTTTGGCAAATATACTCCTACATGTTCAAGTGACTGGCCTTAGCTCTTATTAATTGTCATTGCATAACACGGTTTCAATGGGTATTGCCTCCTTTTCAAAATAAATGGAATAATTTTCGTGTTTGTTGAGGTCACTACAATCCTCCGGATCAAAACCATGTTTCCCAGTTTCGAGTCACTTATGATATTTCCTTCAATTATGAATCTTCCAAGATTTGTGATAATAAGTAGGGGTGAGCATGGTCGGGTACCCGCCTAAAATACCTGGAATTGGTACTGGAACTGATATTGGCGGATCCTGAAATTCGGGAACTGGTACTGGAACTGGTAATGGCGGATCCTGAAATTTGGGATCTGGTACTGGAATTGGCGGGTACCGATTCCGGGACCAAGTACCCATTTTCACTTTTTCATAGACTTTTTGGTTCTCATTTTTCCCCAAAACTTAATATTATTTTATACAACTCTCTTTAATAAACCATCTATTACTAAATTTTACCTAATATCATAATATTATAACCCAAAAACGAAAATACAAAAACAATAATTAATACAACTCAATGCCACATCAAAGTATGAAACTCATAAACTAGTTCTTGGAATTGGTCCTGCCGGGTATCCGGCGGGTACCTCGTCCCAAAAACTGGTACCCGAAACTGGTAATGGTTCCAACCAGTTCCGAAGTTCTGGAACCAGAACTGGTCCTGGTGGGACTGGTTTCAAGTATGGACCCGCCGGGTCCTAACCAGTTCCGAATCCAGAACCAGGTACTTGGTCCCATTGCTCACCCCTAATAGTAAGTCTCGTTCCGTTGCATAGTCCTTGCGATGGATTGATATTTCTTAACAGCATAACAGGAATCCCTTCTTTCAATTTCAGTTGGTGGTGTGGTAAGCCTTATAGTTTAAGGATGTTCAAATATTCTGTAAGGTATGCTGTGAACTGGTTTTGAGACTCCACTAAAGATGCACATATCTCATCACATCTTGTGTACACCATCCCTTGCCCGGGAATTAGACCCATCATGTACTCATTTATTGAATCTGCAGTAGAGGTGATCATTTGCGGGCTCAGGCTGGACACGGGTCGGGCTTTTGACGAAAAAATTGTCCAACGGGCCTAAAAATGTTGCCCTTGTCCGCCCGTCTGGGCTCAAAATTGTTGCCATGACCCGTACTATTAACAGGTCGGGCTTGCCTATGGGCTATCGAGATTTTTAAAAAATTATTTTCCAATTAAATTTTAAGAGTTTTTCTTTGTTTGCGATAAATACTTTTACTATTAGTATGCAACCTAACTCTAAAACCAAGCGTAATACTACACATAATCATGATTTTAATATTTTCTCATACAAAATAAATCTTAACAACATACAAACAAACAAAGAAACTCACAATTTTTTAAGTAAAAAATATTAAACGGGTCTGGCGGGTCCGCCCACGGGCAATTTTTTGTTGCCCTTGTCCGCCCTTTTATTTAAACGGGCTGGGCTGGGCTAAGCCCGCCCATTAAATAATGTTTTTTCAAGAACCTTGTCCATACTAGCCCAAATTACGGGCCGGGAGGGTCGGGCTTTTCGGGCCATCCCGTCCATGATCAGCTCTAGTCTGTAGTTTCATTAAGCAGTGTGAGTATTGCTCATTCTCTTAAATAGCTGTCATCATATCGCTTGGTCTCGAATTGAAGATATATATTTTACAAATTTGTTTAGGTCTGTGGCAGTCATTTCAATAAAGTGCTCATCTGGTATCTTCACCCATGTTACTTCTTCTTCATGTTCCTACGCCTGTGTCAGAAGCCTACTGTCTCCCATAGCTAAAAGCCATTCATTGAACTTCTTATTCCTTAAACTTGTCTCTGATTGTATCTCTTCGTCTCCTTCTCGAACTCTCATGCTTTTTGTGAGCATGAAAACATTACATGCATCATATATATGAGATATGTTTATAGAGGCATGAACGATATCTTGCCTCCTTCCCTTTGGCACAATTGGCAAAACTTGTCTGAAGTTTCCTCCAAGTAAGACAACCTTCCCTCCGAACAACTTAGATTTCGCTTCAGGTTTTCGCACCCAATTATATCTTTCAATGTTCTGTCCAGCGCTTTGAATGCGAACTTGTGGTCCATTGGAGCTTCATCCCATATGAACAAAGATGTTTCTATAAGGAGGTCTGCAAGGTTGGTCTTCTGTGAGACATTGCATGTTGAGCTTTCGAAGAGCTCAATTGGTATCTCAAAACGGTTGTGAGCTATCCTGCCTGCTGGCTGCAACAATGCTGCTATACCTAGTATCCAAAAACAAAATTAAAATTGGTTGAAGTTATTATAAAAAATTATTTAATTTTAAGTGAATGAAATAAAGATGGCATGTCGAGAGTCTTGATTTCCCCTGCTGAGGCTACATTCAGAACAATTTTTCTATGTGCTCGTAGTCTTGCTGAAATTGTTCTGTATAGAAAGGTTTTTCCGGTGCCTCCGTGTCCATAGATGAAAAAGGCCTCTCCTGTATCATTTTCCACCGCGTTCACCACTCTCTCATAAAAGAGGAAGAAAAGAAGAAGTGACACTTTTTAATATTTGTAAGAGCATAGTGGCTACAACGACTTTCCAAATTATGAAAGTGAATGAAATCAAATCTATGTATTTTATTATTTTCTGTAGCAACATTCTTAACCAGTGTATTTGAGAAGAATCTTATCATGTTCTTGTTATCAGTAACAACCCTCCATTTTGGTTTATTTGGTGTAATTGCAAAAATTTTGATGATGAAAATTCCTCCTTCAATTAATTTTGTGCGGAAATTATGAGCAAAATTTGAATTTACAGTAGCAAGTATGTAGTCTCCCTACATTTAAAACCAATAAAAAATATTAAAATTATATAACTTGGTGAAAGATGGATAATTATTTGTAATAAGGACATAATAAACTATTGAAAATTTACCTCCTCATCAATGAGTATCAAATCAAGGCTCATTAAACAATCAGTTTTCAAGTTAGTCATGTCCCAAAGTCTAGATACGCGTACTTTGATCCTTCAGTCAGTCTTTTTGTAATTGAGTTCACGAATTAAATTGAAAGAGCTATAATTGATACATTAAGATATATGCAATCAATATTTAAAAATATTAGTTTATAAAAAATAAAATCAATATATATAGAAAAACTAAATTATTACTTTGAAGAAGACATATTGATTTTGAGCAAAAACTTCTTCAGAGCTTTAACGGAATCATAAATCTTCAGAACTTGACTTACGATTGATATTAGACAGAGCTTATTATTTATAGTGATTTGGGGAGGGGTACGACTTTGATTAGGATTTTAATTGATAATAGGATTGAACTACTATTATTTAATAGGAATAGGATTCTAATTGATAATAGGAATGAACTACTATTATTTTATGGGAATAGGATTCTAATTGATAATAGGATTGAACTACTATTATTTAATAGGAATAGGATTATGTACTGTTATTTAGTTATATATATTGATTAGCGCACGGCTCCATCAATCAAGAGCTGAAGAGGCGCACACTCCCAATCATAACTGACTAGGGTTGTTCAAAAGAATCTGTATCCGAGCATCCTATCCGAAAATCCGATCCGAAAATATCCGAAAAAACGGATATCCGAAAAGCGGATATCCGGAATTTCGGATATCAACTTTGAAAATTTCGGTTCTCTGAAATATCCGAAAAATCGTAATTTCGGATATTTCGGATACGGATCTCCGAAACTATTGAAAAATATCCAATGTTTTTGAATTTTATGGATAAATTTCGGATACTTTCGGATTCGGAAATCCGAAATATCCAAAAATATCCGAAATATCCGAAAAATAACAAAATTAAAGTCAATTAAAATAAAAAAAAAAATAACTTTTTCGGATATCGGATATCCGAGTATCCGAATCCGAAATTTCGGATATCAAAATTCACTATCTGAAATTTTGGATATCTTCGGATATCCGGTTATGAACAGCCCTACAATTGACTAACTCTCCTTTTCCTCAAAATAGAATACACCTATGATTACACTATGTAATACCCCGTATTATTATCCATTTTAAAATAATAATTACTTAAGAAGGAAATGCAAATTGGATTTAAAATATTAATTGGGCTCATAAATGTTTAAAGTGCCTAATTACTATTGAGTTTTGGTTTTGGACCTAATTAATTATAATAGGGCCAAATTAAATAAAAAGATTTTGGTTGGCTAATAATTTCGGTTTGGCCGAAATTATGGGTGAGTAATTGGGCCATTATTTTCGGCTAGGTGGCCGAAAATAAGGCACCAAAACTCAGTTTTTATTTTGATAAAAATAAGTTTCCTAAATTGGTGGATTGAGGAGTGATCTTAGGAGAGATTTAGGAAATGAGAAGTTGAGAGAAAGAAGGAATATATTTAGGTTCCTAAATATACTCTACTTCTAAAAAACTGACACTTTGCTAAACAAAAAAAAAAAGGTCATGTCTCTCTCTCGCTCTCTCACTCACGCCGTCGACCGAACACAAGGGAAGAAGAAAGAGAATTTTTGGCTCTCTTTCATAATTCATCCTCTCGTTCAATTTTGATCCTAACTTTACAAGTAAGTGTTTTTAACTAGTTTTTGATTCTTAAAAGCTTTGAATTTGATTCAAGTATGAGTTTTATGAACCCTAGTTTGTGTATGAGTAAACCCTAATTTTATGTACTTGTCTGGGGTTTGCTAGATTCTACTATTTTACATGTTAGAATCATGATTAGGGTTGGGTTTAATGTTTTATTGAATTTGAATCAAAGGTTGAGTTTAAAAGGTTGAATCTTGTGTTTTATTAAATCTGGAAATTTATTAATTATTCAAGTTTAATTTAGATTTGGATTTGTTAAATTGATTAACAAAAAAAAAAAAGATAAGGAGTCACACAGCGCCGTCGCTGGTGGCCGTGCGCCGCCAGGCGCCAGCCGGCGGGCCACCAGCGGGTCTGCTGGTGGTAGGGCCCGCTGGTGGTGGTGGTGATGGTGGTGTTTTGGGTGGTGTTTTGATATTTGACTTGTTGTTTTGACTTGTTGACTTCAATTAGGGTTTTAGAAAGTTTCCTAATTTAGTTTACGTAAATTCTATTTTTGGAAACTTTTGAGCATGCATAAGTAATTAAAATTCCAGCAACTTAATTATTTTGATTAAGGGTACTAAATCATATTTAAAGTTTAATTAAGAGGTTTAGAAATCAAAGTATTGACTATTGGTTATTGTGGATGTGTTAGGGTCTGTTGACCGCACCTAAACGTAAGGAGCTTACGTGAATTTGTTGGATTGCCTTATTGCACAAGGTATATTCATTGTCTAGTATTGATTTGAGATTTCTATTCGTACTTGGTTTGTGAATGATGAATAATTGTTATTTATTTCCTTATGATAATTCGTATAGAATTATATGATAGTGAATGCATGTTGATAAATGTTGGAAATTCACTTTGGGTAGCAATGTCTACTTGTTGGAAATCTTGTTATATGAGAACACATGTTAATCTTTGTAATTACGTGGAGTAATTATTTGTGATGTTGAACTAAAGATATATTAATATCGCTATTTGGATCATGTTTGTAAGAATGTTGGTTCAAAAAGTTAATGATATTTTGACTATTGATTTGGTAAACAATATTGAAAGTCTAGAAAACGTATATTGTTAGGTGGTTGTGAATAGGGTGTTGATGCTCATTCATGTGAAATTATTGTCATCGAAATTGTGAACTTTAATTGTTCATTTTGTAACTGTGGAGTAGTTACTTGAGAAATGTCAAGATATGTGTATTGCTTGTTATGTGATCACTTTATGAAAATGAATTGAGAGTTAAGACTTCTTTGGTAATGGATCCACTAAAGGATGCGAATGGGAATTTGTCACTTGTTACGTTGAGTGGGTCCATAACTGCGGGTATGGCCCCAACGTATTGAAATCTTGTATCCATACTGAGTAATTGGGCGAGTGGTTCTCTGGAACAGTTCTTCCTCTAGACCTAGGGGTTGAAGGAGGGTGTGCATACTTAGGAACATTTGAAGTACTTCGGAAGTCATCTATACTCCGGGACGGATGATCCCTCTTTTGCCAATGTGCACGGGACTAAGATCCTATCGAATCGACTGCGGTTGGTTTGACTATTCTTGCGATTCTCTTCTCTCTAATGAACTTGGCTAATGGATAATAATAAATATTGAATTTTTATTTGGTGTTTACGCGTGTCTTTAATTTAAAGCATGTTGTCTTTTATTTTCTTAAAACATGGTTATTTAATTTATTAAGCATGTTGGCTTAACTTAGAGATTTAAATGGACTATGTGGTTATGAATTACTCAGCGTAGCTGATTGGTTGTTTTTCTTTTTACTTGTGTTTGTTGTTCATTTCTCTTCAATGATGGGTCTATGATGAACCTATATGGAATTCGTCTATATGGGGGAGTAGATTGACAGGATTGGTAGCTCGTGGTTGAGAGCTAGGGGAGGCGACTGAAGAAGATTGTATATCTTCTAAGAACAATTTACTTTTATTGTTTAGAATTGGATTCTTGTAGTATTGAGATTTTTATTATTGTAATGAGATTAATTCTCTTGCATGAGAATTAATAGTTACTATTTCTTTTTTCATTTGGATTATTTGTCTCAAGTTTAGTTTGAAAAGATAGTTATTATTTAATTATCTAGTATATATTTGGGATATAAACATTTGGTTTCTTTCTAGCCTTGTATTTAATTTGAACATTAAATACGGCGGTAACGCTTCGAATTTCTAACGTTTTTCCGCTGCAACTCGTGATTTTAAATGATTTTAAATTAGACGGAAATTCGGGGTGTTACACATTATATCTGCTTGCATATGTTTCTAACATAGAATTTCCTTCAAATTTGACTTGTAATGCGATTCAATTATATGCCAATATCTTAACATTGATTAATAAAGTAGCTAAAAGCTCTATATTATTTTATTATCACTTATCTACATATATAAAGACTTATCTATATTTTATTGGACTTTGATTGTTTTTAAAAGATCTCATAGTCAAGTACCTAGTAAATTCTAGTGTTTTTTAATTATAATTATCTTTAATTTTTAATTTTTTTATTTGCTTAAGTGGCACGTCCTAGGCTCTTTGATGATGTGGCACACGTCATTGCTCTCTTTAAAATGTCTTCTTATATGTTCTAAACATATTGTAAATGCATCTCGTTTTGAAGTATTTTTCGATCCGAATCTAATGGTGTAATCTTTGTTACTTTTTGAGATGTATAGAAAACGGTATATATGATTTTGAATATTTGACGAAAATCTGTTATACGCCTAATGAAATTCTAGCGTTTTATCAATATCTAATTTAAAACCGGTAAGGATGCTAAGACTCCTATACGTTTTACATCAATTATTTTTTGTTTTTATCCTTGCTTAGGTGGCGCGCTCTTAAAATTATCGCCTACGTGACACGCCTCATTGCGCCTGAAATATTCCTATGATTATGATTTTTTATGTTTCTTTTTTTGAAAAGGTAAGAAAACCGGTAGCTTGCTTAGAAACCTATTTTATTTTGTTTGTTTCATGTGTATGTAGCGCGGAAAATTTGGAGCAGTTTGATGGACGTGTATGCATGGTATGGGATGGCATTCGCAATTACTATAGTTTACTTAGGTGTCAAGTAACGTCACAAAGTAATAAATAAATAAATAAATAAATAAATAAAATAATAATAATAATAATAATAATAATAATGATAATAATAATAATAATAATAATAATAATAATAATAATAATAATAATAATAATAATAATAATAATAATAATAATAATAATAATAATAATAATAATAATTTGCTTATTTTGTTTAATATGTATGTAACTCAAAGCCTTGTATCCATTTTCCTTAAAATGGATATGGCGGTAATGACTACGGAATCAATGCAATATTAATTTAAATTGTGATCTTGGGTTAAGTTATACTTGATTAAGAACTAATTAATCAATATTAAATTCTGAGTCGTTAAATTCTACCTCGACACCGCTTGGAACAACAGTTCATGCAAGGATCAAGAGGATCTTTAAAGGTTGTAATGAGGCTTTGGGGTAAGGATAGGATAAATCATTCGGAGATATTGGTTATGAGCAAAAAATAATTAGTGGAGTCCATAGCATTCTCTCAAACTCTCACAAAAGATAAATCAATCGCAAAAACATGCTCCACTTCAAAAAAAATTCAATTAAACAACCAAATGTTTTCTCATGAACTCCATAAATCTCAAACTCGACTTGTGTTTATTAGGCTCTAAACAACCCTTATATTAGAAAATTTTAATTTTTTTCTTTATTTCATAATTACAATATCTTACAACCACCGACATGCATGACTTACCAAAATTATCCCCCAATACTTATCTTTGTATCCATTTCACAAAACAAACACAATTTCAAAAACACTCAACAATAAGGGCTCGTTCTTTTCAACTGGAAATTGGAACTGGTAAGTGGGAAAAACTGGACAAAACTTGTGAAAACTGGTAAGTTCAACTGGTAACTGGGAAAAATTGTGGAAAATTGGGTCAAACTTGGAGAAACTAGGAAAAACTGAAAATTGTTTAATTTTCACGGTTATTAATAATAATAATAATAATAATAATAATAATAATAATAATAATAATAATAATAATAATAATAATAATAATAATAATAATAATAATAATAATAATAATAATAATAATAATTAATATTAGATAATAATACTAACAACAATAATAATAATAATAATAATATCAATAATAATAATAATATTATTTTTTTTAATTTTTTAATTTTTATTATTCTTATTATTATTATAATTATAAATAAATACTATTATTATTATTATTATTTCTACTAATATTAGTATTATAATAATAATAATAATAATAATAATAATAATAATAATATTTAATAATTATACTAACAATAATAATTATAATAATATCAAAAATAAAAATAAAAATAAAAAAAATAAAAATAAAATTATTATTATTATTATTATTATTATTATTGTTGTTGTTGTTGTTGTTGTTGTTGTTGTTGTTGTTGTTGTTGTTGTTGTTATCAATATTATTAAAATTGGCAAAATTGGGCAAAATTGGACAAAACTGAGCAAAACTGGGTCAAACTGGACAAAACTAGACAAAAATGTATTTTTTAACTGGTGAAAACTTGACAAAACTGAACAAAACTGGGCAAAATTGGAAACCAGTTGAAAAGAACATGCCCTAATTCCACTAGCCTAACCTCGGGGTGAAAGAATTGTGCTTCCAACATAACATAAATTAGTTTCTTTTGTTTACTTAGGATAATGGCGGTTTCTTGGGGTGGACTTAAATAAGCAAGTGTGCCTATTTTATCACACATTAAGGAAGAAAAAAAAAATAGAAAGTAAGGGAGCAGATGAGTTATGAAGGAGAGAAAGTACAAAGGGTCATTTACGGAACTTAGGATAATTAGATGATGACTTATTGATGTGAGCTTAAAAGTGAGGTGGCACAATGAATAATGTTTTAAACACACCTTGAGGGTGACTTGGGACATGGGTACTCTAGCGTGGATAATTTAAACAAAAGGGGCCCCAAACTCGAAGGGGCCGGATTTGCAAAGGGTAAATCATATATATACATGTCGAGGACCACCAATCTCGCGTAGCTGATGGAGAAATATGAGAATAAACAATTAGAAAGGAGAGTGGGGGGCATCGGATCCCCGGAGGGATGAGAGAGCGCCCAGGAGAACGCTGGAGAGAGGAGAGAGAGTGCTTAGGCCGAAGAATGTCGGAGAGAGGAGAGATAGCGCCGAGACGAACGCTGATAAGAGGAAAGAGAAAGTATCGTAGAGATGAAGATCAGATAGAGAGAGAAGAGGTGACGAGAGAGAGAACAAGAATCTGATAAAAAGAACTATTCATATGGGTTTTTGACACGCGAGAAGACCAGTTGCCCCTTTCTTTTGAGTTATTTCTTAGTGCGTCCCTTTTCTTCCCACAACAAATCTGTGCCTTTGATCTTTAAATCCAACGGTTCAGATTGGTTTGTACGGTTTATATAAGAGAGAGAGAGAGATCTAAACAGGTACAACTCCCTACACAAAATATTTACATATCTCTATATATAATGCTCTACTAATACTTATTGGATATCTTTTCATGAAATGCTTGCTTGGTGACATTGAGAACTTGTGTTAGAGTCGCTCCTCTAAAAATTAGCCTTCAAAACAATCCACTTTCCACAAATTGAGGCTTTCAAAGTGTAGATTGAGATACTGGGACTAAAAGATATTAAGAAGCAAGCTAATATTAAAATGCTTTATACGTAAAATTTGCAAAATGATTATCACTTATAGGGTTAGCTCCCCAATCACCAAAAATATGAAATATGCTAACTCAATTAGATGTTCAAATAATGAGGCAAATTCAAGAAAGGAGGACTATATTTGCAGAGAACGATCCAGCCAACTCTCACTACGGCGTGTTCAAAGTTTTACTATGTTTACTTGCTTTTATCTTTATGTGAATTGCAAATTCCACCATAAATTTAAGGCCCCTTAAACCATGTACATAATATACCTACAAGATGTTTATAAAACTTTGCACCAAAAAGAAAAACACAAGAAGTTTATAAACTAAATACATGAAGATCATCTTCGATAAATTATTGCACCATATTGGTAATTCATTGTAACTCCAATATCAGTTCAAAAGTAACAAACACAACTTGCACTCTTGTTAGCCAACATAAGATAAGTTTCATTCGTTTGTTATCATCGATCAAAATCTAAATTCAATCTTATGTGTTGGGTGCCTTTGTGATCCAAGGGTCCACAGTTGCAATAGTTCATTGAGCGTAGGCACATTAATAAACACATTATATTTATCTTTTATTTACTTTTTTTTCTCATCTTTTCCTACTCGAATTATTTTCTTTCACTTGTATCTTTTTTTTTTTAAATTGACAAATGATCATATATTACTTTTATTATTTTTATTTCTTAGATAGAATTGGCAAGTAATGCGTCATCTTCCTCATTAGGGAAAGTAATCATAAATTGTAAATGCATTAATTAAATGAACTATTTGTATGATCTCTTACTCTTTTTTTAATCGGCGTATGATCTCTTCCTTAGAAAAAAAGAAATATACACTTTCTCCCTCCTTCCTGGAAGGTGACATGACCCTTCCCATCCCCTCATATTTTATTATTTTATTGTTATTTCTTACCACAATTTGATTTTGATTCATTTTTTTTTAATTTTATTTTCACCATTATACTCTTATGTGTACATTTACCATTATGTCCTCAAAACCCTAGTGTTTCCTCACTAGTTTCAGATATATATAGAACACTAGCCCATCCACTAATTGTTAGAGGTCTCTCTTTACTTTCTTGAATTTTCGAAGATCAAAGTTGCCTCTCATCTTTTGCAAGTGGTTAAGTTTACTTTTATTAAAATTAGTATAGAATACCCAACAAAAACTCTTTATTCTCTTCAAATCCATTTTCATTTTCTATAAGTTACAAGAATAAAGGGTATTATACTTAGATCGTTAAGCTTTGAAGCAAAATCTCAAGTTTACATCTAGGAGCCACTTTCCAAAGGTGAGAATCTAATGTCTTGTTGTTTCCTTTTGTTTTTCTAATTCTTTATTTTCACATACTCATTACAGTTATATTAACATTGAATACCTTTTGTGACCATATTCTTATTTATTATCCTCCCCCCTTTAGGCTATGATGATTATGAGAGTTCTATAATAACCCGTAATTTTCAAAATAGTCATGTTGTAGGGAATCTGGGTGCAGTTCACCAGATCCATCTCCATAAGTGACATAGATTCTCCTCAATATCAAATTTTTATTTTTCTTTAATATGAGGATTAGAAGTGTGACTAGTGAGTGCTTGGTAAACTCATTTTTTGGTTTTTGGAAGGAACTCAATCTTAACTTTTAGTTTTGCCAACTCCACAAAATTTTGTGTTTCATCTTCATGTTAAATGATTTATAGATACAAGTGATAATCTTAACCTTTCTTGATTTTTTTTCTTAACTATAAGTCGTAGACAATATATTTAATTTATAGTACAGAGTTCTAGAAAAATTATCTTATCATAAATAATTTTAGACTAAGATATATATCTAAACTTCCTAAAATTAATTTAGGATTATTTTTTAAAATTTTCATATTATTTAACTATCTTCCTTAATATGAAATTTCCTCCAAACCCCTTTTCTTTTAAATCACGATTTACTCTTCTTTATCTCCCATTATTACTTCAAAATTATCTCTTCATTTCTTGTTGGTGCTCATGTCAATAATCATCTATTAGTACATCTTCTAATTTTTTTGCTATTATTTCATCATTTTTCAAATAGTGCTTCTTGATATCGTGTTAGTGCCCTTGTTACAAACCATCGCAAAATATTTTTTTCAATTTTTTTGCTTTTTCTGTTGGTACTCGTGTTATCACCTACATCGCCGATAACCATGTCATCATCCACCTTCAAAACTTTATTTTTTTATTTCCTTTATCTTCTTCTTTTTCCATCTTTCCCCATTTCTCTTCTCCTCTCGACCAAGTTAGGTTGTCTTCCTTAGGTTGTTCATAATCCGGTCTGGATCGAAATATTGGTCCGACTCGGATCGAAATTAACCCGAAAAGACCGGACCTGAATTAACCGGTTCAGGTTCCGAGTTGTCTTATTCCTTGGTTCCGGTTCAGGTATTTTCCCGGTTTGAGACCGAAATTTTCCGATGTAGACTAGAATATATATATATATATATATATATATATATATATATATATATATATATATATATATATATATATTACAATTGACTGGCTTAGACGCTTAGTTAGGGTTTCAAAATTTTCGCAGCCCTCACTCTTCACTGAGTCACTCAGTCCCTCATCTCTTCTCTCTCTCCCCACCGAGTCACCAACCACCCCCATCTCTTGTCTCCTCTCTGAAGTCGGACTTGCGGGCCGAGGCAGGCCAGGCAACAGACTGTCGGCTCTCTCGCTGCTCCTCCAGGGGCCAAGGCAGGCCAAGACGTCAAGTAAAGTCGGACTAGCTTCGCACGTCTGGCACCAAGGGCCGCACGAAGGTAAGATGGTGTCGTATGACGTACAAGTTCATCTCAGCATGTGTTGCCATCATGCTCACCTCTACGATCCTTCGTTGCATGATTTCTAAGCCCCTTCTAGTTTTTCTTTTAAAAAAATCCTCTTTACTTAAATAGTACTATTTTGCTTACTGTATTTGAACACTGAAACACCCCTTCAGTTCAACTTAACTCTCGAAGAAAACTTTCTCTCTCTTAGAAAAGGGAAAAAAAACATAATCGAAAAAAGTGAAAATAGAATTCCGATCTTTCTGGTCTTAAACCGGACCGGACCTGAAAATTCTGGTTCAGATCGGTGTTCACCCGCCCCTAGTCTTCCTTTCTTAAATTTTTTCATCTCCTCATCATCTTCATTCTTTGCTTATTTCATTTACTTTTATCACCGCGTTATTGTCTTTACCTCCTTCAAAATTTGGCATCAAGTATGAGAAAATTAGTTAAATTGAATTTGTTTAGGGGGGTGAGGGTTGTATGAATTAGATGAATCTTTTTGCTATTATGTCACTATTAGGTTTTGGGAAACTAAGTCTTAACTTTTACTTTGGTCAACTTGTCAGTCAACTTTTTCTTACATCCTCATGTTTATATATAGAAGTGGATATTTTTTATAAACTTTCTTGATTTTTCCTTGCCTACAAGGTTCTACACAGTATAATTTCTAGTACAAAGTCCTAGACAAAAGAGCTTCTCATAAATAATTTTAGATTAAGATACTTCCAAACTTCCATTAACTTAATTAGGAACGTAGCACTATAGACTTGACACTTTTTAATATCTTTAGAGTTTGATTAGATACCCATATTTCATATCAATTCCTTGATTTTCAAATTAGAAGTTGAAATGTTGCAACCCAAAACCAATTTCATTGTTTTGCAATCACCACAATTTCAATTCAACAAATTTCAAATGTTCAAAAAACTGTTGGAAACTTCCTTCATTTGGAAAAATTTAAAATGCACTGATAAAAGAAAGAATACGAATGAGAAAATTATAATTCAAATGAATCAAAACTCAAAATAAAATGAAATTGTGTCCTCTTTCTTAGGGATTCTAAAACCCTAATTTCTCTTCTATATCAATAGACTCTAAATTCTTGGTGGTTAAAGACATGAAAATCATTGATTGATATTTCTTGATTTTAAAGTCATCATAGTCAACAACAAACTTTATGTCTTCACTTGAGATGACAGGTCAGAAGTGATAAGAGAAAGAGACTTCATGAGAGAGAGAGAGAGAGAGAGAGAGAGAGAGAGAGAGAGAGAGAGAGAGAGAGAGAGAGAGTGTGTGTGTGTGTGTGTGTAGATTAGGGTGGGAGGGGATCTGCAATGTTCTTGAGTAGATTTGAAAATCAGCTTTATTAACTTAATAGATTAATTCGTGAATTTGGGTAAATTCCAAATTTTTTAGGTAGCCAAACACATGAATTGACCTGATTCCAACTTTTTTTAAAAAAAATGAAATATCCTATCCAAATAGACCATTAAAAGAATCATAATCAATCAAATGCTTCTCGTGTACCTAATATGTGCCTCTCGTCTCTCATTGTAACCTAAGAACAAAAAATGAATAAATTAAAGTGGTTTAAGGGACAATTTGAACATTGAACTTGGAGAAGGCATAACTATAGGAGAAGAAAACCACCCATCAAATTAAGAGTTTGCCACCATCATGGTATTTTGTTTTTGTTCTTTATCCATCAAACTACATTAAAAGAGTTGCATTAAATCTCTAAGGCTCCGTTCGGGGTGGTTGTGAGTTTTTGGTTTTTGGTTTTCAAACATAATATTCGAAACAGAACGCGCTTGGTAAGGGAGCTGAGTTTGATGTTTTCCTCATTTTCGAAACTGGGATATGTCATCTGAAAATCACAAAATAATGATTTTTGGTCGTCGTTCTGAGTTTTCAATCACTCAATTCTCAGTAACCATGGAGTCGAGAATAGTTGTTGACGCTGCAACAAGAAAATTGAGACAAAAGGAGGAGAAGTTGGTGGGGTAGAGGGACCATATAAGAAGAGGCAGAGGGGGAGACCACTCATATATGCCTAGATTTCTTTTTTGTTATTCACGGGTGCTACCATAGTAGCCTACTATTACTCAAATACTATAAAAGAAGCCTGAAATCAAAACTTAAAACAAGTTTTAGTTTTTAAATCGTTTAACACTTCAATATAAAAACATACCCGAACAGGGCCTAAGCACTTAGATTCTTAAGTCATTGACATGAACATCTACAAACTAAGACCATGTATATCTTAACTTATTGTGAGACCATAATTACATCCCTTCACAACTACCTTACAAGGTGTACCAAGTGACCAACCATGAGTTTTCAATGTCCCCAACAAGTAGAGGATGTTTTAAGTTGCATCCAATATCAAGTTTTGTAAACATTCTAGTATCACCTATATTTAAAGCGATCAAATGAGAACATACATCGTTAGGGATTTTGATTTTAGTGATGTTTGGGTGGACTGGAATTTCCATTGAATATAAGGACATTTGTGTTCTTTCATATCTCCCAAATTGAGATAGGAAAAGAGGATATATCAAGGGAGCAAGGAGGGTTAGGTTATCGGCCCCCTACCTTTCACTGTTGATATGGATTTAATGCCCGAGTTCAGTAGTAAAGAAGGTAGTATAAGTGGGCAAATGACTTTATAACTGGAGAGCCCTAGGAAAAACCCTGAGAATATGAAATGTGTTCTCACGATCACCAACGCAGGTAGGGCGGAACCAGAAAATTTATATTGGAGGGACGGACAGCTACAAATAAAATACTCCTATCACCCAATACAAGCGGTTCAAGTTTGACTTTTAAATTTTTAATGTCAAATTTTTTCATTATACTCTTATTCTGATAAATAAAAATTATCCAAAAAAATGTCTTGATAAATGTGAAAATATAATTTTTATAACGCGACTCAATTGATTTTTAACAAATTAATGGCCAAACTTTTCGTGTGACTATTAGTTGTGGACAACAAAAGTTTACTTGTTATTCCCACACTTCTTTTTTTTTTTGAATTTTATCCAAAGTGCAAAGTATTTGGCGAATACATCTTCTTCTTTATGGTAAGCTAAGTTATTAAAAGAACAAAAATAAAATACCAAAATACTCAGTAAAGATCAACCAAAATTGATAGGAAAAGAAAATGATAGGAAAAGTATAATTGATAAATGCTAGAGTAAGTGAAATGAAAAGGAAAAAGGCAGGAAAATATTGTTTGGGGGGGGTGGAATTAGGAAAACCAAAAAAAAATTCAAAAAGACACGTTGGAAAGACAAAAAACAACCTAGAAATGCAGAATAGAGGGCTCGAACTCGAGACTTAGAAGGGACCAAAATATGCTCCATCTACCAACTCTACTCCATCTAAATCATGAATATATTTACAGCAAATAAAATAAAACTATTGACTTGGGCTCGGGCACCCCCCTCCCCTCAGTTTCGCCACTGGACGTAGGATTGACAATAATAAATATCAGCACAATCCCTAACAAACAGAGTAACTCTATACTACTATACGGGAGTCCAATAATTTCTTATGTTAAGCTTCTTCTACTCTCCCAACCTTTTTATTTATACGTGAATCCCAAATTCATTCTCTATCAAGTAAGAACCACATAGCAGCAATGACCACGTGTTCGAGAGACACAGGATATAAAGCTTGGGGTAAATTAAGATCAACAAAACTTTCACCTTGTAGCCAACAACCTTCCAAAATGTGATCCTTTATTCGTTCCCTATAATCTATTATGAATACTTGTTGCACTATCTGATGAAGTACTGTATTTCCAGAGCAATGATGAGTGATATTGTTTCAAATCACATAAGAGATATTGAGTCAAGTGTAAGTAACTATATGTCATTACATAACATCTAGTTCTAATTCTAATCAATAAGATATCTCCATAAAGCATGAGTGCCATTCTTTTATAAAAAAAATGATAGAAAATAAGGAGAACCTTTAGGAAGAATTATCGTCAAATGTCAGTTGTCAAGAAATTGGTTAGGGATTGGTCGAAGGACACTGACCAAAGGACTAACCTAATTAGCACAATTGAGAGTTGCCAAATTTAGCCATAAAGTCGGCCACTGCCTCGACTTACCTAAAACACTAGAGGACCTCTACATTCTCAAACAACTACTTACACGAACACCTTCTATTAAACAAATAACTCCCGCTAACAAAATAGAACTATCTTCATATTATCTTACCCGCAAAGTAGTCACATCACCATAACTATTACGACTACCGAAACCAACTACTGCATTAACATTATTTATTTTAGAACCATCAAAACTGAGCTTAGCATAATTACTTCCATGTAGAGACTACTGAACACGTGTTATTATTTTTCTTTGCAGAACTTTATCGTGTATCAAAGTCATTTTTTTAGTTCGCAAAGTGAATTTCATTATGCGAAATTATTTCTAACTGAGTGGGCTATTGGGTGGGGAAAGTAGTAGCTTCTTTTTCTAGTTGAAAAGGAAGGTGCAAGTGAATGGCGAGCGAGGCACCTCCCACTTCGTCGTGTTCGGACTTCGTATTCAACAACGAACAATCAAGCTTATTGAACAAGTAGCGCAAACAATGACCCCGCCAACATAGCTCCATCAAGAGGCTAGTATTGTTCTTAGAAGCCGACAATTATAAGGCATGAGAAAAGTAGTAGTTGCATGCCTATATCATTACCATCATTTAGACCACAAAATTACAACTCTAATCATCATTGCTCCCAAGTAAACGAGCGAGCCCCTAGAGCTTCTCAATTTCTCAAGCACGTTGATCAAAAACACCCTTACCTGTGGTGCGAGTCATACCACAATTGGTTTACGTCTTCCGATCTTAAGGTCTTGAGTCACATCTTCACTACTCCTCCCCCAATCGACTACAAAGTAGGGAAGTCTAGTCACTCCCCGAATTATCTATCATTATGGAGTATAACTCCCGACACTCACATCATAGTCGAGCTGTTCAAAACGGGTCTAGGCCGGACGAAGCTTGACAATATTTTTTTGGTCCATAGACACGAGCTTGGATCGGGATCACAAGCAAAGTCCTTATGAAATCACTAAAACACCATATCCAATCTGCCCTTTTTCATGACTGAATCAGCCGAGCTTAGACCATCCCACCCATGAACAACTATACATCCTAGTAATATAAACGCCTACTAGCGTTTGTAATACGCCATGGAAAACCAAACACAGCGTTACTTTTACAAGTTGGTACGTACGTGTTGAACCACCAGTGGAACATTACAACAGGGGTTGACCCTCTAGGATATTCAAGAATCAGAAAACTTCTTCACTTGAAGAAAATCTTCAATGGGTAGTTTTTTTTTTGTTTTTGTTTTTGTTCTTCAGTTCTTTAAAACCAAACGTCAAAACCCAAAAACTTGGTCCCACACCGAACCCTTTAAAACCCTTCAGCCCTAAGCGCCAAAAACACTTTCTCTCTCTCTCTCTCTCTCTCTCTCTCTCCTCTCTCTCTCTCTCCTCAAAGCCCGGTACACATACACACACTGATGGTCACACTACCTCTCTTTCTATATCAATATCAAGTTTTATCAATTTGTCCACCACCCTCTTCTTTTCCACAGTTTTCCCATTAATTAGTTAATCCAACTCTTCGGTAAGAATTTTAATTATTCGCCAATTCTCTCTTTATGTTTATTATTTATTTATTAATCCGATGATTGTTATTTTTCTTTTGCCATTTTGTTTGTTTCTACTTTCTACCGTGGTGGGTTTTTGATTTTGCTTTTCATTGTTTTGAGAAAGTTGATTATTATGAAATTTCACTCTAGAATTATATCAGTTTCTGTTCTTGAATGTTGGTAGATTTTTATTTGGTTTCTGGGGTTTTATTTTTGTTTTTGGGTTTGTTTTTGTTTTTAGGTGGGGGTTGATTTTGTTCATTTTGATTGGATTTCTTGGCTGATTTTGGGACAGATTTCATTTTTGATCGTGGGAATTCTTGGGTGAATTCTGATTTTGTCTGATTTTATCAAATATTTTTGTTGGTATGTCCCACTTTTTTCTTTTTTTTTTTTTTTTTTTGGGTCTTTGCCAAGGGTTTTGTCCCACCTTTTAAGCCTGGGTCTTTTTTTGTTAATCAGTTTGATCATCAAATTAGTAACTGTAGATGGTGGTCATGGTCAGTTTGGATTTGGGGATAACTTTCTGTTACTATGACTCCATTTCTGTGTTTCCAGTGTGTGTTTTAGTTGAGGATTAACTGTTTTAATTTTGTTCTCAAGGGAAATGTAAAGGTAAAAGCAACTTCTTGGTTTGCCATTATCAATTTAAGGAAATATGCTGTAAGAATCCTGGTTTATTGGAAACTTTTGTGAGTGTATAATTCATGTGCAGAATAAAGTATTGAGGATATTGAAAAGTTAGAATTCAGATGTTTAATTACGTGAAGAATGTGATTATATGAATATTATTGGTTGCCTTAGCTATATCTAGATGATGGGATTTGTCTTCTCCGCTCTTAGAGTCTTAGCTAATCTGGAAATTAGTTGCATTATGCTCTTTTGACTCTGCAAGACAAATTGCTCAACCGCAAAATCGAAATTGTTTGCTTTTGATCTACGTGAATGTTGTGGCTTTTAAAATGATAGTAATGTTATCTTGGATTACCTTTTGTACTTTGATGTGGGATACATTGTACCTTATTTCGTAATGCAGAGGTATGGCAAGCCATAGTTGGACACCAGATGACTTCCTTGTTGGCTCTATTTCTTCAGGTCAGGTGAATAGAGAGGTTAGTCTCAAAATTTTACAGGCAGAAACTGCTAACTTTGGCGCTGATGATCTTGTCCCTTCCCATTTATTCCACTATAAATCTCTACTTTGTCTACGAAATTAGTATGAAAACCCTATATAAGTCAATAGCTTTCTAGTTGCTATGCATCATTTGAGTATGATGACTGACACAATGAATTTAATAAATGTCCCAGGATCCTGCTTTTGATCAGAACATGATCATAAGTAATGATGTCCCTTTTCTATCACATCCGCTTCCGACTTTCCCTGGTGCCGAGTTGAGCGTGATCAGTAGCTCGGGATGTCAAACCCCTGATAACATAATGGCTGGTTATCATGGCATGAGTGGGTCTTCTTGTTTTGAAAGTACTTTTGGCAGTAAGAGAGACAGAAATTTCATCAATGCTATCAGTAATGGAGTTGGAAATTTCCCCATGACTGGACTGGAAGAAGACACAAAGAACAGTAGCAGGCACCCGATAAATTTAAATAGAACTGCTACTAACTTCAATGGTAGTACCCCTGAAATCCCGCAAAAGCTAGATTCTGTTCAGAGAGCATATGACAACAAAGATAGAGTCAACGCATCTCTTCTTGACAGTTGGAACAAACTTGATGGGAAATTTTTGTCGCTTGGGTATCAAAGCAATTCTGATTTTGACATTCAATCTGGTGATTGTGGTAACGAAATCAGTCATATGAGTATGGCGTCTTCACATGGTCAGTTAGCTGAAGATTTTGCTAACAACATGGGAGGTAGCTTGTCAGGATTTCAGAACAATATAGGTGGGTTTATGACTCGGGATTATACTGGCAACTTAACCTTGTGTCATAATGATCATGGTCTTTCGAGATCAAGAGCCACAGTACCAGAGTTTGATCAGAGCTTCATCCCTGTACCACCAGGTGGAGAAGTCAGCATGCACCATTTTGTGCCAACGCCAAGCAACAAAATGTTAGGATCTGGAAATGAGATAGACACAAGATTTTTTTCTAGCGGTACTTCTGAACGCTGTGGAGCTAATCCAGCTATTCTTCCTAGCATGTCTGGTGGCCTAGGATTGCGAGAGGCTACACGAAAAAAGATAGACAGGATCCCTTTCGACCCTTATGTTCTAAAAAGCAATCACCAAAATGTTTCTGATCATATGCAGAATTCATATTTGGGAACCAACATGGAGTTACCTTCTTTTGGTGGGATTACTGGAGAAAGTGGCCAGCAAAATCACTCAGGTGAGCAGTGTTGTTCTTCCTTCGTTATTATTGGTTGAATATCATGTGTTATCATTTCTTTGTTTCAAGAAATGTTTAAATATTAGCTGGATATATCGATGGGCAGTATCATAGAGAATAGGATGAGTAAGGAGGAGTTGAGAGAGAAGGAAACTTTATAGAAGAATTATGAGTGAGAGAGACGAAGAAGGATTTAGATGGGAAATAAGAGAATAAAAGAAATCAATAGGAGACATTCTCAACATCCATAATCATCAGATTGGGTATCTGGGCTACGCGACTATCCTACGAGCCCTCACATTGCTTTAAAGTTTTCTAGCTATCTAATCTGTTTATAACCCAAAATTAGAAAACAAGAAATAAACCTTAAAGCAGTTCAAAATAGAATAGGAAACTAAAATCTTTCAAAAGCCTGACCCTAATCTTATTTTGACCATCCTAAAATCCTAAGTAGTGTATGAAATACCTACGACAATTGAATAATATAATATAGCGGTGTGACTACTTTGCTAGTAAACAATTATTCCAATTATCTAAATATTACCCTTATCTTCTTTTTGGTCCTCCATGGCTTTCCTTTGTTGGAAAGAATTTGTTTTCGAGTTTTAAGGTTGCACAATGAAAGCTAAGAGCAAAACAATATTAGTGCATAGCAAGAAACTTTAGGCCCTATGAAAGGTCTTTGAGCTTTTTCCAAATGAAATAACCTTGTAGCTGTTTTGCATCCAAAAAGTGTAAAGGAATGATGAAATCAATATGATAATTCAATAATTCATGCTTGACTTCATTACACCAAATTTGTCATTCAACCTACTCCGTAGCATTTCCTGCTATTCGCTCTTGGGATCATCTTTAGAATCAATGTGCTTCACTAAAATCTTTGGCATTTGCTATTTTGCTTTCAGTACAGCTTTCGAGAACGACAACAAGTGAAGAAGCATGAGTCTTCTTTTTATCTTGGCATCTCTATGGACCTTATCTTTAGTTGCTTTTAAGTCTGCTTTTAACATGCTATGTATTGCTAGGAAATAATGGCATCATCCAGGGTTTTGCTAATTTTGAAAGGTGCCGTCTATTTTTTTTCCATAAACCTGTCTTCTTTTTCCAACTTCTCATCATTACCAAATTATCAAAAGCTTGACTGAGTCGTGTTTCGTTCAAGAGGCTACACCATCTCAACAAGACTTTCTTGTTTGTTTGGATGCTACTGTCTGTTGTTGACTTTCTCTGCATAAGGATCCCGTCCAACTAAATTGTTATGTTGCACATGACGATGAAGTAGCAACTTGCTCTCCATCTACGATACGTTGACATTGTGGGACACCAGTCCTACATCATTGCACTATCAGCATAATGTGTACAAGTAGTCTCTTGGGTTTCATCATATATAAGTTACGCTAATCAGATCAGCTTCCAGTGCTCAACAAATAGGGAGTTATCTATAGCATGTAGGCCATAATTCAATGGACAACAATATTCTTGGATCACGTTCCTTGAAGCTCATGTAATTCTCATTGAGCAGCTTCCCATAAGTAAAATTGAGCTTGAGCATGAAATTGAATTGATGTTTTGATCAGAACCTAAGATTTTTTTTTCCACATGCCTGTAGGGCTGTAGGCTGACTATTTAATGGGCATTTCTTGCTATTATGAATTATGATACAACATGAGGAATGATATCATTGTGAGTGCAGGTTCAGGTTATTGTTAGTCATAAACTTTAGTTTATATCATTGCGCTAAATGTGCTTATATATAGTGAAGTGGTAGATGGTCATTGGCTCCTTGCGTTTTGCATCTACCACTTACCTTGCGTACATCTGACCCCCCCGGCCCCACTCTGCGTGGGAAATACCCTCTTTTGGAGGCACTTGGGTAATGCTCATGTTGGTCATTGCTAGAGCATGGTGATGCAAACGTGAAGGAATTTAGTAAGGGGCTTAGTGCGATTTCTTTGAAAATTTGGTTGAGGCTGAAAAACTTCAAAGCAGAGCCACTGTTAGGATTGGCATGGCAGTGCTTAAATTATTGTGTGCTTGCTCGTCAGATGCTTAACGAACTGATCCTTGGCAGGAGTTTAAACACTTTCTAAATCTCTAGAAGACAGATCTCGCAGCAACTCACAAACAACAACAGACCATGGTCATTTGGCTTGCTTGGCAGTTTTTGAAAGTACACAACATGAGTTTACAACAGCAGTTTGTGTCTCCTATTCTTTTTCTTGTTGAATCTTCCAGCAGAAATTTCTAGGAGCTTGATTGAGTCATCTCTGGCAAAGCAGAAGCCGCTGGACAATATCCTTCAGAGCTGGTGGATGATAAAATTTGGGGTCAGGTGACTTCCAACTCTAGCAGCGATTCTGGGACTAGGCAATAATGCACTGAAGAGGACCCTAAGCTGTGTTGTGACAATCAATCCTGGGACCTGTGGATTACCGGCAGTGATTTACTGCAGCAATGGTGGAGTGTGTAGTAATTAAGCTCTGATACCAATTTTTGATAGACATCAGGATGAGGAAGGAGGAGTTGAGAGATGAGAAGAGAAGAACATATTTAGGTGAGAGGGATAATGAAGAGAAAGAATTTAGAGAGAGAACAAGAAAGAGGCCAGGAACAAATCAATAGGGTAGATTCTCAATAATATTCTCAGTTTCAGTAATAGTAACATTGCTGCTAAGTGCTAATTTCTCTAGCTAATGAATCTATTTATCCTAAAATACATGGAAACAAGAAGTAAACTTCCTAAAGTAGTCGCAACTAGAATATGAAACAAGAACTAATTCTCACGAATAATCATAATCCAAACCTCCTATGCTAGAGGACGATTTCTGGAGTTGGGTATTACTTCTCGGGGTGGAACGACGGCGATCTATGTTCCTGGTATGTCGAAGGTCGATCGGTGGTCATTTTAGGGCGGCGGTTCTCGTGGTGGTTGATAGGCCTCCGGCGGCCGAACTGTTGCGACCTGGTGGCAATGATAAGCTTGGATCTCGATCTGTTGACAAGGTGGTGCGAGAACATCATAGTTGTTCCGTTTGTTGCCAACCTTGGCCTGAGAACATGGATGATCGGCGGCTAGGGTTTCTAGGGGTTGGGAAGAAGGCGCGTGGTATGTCGCACTAGGCACGTGGAAGTGCACGGCTATGGTGCACGGACACCGACACGGATACCGACACAGACACAGACACGACACGGACACCGACACGGATACCGACACAGACACGACACGGACACCGCGAACCGCCAAATCCCAAATTTTCAGGACACGGGACACGCTGGACAATAATATTTTAAAAATAAAAAAAAATCCAAAAAACCTAAAAAAAATAAATGAAACTTACCAATTTCTAATATCAATTAATAATTTAATACCATAGATTGTTACGGACCGAAGAGAAAGATGAGACATGGGGTCACGCTAAGAAGCTATTGTCGCTGTGTAGTAGCGGCCACAACCATGGCAGCCAGAGCACAAAGGAATAAAGGAGAGAGAAGTCGATGAGAAAGACTAAAGTTAGGTTTCACTACTTCTTTTCTTTATTTTATTCATTGAAAAATGGGCCAGCAGTGTCCCGCGCGTGTCCCGTGGGTGTCCAAGCTGTGTACTTCAGTGTCTCGGAGTGTCCTTTTGCGTTTTCGCAAGCCTGGGCACTGTCTTCAATTTGGAAACGTCTCCCAAACGTTTTTTTGGCGTGTCCTGGAGTGTCGTGTCGTTTTCGGTGTCCGACACGGGACACGCTGCCCAAGCAAGGTGTCCGTGCTTCATAGGACTGCATGGGGGGGGGGGCATGAAAGGGTCCATGGGCCGCGTGAGACGCATGAAAGGGTCCATGGGCAGCGTGAGACGTGTGGAGCTGTGTGTGAGGTGCTTGCTGATCAGTCTAGGCCCACGCTAGTCCAGGTTAGTTCGAGTGATCGGTTAACTGGTGTTCAAAGTATTTGCTCACTTTCAACCATTAATATTGTGTTGGATTTGGGTCAACTACTTTCTCCTTTGCTTGTGAATGTTGTTGCAAGTGCTCAGATCCCACTGCAAGGTTTGAAGTTTGGGGTTACTTTAAGGAGTATGCAGCATGAGAGCAGTGGTCCAAATACATTATTGTGTTCTCCAATGGAGGGCTCACCTGTGTTTGGGAACGTCTTTCAACAGAACTCTGGTACTGACTTATATGGAGACAAGGACGGGCAAGGTGATACATCTCTTCCACTTAAAAAAGGGAAGGATCAGACTAGTTCAGCTAATACTTGTTCCAATATGGGTGATGGTAATGCTTGTTCAGTGGAGCCTCCAAATCAGGGATTTGAACATGGATTTTCTAGGGCAGACGATAGAGTTGAGGGTATCAGATCGGATGGGTATGATAGCCTTTTCTATGCTGATGACCTTAGTATAGGGAGCAGTGGTTTGTTGTTAAATGACCTTAGGAGGGCTAAATCAAGGGAGGATTGGGCGTCAATTGTGTCCGATACTCCCACTATGGATTTGCAGGACGGGGCTCTATTCAATGAGACGGAGGTTGGCTGTTCACTGAGCCAAGGGCTGGCCAAGGTGGGAAGCCTACATATTGAGGATGTGCCCGCAATGCAGTCTATACAGCAGCCTGTGTCTTCACAACAAGGTGGAGACGGTGGCTGTGGAGATGGTCTGTGCTCCCAGCTCCGCCGCTATCAGGCCATACTCTTGGCGATGGGAGGTGGATGCATGTGGAAGGCTTTGGGATTAAAACTGGTTGATACCATTGGCAAACAAGTTCCCCTTCGTGCTCAGATTATTTCAAGGAAGAAGGGTATTCGAGAGCTCGAGCGGTTAAAATCCAGCATAAACTATGAGGAGCGCGGGTTAAGGACATGTTTATTGAATAAGCATTGACATTGTTTAGGCCTATACTTTTAGGTTTTGGATTGGTGTAATTAGGGTCCTTGAAGGACGGTTTTATTCTTGTACTCCATATCCCTTGATAAAATTCGTTTTCTTATCTAAAAAAAAACCTAAATAATCATAATTTACCTTGACCATCGCAAATTCCTCTTATTGCTTCTGTTATTTGAGATCTCAATTATGTTAAATCAAGCTAAAACTGTATGGAGGTAAGTTTTCTATTGCTAAGCACTACATCAAAGTGGGTAGCATACTTAGCATATGGAACTGTCTCTTAGTTTAGCATTGGGTCCCTCTGTATTACCACATTCCTTGTTCAATGTTGTGAGTGCAGGAACTTCTTATATCCATGAACTGTTATTTCAAGCCTTATTTTAGTACTTGGTTGTGAACTGTTCCTAATCTAGTATGTCACTGGAAAACTGGTTTTCAGGCCACATTTCCGGAAGCTTTACGAGTTCTGCTGCTCAGGCCATTGGAGGTGATATTCTCTACAGGCCCCATATGGTTCATCCAGCTGGTAAGTGTATCCTTCATTGTGTCTAAGCTACTTTCATTGATGCATTTTACCCTAAGAGAAACCCTCTCATGTCAGTTGGGTGCTGTTCAAAGGTGAAGATGCTGTATTTTCTTTGATTCCTGCAATCTGATATACCTTTTTTTTGGACGTTTGTAAAGCCCCAAATTACCAAATGTGTAGTAAAATATACCACCCGTTATCGCATGGGTGAATAAAAAAATGCCGGTACCACTTAAGTATATTAATTGTTGAAAAGTGCAGATTCCCCCAAAATTTATTTTACGGGAGATTCTCGGTTGGAAACTAAGTTTTCAGCCTTTTATTTAATTTTGTCCCTTTCCTTCTTTATTATTTCTCTCTCTTTCTCCTCGAACTGGGTCTGGTTCCTTTCTAAGATTTTTGGCGCTCATTATTGGGAAAATGTCATGTGTTAGGGTTTGAGAAAAGGGGGAAATCGATTTAGGGGATTGAAGGGGTCTTCGATTGAACTTCTAGCTCGACTCATCAGACTGAAGGCTATTGGAGAATCAATTGATAATTCCATGGCTCAAAATGCATCTCCAAGTCGCACTAATAGCCGCAGAGGGTTGGTTTGTAATAGTCTATTTGGGGTACTGGAACTTGCTGTTATAGCTGGTGTTGCTGCTCTTGTTTTTGGGCCTAAACAGATTCCTGAAATTGGGTGTATTATTGGTAAAACTGTTAAGGGCCTTCAATAGGCAGCAAGGGAGTTTGAAGAAGAGCTTAAGAAACTAGGAGAACCTGAATCTGACAAAGAGATGATAGAGGCAAAATCAGTATTTGCCAGTTCAGAAGAAAAAGAAAAGGGAATGTTGGTGTATCACCATGAAAGGAGAGTTCATGAATGTTGCTGTTTTTTGGTACCAACTTTTTCTTCATAGATGTCTCATCATTGTTTCATAATTGCCTCATACAATGGAAATCTTGCATCAAAGATCCTATGATATATTCAGCAAATAGAGTAGGAGCAACAGTATTTGAGCAGATCCCTTTTTGATTCTACTCAAAGAACATGAAATTAAATTATAAATACTAGTGGAGATCATCATAAATAAAAAAAAAGAAAAAGAAATCTGTGTCTCTCTCCCTAGTCCCTACTGCTGTTACTTCAATTTGCAGATGGTAGATGAAAAGGGGCCTTGAGGCCCTTGACAGCTATGGAAAGGTGGGGGTGAAAGTAAGTTTGCCCGCCAAAAATCGACCCAGTACGAGAAGAGAGAGGGAAAAATAAAAGAGGGGAAAAGGGAGAAAAATAAATAAAAGGCTGAAAATTAGTTTCCAACTGAGATTCTCCCCGTAAATAATTTTTTGGGGAATCTGCACTTTTTAACATTTAAATTTAAATATACCTAAGTGGCGCCAACTTTTTTTGATATACCTATGTGGTAAGGGGTGGTATTTTTAAATACCCATTTGGTAATTCACGGTAACGGATTTCTATTTAACAAACTAAGGGATGATGGTGATTCTTTACAAAGGGGAAATAGTTGAGGTGTTGATTTGAAATATGATTTTGCATCTTAACAAGTGCTAGTATTTTGGACAGATCACTAATTATAAAATTGATTAATTTCTCTCTTCGTAGTTGGATACCTGAATCCTAGCTTTCTGAAACATATTGTAGTATTTTCAGTGAAATGTCTGGCCAGAATGTTCTGTAATTGACTACTTTACCTGTAGGACTATTAAATGGTCAAAACCATCAGTTCATCAAATTGCCAGTAGTTGAATGCTATTTAACCTCAACCGTAACTGGCAAATTGGTTGCAAATGCATTGGACTGCTAACATTCTTGATTTAGTGCACAGATCAAGTACTATAACAAATAGAAGCATACTTTTGAAGATAAAGTTAGATGAATACAAATACCCTTGAGAATATCATTAGAAATGTCAGTCAAAGAAGAGGTGCCTCACTGAGTTCTCACCTTGTGAGCGGGGGATAGAGTTTGTCTGTCAAAAACTTCAACGGTTGACTCTTTCGTTCGCTTAAAGTGTATTGTGAATTACTAAGTCTGTATCAAGTTGTTTTTTTAGTTCTGTCAATAGTCAATGGAGATGGAATTTAATATATATCTCTAATGGTTGGTCGCGATCAACTGCAGGTAAAGTTTACCCGGTAAATGCTGGCCATGCTTGAATTCCATAGTTTCTTAACACTGCTTTTATTACCAATATAATAACACGTACCACTTGACTTACAATCTCTAAATTCTGAAACATGTGATATTTAACTGGCAGGTCAAGGAGCTGCCATTAGAGTCAAAAGCGAGCTTTCTCATCCTTCTACTACGCCCTATAGAGAATCACACAAAAGGAGGTTAGACTTACCTATCTTGGCCTCAACTGAAGACCAGCGCAGGAAAGTCATGCCACAAATGTCAACATATCCATTTTCACCGTATCTACTTCAGAATGCGCTGGGACAAAGTGTCCAGTCTACGCCAGCCTTCCCTAGCTGTGCTGACCCTTCCCTTATAGCCACTGCAGTGATAAAAGGTTCTGCTGCTGGTGCTTCAACCAAAAACCTAGCAACTTTTCCAACGTTGAGTCCAGTAGCTTATGGTGCTTCTGGAGAGATCTCTTTGGCCTTCCCCAGTGCTACAGTGAGTTCTCCAGCTTCCTTTGCAAGCATAGCTCCCAATCTAGCCATTGCTGCTAAAAATCCTGCTCTCTTACCTCCATCAAGTAGCATTATCCGTGGCCCTACTGGTTTACCAAGGACTTTATCCGCTTATACTGGTTTATCGAGAATCCCAGTCACTCCTAATCCTTCTAAAATAGTGGCTCCACAAGCATCTTCCCGTTCACCACATATCCCTGCTTCTGTAACTGCTCCAAGGAAAACTTTGTCCCACACCAAGTCAGCCCTGACTACTCCAGCTGTTAACTCCTTGAGAAGGTCTTTACCTACTGCGTTGGCAAAGGAATCTCCTGCTTTGAGAGGATTGCAAAGTCCTGCATCAATGCCTCATATAAAGTGGCAAGGTACATATGCGTATGCTCACTTTGTTCTTGCGTAATGAGTAATGACAAATTAATAGTTTGCTCCTGGTTCATTTCTGCTAAACTATCTTATATGGTTGGATGGTTTGACAATTTGACTTTGTTTACAAGATAATTATAAGATACATTTTCTGGAAATGTCTTTTGTGTGTTAAGGAAACTGCCTTTTCTTGTTCCTTTTCTTTTTATAGTTTAGAGCCTTTTCTATTCGAAGCCAAAGATTTTTCTGAAGTTAAGGAAAATGGAACCAAAGAACCCTGTATGTTAGTGTAATTGTGGCAGCTTTTTTTGTGAGTCGTGGGGGCTGGAGCTGTAATGCATTCACATAGATGCTACATTATATACATGAATAGATCAAATCAGGTGATCCCAATAGGTGAGTAAAATCATCTCCTGTTCTTTTGTTGCTAGCTGGGAGAAATGATTTAATGTTTTGAAGGAAGGAGAAAATATTAAAAATAATGACACAGGTGGTGTACCATGAAGAGGGTCCAAGTTGTCCGTTCACAATATTTTTTTGATATCCTTGCCTGATTAGCATGTTGATTTTTGCAAGACATCTAATATGTTCTCCAACTTGTACCACACTGCAATATTGTGAGCTTATGGTGCTCAATTTGAGTTTTTTAAGCTTTTCATACTTTTTTTGAAGCTGTCGTGTCTCACTCTTATGTTATAGCTCTTAGCAGTAGCAATAAGGACTAATCATTCTAAATGCGCTCACTCTAGCTTTAGCATTGTTACTCTGGTCATTTTTTTAACTAAACTTATTTTTTTTGTTTCGAGCTGGCTATATATAACCATGCTACTCATCTCTATTGCTATCTGGTTATTTTTATCATTCTGTTTCAAGTCCAGGATGCAGGATGCAGCCTGGTTCTGGCACCTGGCTAATTAGATTTTTTTGAATATATTTTTCATTTTCCTTGAGGCCCTTTGTCTTTTCTTTGTTTGTTCTTTTCTTGTGTGGCTCTGGATTCATTAAGCTTAAGCTCATGTGGGCCCTTAGAGTGGTTTGAACCACGACCTCATTGTTGATATTCTGATGGTTTGAATCTCAACCTCTTGGAAAGTTGTAATGAGGAGAGTTGTAGCCATAATGTCCCTACATGTTTCTCAGCACTTTAACATCTCATTCATTTATTTTTTATTCTTTTCGGTTACCTCGTTTTTTCATGCATAGGTAGCCGGTAGACAGTGGAAAACATATAAATGAATAGATAGTTTACAAAACAAAAGAAGAAGACTTGGCATCCATAAATGTATAGAAGTGTGTAGTATACTACTGTGAATAGCTTAAGGCTCCTACCTGTAGAAGCTCCAATCACTAGCCGCTTCACACTTTGGCCTCCTGTTTGAGCTCATTAAATTCTCCTTAAACGTGTCTTATATTCCACACTGCTTTCCTGCAGGCTAGTTTATGTCATATTAAATAAACCCTTGTAGCATCATTTTGTTTACTTTGCAGCATTCCAGCATTTTAACTATGAACTCTGTCACTGCACAAAACAAATTATATTGCACATATTTGATCAGAAGCCAGAGCGTCCACTATTTATGGTAGTTTTGACAAATTTGAATGTTTAGCGTTGACTGCAACTTGAGCTGCCATTGATGGCAGCGTGGCATCAATTCTATATTTGCTTTAGTACTGTCTGCAATTCTTTTAGTGCATCTTGCTGCTGACCTACTGTAAATTTGGACTTGGGCATCTATCATATCAAATATTGACCAACGTGAGCCCTGTCTACTGGTTTCAAGATAATTTTGTAGCGAGTTCCTTATTGAGTTGTATTTTTCCAGTACAAGAAGGCCATTGACAGTGGTTTTCACTTTTCACATGCAGGCTCTGATACGCCTCCAATAAGTGGAGTGAAGTGCCTGTTGTGCAAGAGAGACTTGTCATACACACCTGAAGGCCCTGTCTCGGTACCACCTATTCCTCCACATGTTGCAGTTCTGCCCTGTGGCCACACCTTCCATGACCATTGCTTGGAGCTTATTACTCCAGCAGACCAGTCAAAGAATCCACCATGCATTCCTTGTGCCATGGGGGAGAAATGACTTTGTCGCCCATATTTCAGTTAGTCCCTAACTTTTGCTGCAATTGACCCAGATACCATAGCAAGGACGTAGTATTGTTGTCCATAGTGAAAGAACATAGGATTGTTGAAAGGGTACATACATGAGGTAGAGGTTCAGCGGTCGCTTTTTGGCTTCTCCTTTTTTGGGGCGATTCAGAAATGTACATGGTTTAGAAAGAAAACGGTTGTCCTTATCATTGGGTTTTGTACATAACGGGAACACATGTAATTATCATGTGTGTGTATATTCAAAACTGCCAATTGAATGGATTTTGGTCTGAAATATTAGCCATAAACCCGTAATTCGTGAAAGGAATGGCTTGTCTTGCTGCATTAGTTGATTCGACTACAGTCTATAGTGAATGCTTTTCTTATTAGCCTTGAAGCAGTTCATTAGCGGAAAAAATAGATTTGGTAAGCAGGACCAAGTTTCTTTGTCTATTGCTCGAGGTATTCTGGATCATGGATAGTATTTTCTCTCTCCATATATGCGCTTTTAGTGCAAGTCTGCAAGCAACAAGCATGCACCGAAGGCACCTGTGCAGCTGTGCTGAATGCACCTACTGCTCAGACCATGGGCTGTCACGCTGTGCATGCATTGTATGCTAATTAGTATTCCAACTTGCAACAACAGGAGGTTTCTTCATTTATTGTTGAAGTAAACATGTTTCCTTCGTTTTGGAAAAAACTTAACATTTACTTTTTGAAAGTTAAAGTTTACAAACTTTGACCATTGATTTATGAAACAATATAAGGATTTACAATGTAAAAATAAATTTGTTAGATTCATTTTAAAAAATACTTTTGAAAAATTATATTTTTCATAATTTATATATTCATATAAATACAAATATTTATGGTCAAAATAGTGCATTGGAGATCGTTGAAAAGTAAATGTTAAGGTTTTTCCAAAAAGAATGGAGTATTTTGTTGTTTTTTTATTTTATTTTATTTTTTATCATCGATTTTTCTGTTACTTTCTCTATTTTATATGATGTTTGTATAGAAATCTCTATTTACTTTGTAGAAAACAAGGAATTGGGTGCAATATTAGAATTAGCGGCAAACCCTAGTTAATTTTTTTTATGGTAATTTTATATTATTGGATTCATCATTTCCCTTGTCCGATTTAGTCAAATGTTTTTCTATTAAAAATTTGGTGAGTTACTAATGACGTTGACCGCCGTCCGTCGGTGGTTTAATAGTGGGTCGCCATCAATTTTCTTTTCTTTTTTTCCATTTTGGTTTTTGGTAATTGTAAAATTTAATTATTTCTTTTTTGTTGGAATTGTATGATATTTCAAGATAGAATTAAAAAGAAAAAGGCAATATTGTAATTTAGAATTATATAATTTGATGAAATTATCTAATTCTCCTGGTTAGCAAGAGTGCAAGACCCTTTGGAAAATCCTTTATAATAGAATATCCACTAAGATTCCTAACCCCCTCCCCACCACAAGGTGATATAATAATTTGTTTTTTCTTCCCAAAAACAGACAAATAAAAATTGCAGAACAAAGATAAGGAAGTAAATTATTTCATGTACCAAATAAAGGATGAGAAAACCGATGATTAACAGTTGGAGCCTGCAAAATCTGAACTGACTCGAATAGCTCTTGTAGGTCAAAGTTTGATTCGAAAAGGCTCGACCTTTTAATAGCCTGACCCCGAAATTACCAGATTCAAACTCGAATTTTGATCCGATGATTTAAATCCGACCTCTCTAAAATTGGACATCACCTACTCAATAATGACCCGATCTGATAATGACTTGCTTTGGAAGAGACCCGACCCGTTTACCACGTATACAACTAACAGTACTAGAGAAGCCAACAAAGTAGGACCCACCACAACTTTTGTCTTGAAGAAAATCCACCCACCTTTGCCATCAGTCATTAGACTCATTACCCTCCCTAGCTACTAAAATAAAATCCCAACCGTCCATTTCTCACCAAAATATTTTTAGTTTTTTATTTCTGTTTTTTGTTCATTAAAATCCCCTTCTCTTGTTTACCACTTCAACTCAAGTCTTCAACCAAACAGAGTTCCATGACTAGCAAAAAAAAAAAACAGAGTTCCCACAAAATGGAGACATAAAGATAGACATATAGAGAATCTGAACACTTTGCAAGAGATAAAACTGTCTTTCACAACATTGAAACCAAATATCCAAACTTTCCTTAAACTTAAGAGATATATAGAAGTGCTTATAAAGAAAAAAAAAACAAAAATAAGCAAAAACAAAGAGCAGCTAATATGGGAGAAGCAGCAAATTCAGAGTTTTCTTCAGAGGGGAAGAACAACAACAACAACAATATGATGATGATGGATGGTTTCTCTCCTCTCTCTCCTTCTTCTTCTTCTACTCGGGTGTTCTGGCAATCTCGCAAGCGACGAGGTCCCCTTTCTCTCTCCTCTCTCTCTTGTTCATGCATGTTTAGCTCTAGCTTCTACCAATTACCCCATCAATAGTTAAATATGTTTTTTTGTTTGTAGTTTTCATGGTCTGAATCACTTAGCCTTTTAAGTTATTACCCAGAAATTAAATTTGGTCAATTTTATCTGCATAAGTAATTAATTAAGTATCTTTGTTATGTAGCTATGAAGTCTGAAGATGAGTTTAAATCTTGCTTTAGTACAAAACTCCATTTTGAATGGAAATTCCAAGAATTTTTATTAATTGAGTGCATTTACAGTATCAGATTCAATGAAATAATGCCATGTTTAAAGTTGTTAGCTTTTTGGTTCTTGAACAAATTAATTGGTGGAGTGATTTGGGTTCTTTCTAATTAGATGAATTGGTTTTTAATCGTACCTTATAAATTTATTTCAACCTTGCATTTATTTATTTATTTATTTGTGGGTTACACACAGTTTATTTAATTTTTTTGGCTGCCTAATGCTTCAAAGTTCAGAAATGTGTTTGCGTAAAGACTTAGTTCTTCCTTTATCTCTCACGCCAAAGCCGTGGTTTTTATGATGGTGGTTGTTCTTTCAAATAAGTAGATAGTTATTTGGCTTGAACAGGTTGATTGTTAGAAAGTGGCAAAGTGCAGCCCAGGTTGGACTTATAAGTTATAATGAGTAAATTTAGTTACTAAGCCAAGTAATCAAGCTTTTGGCAAAGAGGAACTTCCTTCATCTTTGGGCGTGGCTAAAGGCACATCCTAACGCACGGCCTCGGGTATTCCACGAATTAATTCGTGTAGGTGCTCCCCATGAGACCTGAACCCATGACCTGGTGTATAATTTGTGACTTGTTTACCGGTGAGCCAATACCTCTTGGGTAGCCAAGTAATCAACTTCAAAGTTGTGCTAGAATGACAATTTCTAAGCTGAAGTATTTGGTCAGTAATGTTCGAAAATTAGACTTGAAAATTTCATTGAGGGGTTTCGATCTCCATGTTTCTAATATTTATTTGGTACGCGTCATTCATTAAAATTGTATCAGTGCACACATTTGAGATTTTGTGAAGTTGAAAAGCTAGTTTTCTGATGAAGATTAGAACTGATTTGCTAAAATAAGCTTGCAAAATCCGACTTTTTCATGGTATTTTGATAATCTATCTCATAACTTGAAACTAGGGAATTTAAGAAATACTACACATGTATTCCTTCTAAATTTTCAATAGCGTTTCAATTCTTTCTGTCCATGCTGGCAAGTAATTACTGACCTAATTGCTGTGGGAGTGTTTCTTTGTACCGACAACCACTCTTTTATTCCCCGAGGATGAAAGATCATCGGAATTGCAGTTCAAGTTGAAATGTTTTTTACTCCTAGAAAAAGAAAAGAAAAAAGAAAACAACGGATTTTAAGTTGGGTCACATTTAATTAGGAGAGGTTCTTAACTTCTTATGCCTATGTCTTCTGATTACTTGGATATCTTTCTGAAATTATTGAGATCAGATTTTGCCAACTAAATTTCATACCTTTTCTGGTGTTCATTTCCAGTTTTCTTAGATGTTAGATTATGCTGCTTGGTGTTGAAGTTGTGTTGTATATGGGTTCAACTGTTCATGCTATATATGCTTATATTGTGCATGAGTAGACATTGTGAAATTTGTGGGCACTATGCGCAGGAAGATGATCAAACTGCGCGTTTTGGGTTTGGGTTAATCTAAATTGGCTTTAGACGGTCCTGTTATGGGTCAACATGAAATCGAATACTTGACCTCTAGGCTTACCACTTTTATAGCCCTTCCGGAGTTCGGGGGGGAGGGGGGGAGGGGGTATGGAGACAGTTATTAGCTTCTTATGTGCTTAACTGACCATGATGTGTTCTTTTATGCATGAATGGACATTGTGTGTTATATGAGTACTGTCATGAGTGTCTGTTAAAATTTGTTCGACATTGTTCCACAAGACTAGCTTCTTGTGACAGCAACCTTACTTAATACAGCCCAGCCAAGGGATGATTCGATGATAGAAACTCCTACACGACAGGGAGATTCTTCAGCTGAACAGATGGTGGAAGACTCAACTCCTCCAGCTACTGTTCTTTCTGAGCGAAGAAAGGCTCTCTTTGAACCATTGGAGCCTAAGGATAACCTACCAAGAAAATGACCCTCAAATGAAAGCTTACTCCCACCCCCAGACTTCGACTCAACAATATATCCAAAGGGCTGGCTGATAGGTAAGAAGCGGAAGCTAGTGAATGTGGATGTCGTCGAGAGCATGCGAAGGATTGCCATCCAGGAAATGAATCGGAAGGTGGTTCCATAATCCTTTCTCCCTTTTCTTAATAATGCACACATAAGAGAATTCACTCTAGAAGGGTGAATTCAGATGATCTGAAATAGCAATTTGCCTTGTTCACAGGACCGTGAAATTGATGGACTCAATGAGCAATTAGACGAGGATTCTCGGGTGCTAGAACATCTACAAATCCAGCTTCTAGAAGAAAAAGGGAAGCGTTTGGACAAGGAGAGAGAAAACACGATGCTGCAGGATCAGATAAACATGTTGATGAACATGCTACAGGAAGATGAAGTTGCTGGGGAGGAGGATACAGGAGAACCTTAGTCAGTTTTCAGTAATTTTATTATTCTTTTGTATAGTTTTCTGCAGAGTTGAAAGATACGAAGTAGGACATGTAAGTGGTCTCTAGCAAGTTTGTTATGTTCTTGCTGGCGAATCCAGTCTACTAGCATTTGTTTATTTGTTTGTTGGCATTCTTAAAGATAAACACCTGTAGTGGCACCGAAGAAAATACACTTGTATTAATGTTTGTTGTTATTACTCATTAGTAGGTCTCATGGTCCCATTTTGTTGCCAAATTAGGGAAAGAAAATCTCATGGTCCCTTAAACCGTGGTTTTATGACTCTTGAGAATTCAGGAATAAGTGATCACTTATTCACTGATCACTGTGTTATTCGATTTGTGCAAATATGAATAGATCAATCTGGATTCTCTATACCATTTTATGTACCACTCCGGCACTCCCTATCCCAAGTAATTCTCGCAATCTGTGATTTTATCGTGCATCCTAATTTAGTACTAATAAACTAAATTTAAAAACTGATGTGTTAAAGGTATAAAGGGTGAGATAGGAGATGACACATATAGTGAAACCTAGATCCTTAGGCCTCGTTTATTAGGTTGCAATCAAATGCAATGCAATGCAATCATTTTATAGGGTAAATGGGATGTGAAAAGTGAAGGAGTGGGAGGAGAGGGATAGGAAAAGTGGGGTTAATTGCATTATCCATTGTAATCACAATTGCTCAACTTTTCCCATGTAATGATTATTACTTTGGATTGTATAATCAATCTTACTTTTTTCATCTCCTTCCTCCCCTTTTTTCTTTTCCACTTCCCATTTACCCTATAAAATAATTGCATTGCATTGCATTTGATTGCAACCTAGTAAACACCACCTTAGTGTAAGCGCACAACCTTTGACTACTTCAAGTAAGTTTTAATGTGATTCTTCATAATGTTGAATAGATTAATTAAGAGCAATTACTGAAGCTTCTGGAAAAAAAAAAAAAAAAAAAAACAATTACTGAAAGTAGATGATTACGATTTTGAGTGGAAAATGTTTTGTTAATAAAAAAAACCATGGGGAGGGCAAAAACAACTCGACCAAACACCCTAGCACAGCCCATATACATATACATCAGCTCGATACTCTTGATTCAAGACGAATGCAAATAGGTCCAATATCTAAGTGAAGCCATGCCCTCGAAAGTGGTAAAGATACGGAATTTGGGCATATTTTTTCAGACTAAAACTGGATATTGAAAATTGGAGAAAATTGCAGAAAATTGGAACTTTGATAGAGAGGATGAATTGCATGATCAATTAGTACTTGGGTGGTTTAGCAAAAAAAAAAAAAAATAGTACTTAGGTAAATATGAATGAGCAAGTCTTGTGTGAGAACAACTCACAAAAATGTAAAGGTCACTACTTAGAAATGTAGGGGCCATTTGTCATGAATTGTGACCCTTGCTCCACTAAAAAGTGACCATCGTCTTACCAAAAGTTACGGTAAGACCATTTTAAACAAGTTTTTATGAAGTGGAAACCATAATTATTTGAAGGGTAAAACAAGTAGTCACAACTCACATACTTCATTCCAATGAGTGTGATGAACGGTTTCAATAGAGCATGATTTGAGAGCAAAAACACGCCTCAATATGAGGCCACCTCTATAGTCACGCCTGATATCAGCATGACGTCATACTGGTTTGAGGTGACCTCCCGTTGAGGCGACCTCATATAAGAATTTGTGCTTCCAAAAAGGGAGCAAAGACTGAAAACGAAGTTAGAATAGACACCGCACAGCACAGTAGCTTTTGGCAACTAATAGCTTCTCTGCGGAAACATAGAGCATTAGAATACTTGCCTTTCTAGCTATACTAATGGTACAATCCCCAGCAATTCAAAGCAACTTAAATGCCACGGTTTAAGTACTAGGACTACTTCATAACTGGAAATAGGTTCAACTCTTCAGGCCTTTCGTATAAATGTCAAATGATAAATGAGGGTTAGTTTATCATACAATTGATATTCTTGATAGCAAAATTGTGCAAGATTCAAGTTCGTATACTGATTACCTTGAAGGGGATGGCCCCAAAATGTGACTAACCTAATATCCCAGCACGAGTATTTTACAACAATTGACTTGCTTTTGGGAAGCAGGTCAATAATAAAACAGCTGACAGAACCGCTCTTCCCTCGGTAGGTTGTTCATCTGCATTCTGCAGTGTACAAGTGCAGCTTGGGTCCTTCATTTCACAGAGAATATACAGTTCTAGACTAAGGGAAGCATCCCTTAGAATAGTTTGTCCCCGTGACAGAAAACGGCTGAGCACTTGCAACTGGTAACTACTAACTTGGCTGCTAGTCTCTGCAGCTGCAAGTCGCGCTTCGCGTAGGTCAGACGTTCACTAAAATCACGAACCTTCTCATGCATCACTACCGCTTAATTGAGGCATTAATAGGAATAGGATGTGCCTCCGTGTTGAAAATGAATTTGTCTAATGGCACAAGGTTATTGTCCGAAAATAGTAAGTATAGATATTTCAGTGTCTCACCCAAGAAGAAAGTCTCCATCTTGTCTCTTCTATGAGGAGGAACTACAGTCACGTCATCAAGAGAAGTGTACCCACCAGAATCAACTTTCGTATATTTCTCAAATGCCTCAAATATTTGCCATCCCCATTCACGATACCTGCAGAGTGGAGAACCTTTAGTCTAGATACTAAAATAAACTAAAGCTAATTTACATATCAATGTATCCAAAAATTTATAACATACATGGGGTCTTCTGTGATGCGATACAAGACAAACAATGATTCAACTGTTTCAGGACGCAAAAGGTTGTGACGATCAGCAGGCTTGATTATTATGTCAGTAGAATAATTTGAACTCTTGTTACCACCATCCAGTCCACCTTCGAAGTAGTCCTGTTTGAATCGGGAAATAGTCATAAAGTCTCTGTCGGATAAGCGGATAACACAAATACATAAATAAACAAGAAATGAAGAAGTGTGACACGATACGTGGAAGTACACTGATAAAGGCTGTTGTATAAAAACAAACTATGGATACTAACCTCCACATGGAAGTAAGCAATTTCTGGAGCAAGCCCAGTAGAAGTTACTGAATACATTTCAAAACAAGTCTTCGCCAGATCTTCTGCAAGCTTTAAATTTTCCAAGTCTTCAGAGCTCATTAAGTTGTCCTTCATAGCTTTTGATTTGGTCATGCCTTTAGTGGCACCAAGCGCAAGGGTACCAGGAAGGAAGCACACCTGAGAAGGCAAGTATAATAATTTTGCTTACGAATCAATTCTGTTACAAGTACTTCATTTACATGTACTACATTTCACTTACAGAACACATCACAAGTTCAGAACTACAAGCACTGTCTATTTGACATCTAAAACCTTAATGAGGTACAAAAAGCACCTCTAAAATGCTGATTTCACAATGTATTCGAGAGAGTAGAAATTTTGAAAAGGAAGAACCAAACAAGCCCAATATGTTACAAATGTTATTCAAAACGAGCCACAGAGCCAGCCACCTTGTCAGCTCCATCAATAGTTTCTTGCTGAAATTTGAAGGCATGACTTATGAAGATCGGGGATAGGATGCCACAAAAGACTAGGCCAATTGCTGTCTGAAGTATGAACAGTAGTGTCACTGAATTGCAAGGTGCGTGGGCCCCAATTTTACGCAATATACATATTGTACTTGTGGACCAAATTGATTGGTAAAAGGCCAACCAACGTGCCTGTCCAAGTTTATAAGCAGTCCTCAATGTTGAATTTTAGGCCTGCTAAGATATAATCGACAATCGGTTCGAATCCAAAATAAAATTAGTTGTACTATGAGACATCCAAATACGCAGGAGTCACTACTGTCTTCATGCTTCAGCACTCAGCAGTGTTGAAAACTGAATTTGTGCATATGTGCCACCACTTGTCCCTCATCACTCTCATCATTTCATCAATCAGTGAGCTTGAGACACGTTAATCCAGTAGTTCTCTCTTGGTAATGCTCCACTGCTAGCGCTACCTCTGATGATACTGGATAAGATAGTCAGACTTCCTCTCACCTCACCTAGTTTTCGGGAATTCGAAACTTGTTAGGTCATGTTTCCAGTTGTGGTCCTCGTAAACCTATGAAGTCTCTATCCTTGGTTTAAAGAAGGATGTCATAAGTAGGTGGACAACAGCCTGACGAAGCCTCCAAGGGTCAGCTCTGGCACAACCTAATTTAAGTTCCAGAGACTTTTAGATACTTTGATTAGGGGATTGAATTTCTCTACACATGGTCTAAACTTGGGTTTGACTACGGGTAAATCAAAGGAATTTAAAGAATTGCATCCGATCTCAACCTAGATTACAATCACACGCTTTTGAAGCAATCCCACTTTGGGATCAGGAATCATAGTTCAGAGCGAACTAAGGTTGGAACTTGGAAATCCGACCCATTTAATCTAAGCTGTATCCCTACTACGTCCCAGGATGAGATCATCTCGACGACCAATCTTGCCATGATTACCGAATTTGTACAACTTCCCTTTCTTTTCTTGCAGAAACCAACTCATTCTCCACAATTAACCTTCTCAGACTTTAGAGAAAAGGCCTTACCCACAATCTGAATCAGTTTTGGGACCATTATCCAGTGGAGAATACAAGAGCCAGGCAGGACAGAGAAAGTAAAAAAGTGATACACAACGAAGACTTCCGTGTTTACTTAACATCAGCAATCTAATTTCTACAACCAAACTTCCCATATACTCCCTCCAAACCGCAAAAGATAGGTTTACTTTCTAATTCAAGTAGTGCCAAATTGCAGTCTTGCTTCAATACTACTTATTAGCTTCCTCAGATGCCCAACATAAGTCACCCCATTACCAACAAATTTGACTATCTGTATGGTATCTGCTATTCCACAACAAATTCTAAGGGAGTACAAATATGTTAGTAATTCCGATTTCCTGATCAGAAAGCTTTCCACTAATTATCAGCTTTCCAATTACCTCACAGGTTCTAGTGTCAGACCTCTACCCCCCTCCTACATCCCCCCCCCCCCCCAAACCACCAAAAGACAAAAGCAAAAACAAGAACAGAAAAAATAAGAAATGAAGAAATCCTACTTTTATCTGAAATGCTTATGAAGCAATACTTGAAAACGACGAAGCATTGTAATATTGGATATTCAATATTCCAGCTTGGTAAATTGGATTAGACACAAAACCATTATTTACTTATTCACTATTTAGCAATAATTCAAAGTGTTTTTGCAACATGGATTAGATATGCAGTACAAGGTGCAGGAGGGTGAAAATGGAAATCACTCAAAGTGTTTTAACATGGATTAGATATACAGACAGTACAAGCTTAGTATGGAGTGGGTTAGCAATGCCCCGAAGAAGTCAAAAGGTTCGAAAAGGCAGTTCTTGAGCTTTATGACCATGAAAGATGGGTATGTAAAGAGGTGCAGGCTGTTGATTGAGCTCAAAACGGACATCTAAAGGGTCTGTTTGGCTGTGTTTTACTGACTACTATTGCTCTAGATAGTTCCCACTTCCCGGTGCATAATTTACTCATTCTGGTCACCAAAATCATGACTAGTTTCCAGAATAGTTCAACCTCAGTGTATTTTTCAAAAATCGGTATACGTTAGTGTACTTTCGCTAAACCTCAGGATACCTTAGTAGACTTTCACTAATACTCCGTAATAAAGATTTAAGTCATCTAATAGAGTTAGCTTGTATGGGATAATTAGAGTCCATAAGGTTGACACATATGATAATTGCAGAAATAAATGATAATTGTGGAATTTTAGAGATTTGTGAGGAGGAGCTTTCTGGTACTAAACTAGGTTTTCTCTAAATTTTCTTGAGCTTTCCAAACATGCATGCAATGTTTAAAAAAACAAAAGACATTAACCTCCATCAAAGTTACCAGTAACAAAGATGACGAGCAATAAACAACAATGCTGTTCAGCTTAACAATACAACAATTATTTAGCACATAGTCAACAAGTAAGAAAATACGTACCAAATGATCCATCTTGGGACTGAAGGAACGACTCGCCCCATAAGGTAACTCCCCCACAAAAACCAAGCCATTCGGGATCGACTTTCTAACAAGCAGGTGTCTAACACCCTTCATAGCTTCTTCATACATATTATGTAAATATGTCAAGTTATTATTTTTATTTGCTCCCTGTTGAAGCCAAACTTTCAATAGGTATTCATAATAGCTGTCACCACGTGATCCCAATCTAATATTCTCTCCACTAAATTGACCAGTTTGAGGGCTGCAAAAACCACCCAAAGAAAAATATTACAAACAAAAAATGATAGGTTTCCCTCAATAAGAAGATTTCTGAGCAAAATCAACTAAGTATTTTGCTACTCCTAATATGCAGTTTGCCAATATGTCACATGCCTGACTCCTGAAACATTCATTATACAACAATAAAAAAAAAAAAATTAAAAAAAAAGAAGAAGAAAAGGGCAAGTTGCATGATGAGAAGCAGACATTTCTGTAGAAATGTTTTCACTAGCTATAAGGATGAAAACAGAAATATATAGCATGAAGAAACCAATCACTTATAAGCTATATAATAGGGTGAGAGAAAACTCAAAACAGGCATCCAAATTGGCTATATGAGTACATCTTTAAGACCAGGAGTCCAGGACCATCTCTATTCTCCCATTACTAAGCAATATTACCATATAACAACCTCTAACCCTTACATTGCTTTTGCCCTATTAATGACTTTGCTGCTATGTTTTTCCTTTTTGTTGAATCTTCATCTCTTATTAGCTGCCACACATTTCATGTAGACTTTACTTTCAACTATGTTATAGCACAGCTTCCCGTTATTACAGGATTTATCAAGGGTTATATGCTCAGGTTCTCATCTTTGTTAAATGTTTCCAAACCTGTACAGTGAGTCTCCAAATACGATTCACCAAATACATTTCTAGATTGCAAAACCCCAAAACAGATTTCGCTATTATCTATGTATTTTTTATACTTTTCTATGGATGCAGTGGTCTGCATAACATACTGTTGACTCACAATGCCTAACATGTTATGTCGCCTTCACATTTGTTTCAACTCTATTTGGTTGAAGAATTCACCTAACTCAGAAGCAACATTTCTTTGTTTATCACTGACATTACTGTACCCTTCTATTGAACAGAATGATTTACATGACATCCTTTGAAGGTTACTGGGGACTTTAGAGGGTTGCTACCTTTCTGATTGGAGAAAATCTTGTCCACTTGTGCTGTACTCTTTTCCGTCTCTGTCATAGAATAACTTGTCTTTCTATATTTAAAGAAAGATACTGTTTTACCTAAAGTGGGAAGGGATTATTCAATGTTACCTTCTCTTTATCATTTATACTTTGTATTGTTTTGTTTCTCATTTCATATTGACCCCACAGAGAAAGTTTATGCATCCATCACTGGTGAATTGTGGAGGCTTGGCTAGATAGTTTTTTAGTTATTGTTAGATACGAAAAAATTGTATGAATAGCTACTAGAGTTACAGCCAAGAGCTTAATAAACTACAAATTAGCCCAATTTCATTGGACCTCGGTCATTGAATAGCTACTAAAAGCCCCTGCCACCCACACCCTAAGCTAAGTATAACTCGTTCCCAGATCAAATCTATCCACAAAGCATTACACTATAGGACTTTCTTCTTCTTCCCTCTAACAAACTCTATAGAAACACCACTACAGTAGAATGAATCACCCAGCTCTCCCTAGACACACCAAATAGCTTTTTCTTAAAGAAAACCTGCCACCTCACACTGTAGGACCATGCGTAACAAAAGTCCACTATACGCACATACTGGTCAAATCAACCATAAGCTAGCTACAGTTGCAACATACAGAGAGAGAGAGAGTTCATATCACAAATGTGGAAAGTGCCTCCAGAGAGCACCTAAAAAACATAGAGTTGTAACGAGATGCATAAATCAGAAAGTAGAAAAGAAAGAAACCATGGGAGATTAGAGTATACCCCCTAACTTATTGAATTTAACGATGAAAACCAGCTGCAACTTAATCTTTTGTGTGAATATTAAATGAGAGTTTGTGGTGAATACCTTATGTAAATAGGAACAAGTCCTTCTACCTTAGGTAGAGTCTTTATATGCTCCATAACCTTCATTGCTTCGATGCTATACTTTGGATCACCAGATACCTCACTGAGATAGTTAAACTCCAGCTGTAGTGTAGAGACTTCCGATGTACTGCTCAACCCATCAGAAGCTGGATGTGCTGACTTATCTCGCAATACCACATCACTGAAGGGAATGGGGGTGGGGCTGGAGGTAAAAGCAAAAAGCAAGCGATCAGCTAGCATTCTAGCAGTTTCTAGATACACACTTGGCTTGGGCCCCACATGGGTTGGTGCTACAGTTGGTCCCCCACTTAAATGATAAGCACTTAAAAGACCACCTAAAACACGAATCGTAGTTTCAAATAAATTGACCTGGCCTTTTTTGCTGATCCGTTCTGCGAGGTGTGTTTCAACCCACGTTCCAGCTTCAGAAACAATATCATCAACACCCATTATCATTGCCGTATCTAAAGCATCCACAACAGTTGCACCAAGGCCTCCTAAACCATCAATTCCCCTTTTTCTTATTGGCATAAGTTCATCAGAACCCATTGCATAGTTTTTATAACCAGACCATGCATGAATAAAAGCCTCTCTAACTTTTTTCTGCTTGTCCATCCATTTTGACGCTTCGGCATCATTAGGGTGAGAATTATTACTCCCACGCATTTCATCAGGCGTTAATCGAGGGGGTAGCCGGGGTAGCCTTGGTGGTTTCCGAAAGAATCGCTTAAGTCTGCTACTAGTATCCAAAGTCACATTACCTTTATCCTTTTTGCTATTATGGTGTACATCATTGGCAGGAGTACCATGTCCAGAATGTGAAAGCACGAGATAAGCAAGTCCAAAAAGCATTATTACCACCAGAAACTTCCCAGTGCTACATCTCAGACATTCACGTTTAACATTGTTGCTAAGAACTGTCTGGTTCAGCACCTGTGAAACATTTACACATAATTGAACATAAACTTAATCCATTATCTAACAATTTTCTCCCATGTCATAAACAAACTAACCTAGCAAATCAACATCTAGTTTTCCTAGTTGGTACGCTCTTTAATCGGCGGTACATAGCCATAGTACAATGCTACTTTCTGGTCTCTAGGTAAGCATAATAACTAAAAATCAACCTGAAGCCATATTCAATTTTACATATCATGTGACTCATGAATAATAAAATGAGGGTAATTATCTGTTTATAAGCCAATCAATGCTAATATTTGTGTAAAACAGTATCCAGATCAAGATATTTTTTTTTTTTTTAATTGCTTCTTTGCAGGCAAGAAAGTACATCAGTACATGTATGTATCTCTATTAACAACAGATAATGAAGCAAAAATAACCAAATGAAATAATAAATTCTTCAATCTAAGTAATGTATTTAAAATACGTGAAGCTCAATATGTTAGTTCGTTGAATCAATAACAAGTTAAATACTGCACTCAAACTGTAATAAAGCATAATAATTTAACACCCAAAGAAAAAATGAATTTGAAAATGAAAGAGAATAATAACAATAACAAAATTAAAAAATAAAAATTTGCACCTGGGAGAAGGATCGATGGCGGAACTTGGCATTGTCATAACCAACATCTTTCATGGAATAAGGCAGAGACTTCGACATCTCCCAATCTATTGATTTAATTCCCAATCAAAAAGGGAAATTGTTTCCCCCTTTTTTATTAGGGTTTTAATTGGAGAAAAAAAAAACCTCAAAATGATGATGAGAGGAACATAATTGAAATTCGGATCGAATTTAAAATTAAATGTTGGGATTTTTGAACAAATTTCGTGAAGTTTTTTTTGTTTTGTTCGGATTGGGATCAATAGAATTTAGGCTACGTAATCCAATGATGGTGTCTGATCCCGAAATTCGGTGGATTGAGATCTTGGGAGGAGAGAGAGAGAGAGAGAGAGAGAGAGAGAGAGAGAGGTTCGTGACTGACTCACTGAGTCACTGGGTCAGCTGGTGTGTGTGTGATTTGTCTTCCTAATTCAAACTTACTTCAACTTCCAACCCAAGTCAACACGCCATGTAAGATGTAATAAAACTCTGGCATTTTCCATTTCAATAAGAGTGCGTTTGGATACTAATATTTGATTTAAATTTGATGAATTCGATTCTAAAATTTGAAATTTTGCAATTCAAATTCAATTCAGTTGTTTGGGAAAACAAGGAATTTCAATTCACAAATTTAAAATCTGAATTTCTTGTTTGGGTAAATATGCAATTTCAATTTCAAAATTTGAAATCCAACCAATGTTTGGCAAAATATGCTCTTTCATTTGCTGAATTTGCACATAAATTAATGAAAAAACACAATTGAAATATCATTTCCATTGATATTTGTACATACAATCATGACTCAAGCTCTCAATCACTTATGACAATCAAGAAAAAAATTACAAAATACACATAAATTAGCCCAATTTTTTTCAATTACTGTGACACAAGAGAGAGACTCAGAAAAGAGAAAATGGCAACAGACTGTGACACAAGAGAGAGACTCAGAGACCACAAATCGATCAGATTCAGATCTCAAATGCCCAAATTAACTGTACAAATCGCTGTTTTTCTACTGAGTTCACTCGGAGTCTACTCGATTTTCATCCAGATCTTCGTTTTAGAAGTTTCAATTGTAGTTTGAGGCTAACTAGAGTGAAAGAAGGAAAAAAAAAAAAAAACCAAAAAACAAAACCACCCGATTTTTTCATCTCCCAGCCCCAATTTCTCCATGAAAATATAACTATCTTTAGCCTCAAGCTTGAAATTAAGCTTACAGTTCGTCTTTGCAGCTGTCTCTATTTATAGTTGAAGCAATTTCATTCCAATTGCTTTTTTCATGATCTGGATTTTAAAGGAAAAATTGTTCGACCGCCATTAATGGCGGGCTCGAGGATGGAGAAGACGGGAGAGGCCTTCGTCGTCGATGAGGCCTTCGCCGTCGATGAGGCCTTCGCTGGCGACGATTTCGAAGTTTCGGTACCGGAATTCGAACACGACGTCACCGTCCCCGTGGATTATCTGCAATTCGATGATGACGTCACCGTCGATGTCGATTCGCCGGAATTGAACGCCGGAGATTTCTACGACGGCGATGATGATGGAGAAGACGGGAGAGAGAGAGGGAGAGGGAGAAGAGAGAGAGAGAGAGAGAGAGAGAGAGAGAGAGAGAGAGAGAGAGAGAGAGAGAGAGAGAGAGAGAGAGAGAGAGAGAGAGAGAGGTGGAAGCAGGGGAGGAGAGAGAGAGGAGAGAGAGTGGTGTGGGTTTGTATTGTGATTTGTGAGGTGGGCTGAATTTCAAATTGATAGTGTTTTGGTGTGTATTTGAAATACAAGCTTCAAAGGCCTATCCAAATTACTTCAGATTTGGCCCAAATACAAATGTCTAATATTTTGGATTGCCAAACACCTGATTTGGGCCAAATGAGAAATTTGAAATCAAATAGCCATATCCAAACAGGCCATAAAGATCTTTCATTTTCTTTTTGAATTTTGGGAAACCCTGAAACTATCATAAAAACTTGTATGAAACTTCTATTATGATGGGATGATTTTTTTAAAAAATAAGGGTGTCTAATATAGGTTTTGGTATCCAAAGTTTCACCTATCCGATAATAATAATCCCAAGATGGGAAATCTATGTCAAGAATTCCAAGTGATCAATTGTCCCATAATATTGGTCCAATTGCTAAGACCGTTAGCATGCCGTTACATTTTTTGATTAATAGTATAGTTATAATTAATTATTACATTATTGTTGTGATTATTAGTAACTTTCACGAATAAAACAACTTAGAGATAAATAAATAAATAAATAACTTTTTGACAATATTTTGGTTCCTTTCCTACTGACTGTTGTTGTTGGATACCCAGTACCCATCGTTCATCACCCACCATTTCTTTTTTTTTCTCTCTCCTTCGTCGCCGTCGGATCTCTCGTCGAAAACAACAGCCAATGAGCTAGAATTGTCGTTTCTGGATGAGCAGGCTTCTTGCTACACCGTTTTGCCCCTTTAGAGGGTCCATGTCCTTCATTCAGATCCCATATTTTCTCTCTCCTTAGATCAACAACTAACTATGATGGTCAAACAAATTTGGTGATGGCACAAGCCCAACTGATCTTTCTTTCTCCCATTTTCGTTTCACTACCAGCCCCCTCCCTTATTTTATGATTGGTGATAATATTGTTGCTGATGATGTTGATGAGTTTTGAGGGTTCTGTGCAAACTACTCTAGAAAACCCAATCGAACAAAAATGGGGGGAAATCCAAAACAAACTCAATCAAGACATCAAAGACCAAAATCAGAAGATCATTAATGAATCAATAACAAGACCCAGATGAGAAAAAACGGATCAAGAGATTAGTTACCCACCAAATACCTAAAAGAATCAATCACTAAAGCGTCCATTTCAGTTTCAGATTAATTACCCATCGAAAATGAAGAACCCGAAATAATCGATCTTCACTCTCAAATTCTCTCTAGTTTCTCTTTATAACTTCTCTCTAAATCGAGAAAGATTTCACTCACTTCATCTTGTTCAAGGTTTTTTGGGCGGTTAGGAAGCAAGTGGGGCTATGGTGCTCGTGGTGGTGAGCTGGCTGGCGGCGTGGGGTGGTGGTGCTTAGGCGGGCGGAGGATGGTCGGGGTGAAAGTAGGGCGAGGGGGTGCGACTCGGTAGTGGGCTCAAGTGTATTTCATTTACGTTAATTACATAAATAATTAATACTAAACTCTTTCATTTCTTTTAAAAATATAGAATATATCATTAATCACCTAAAACTAACGGAATGCTGACGGAGTCACTCAAGGACCAATATTGTTGGACGGTTAACAAGTTCGGATTATTCACATCAATTTTCTATCTTGGGATTATTATTGTTTGATATGCCAAACTTTGGATTATTTTTATCAAATTAATAATAACAATAAAATAACAATAATTACTTTTATAGTTTAATATAATAAATTGTATGCTAAATTATTATGTTCTCTATGTTAAAATATCAAAATTAGTCAAAACTGTGGGAAATTGGGAAAAATTGAGGAAAATTGTATTTTGTAATTAAAACTAGGCAAAACTAGAAACCAATTGAAAGAACATGCCCTTATGGCTAGCTATATGTACTTTGGAGTATATTACGGTCTACAAATGTGTTGCATTCCACCGAACTAAACTAAATAGTAATATGTGAGATAAAAATATACTATCTCTTTAAACTGAATTGAACTACGAAAGTCTAACAAAATATCTTGTGTAAAGTTTCATGGTGAGACAATAAAAAGTCTCGTTATTTAATCGGATTTTAATTCATGTTGGACTTATCACTTAAATAATCTTTTTATTACAATAGAAATTCATGATGATACCACTGTTATTGGAAAGATCTCAAACCTCTCTTTAAAATGAGTCCAATATTGTATATGTTTGGACGATTTTTAAATGAGTAAAAATCAGGTTAAAAAACTCAATTTTTTAGTTTAATTTTTTTTCAGGTAAAAGAACAAGCCTTAATGTCCGTGTTACGAGCCACTTCACTTCGTCCACACCTATCGTGAAGGCAATCGAGTCCCACAAAGTTTGGCCAACTATGCTAGGGAGATGACATAGATTTGTATTATCTCAGATGCCGTCCCTCCTCCTTTAGTGTACCTTTTTTTCCGCAATTTTTTGTGCGGAACTACTTTGTTTGGGGTGTCATTTGTGACTTACTACCTTAAAAGTTTTTTTTTTTGTGGGGAACTACCTTAGAAAGCCAAAAAGTTTGTTGACCACTACCCTTGACCATATTTTCGGGTATAATTTTCTTAAAACCCCAAAATACCCTCACATGACCAGCACGTGATCATTTAAATGACCCCAAAATCTACCTTCTTCAACCTCTGCTCTCTCACTTCACATCACCATAACTGCGAGTTCAAGAAGCTTAGTTTGTACCTGACCTGAGTAAACGACTGAATTTTGTTTTCTCTCTTTCTGGTTTGCCATTTAATTAGATCAAGTTCTAAAGATCTGATTTGCTTAGTTAGAACGGGGTATGTACTTGCCAAAATGGGAAAATTGTACCTCTTTCCCTTGAAATCTGATGTTCATTCTGCTGCCCTCAATATCAAATTTTCCTCATGTTTACTTCCTGGCGTTTCCTATGCCATCACTGCTCTCTTTCAATTGCAAGATGCGGTGGTAGAATTATAGAAATGCATTGTCATTTGATTGTAGAGCATATTGGTTTGCTACAAGCCAAAAGTTTATCTAAAGAGGTAACCCTTTCATTTTAGAAATTGAAATGTCATTTACATTCTCGAAGAGGCAAACAAATTTTAGGGATTACACACAAATTATGACTTTTCCCCCTTTTTCTATTGGTTTCATAATGACTAGCCTCTGTGCAGCTGTTTTGAAGTATCACTTTACTGCTCACATCACTTGTCCATGAAGTTTGAATAGCAGCAGGTACACCACATCTACAATTTCCTGCCATTTCGTGCTTCAATTGCACAATTCGAACAAACAATTAAGAAATCCCCAAAATCATAAGCATAAACCCTAATTTTCGATTTTCAAACAAATTTAAACTATTTTAAAAAAAAATCCAGCAGAATCTCATACCTTTCAGAGAATCACTCGTCAATTCTGGGATTGGCTCGTCAATTTTGCAAAAGAGAAGAATGAGAGAGAACTTGAGGAGATCCTTCAATGGAGGTTTGGAGAAGAAGGACGTGCTGTTGGGGGAAGAAAGGGAACTGAATAAAAGGGGGGTTGATAAATGATCACGTGCGCCTCACGTGAGGATATTTTGGGGTTTTAAGAAAATTATACCCGAAAATATGGTCAAGGGTAGTGGTTAACAAACTTTTTGTCTTTCTAAGATAGTTCCCCACAAAAAAAAAACTTTTAAGATAGTAAGTCACAAATGACATCCCAAACAAGGTAGTTCCGCACAAAAAATCAAATTTTATATGTACTCGGTTATAGGTAGTACCATATACCAAACCAGCGCATCACATTTTTATATACAGACCTAGCCCAATTTTTTTCCCCGCTTTCTCCTTCCTTCGTTTTCAAATTATGTGATTTCAGTTGCACAAGAGAATTCGATTTTGGCGATTTCAGTTGTGCTCCATTTCTTTCCAATTTCATTTGAGCAATTTCACTTTCTCTCCTTCTGTTTACTTATAACATATGTTTGCAATGCTCTGTTGAAACCCTAAATTTCTCCTCATTTGTTTTTCCCCCTTTCTGAAGCTTTGTTACAGGTAATTTCTACTTTTTGTGTTATTATTTAACTGATTGCTTCATTTTGATTTCAGTTTTGTGTATTTCGACTTTTGATTTCGAAATTTTAATGTTCGCTTTTCTTTTGTAGTGTTGAAATGAATAAAAGAGAAGAGTTGTGTGATGTAGATTCTAATGAATCTACCTTCTACTCATAGAGATGATGATGCTCATATGAGGTATTGTTGATGTTTATTTTTTGATTTAGTTTTGTTTTGAAGTAACTTGTGCTGTTTTTTTTTTTTTTTTTTCAGGATCTTGCGTATGAATTATTCTGTATGTTTGGAATACATTAGATGAACTTGAGCATTTTTCTGATTTTTTTTTTTGAAGTTTTTTTTCCTAGTGAATCTTAATTGGTGTCCCAATGAATTCGAATGGTTGTATGAATGAATGTTATACTGTGTTTATTGATGAAGTTGATATATATTACTTCTTCCGTACCCATGAAAATGTTCACGCTAGTTTTTTCAAGGTCAAACTTTACAAACTTTGACCACCAATATGTCCAAAAATATAAAGATTTATAATGAAAAAAATACTTGGATTCAATTTTAATAGTACTTTTGAGAAATCGTAATTTTATAATCTATAAATTCATATAATTGTAATTATTTGTGGTCAAAGTAGTGTCTTGGAGACCGTGAAAAAACTAGTGTGAACATTTTCATGGGACGGAAGAAGTAATTGAATTCTAGGTTAAGATGTAATGAATTTGGAGATATTCTGGGAAGTCTTTTATTAAAACATGTGGCCATCAGCATACATTTAACTGCTAAACCGCACAAAAAAGAATACTCCACATGAACCACTATCTCAATACCGCCTATATTTCTCAGAAAATGTCTAATTTTTGCAGGATACTTGTTGCTATCTTTTAATTTATCCACCATTCAACACCATCTTAGAGCTCGTTTAGCCTAACAAGTATTCGTAATAGTTGAATTGACATTAAGGCAATTTAGTTTCAAAGTAATCAAATTCTCGACCAATGAATATTATATTTTCACCCAATGAATTTCAGTTATTTTTACAATGAAACCCAGCGTCATACAGTTATTGTCTCCCAATGAATATCATACTGTATCACAATGATCTGCGCTGTAGTTTATAATGAATTTCAGATTTATTTATGAGATACGTAGTTTATTTTCTTAGGATGTGCGCTGAAATATTTGTTTTTTCTGTGGATTTAGTAGACCAGTACCTGTTTCCGTTGTTAAACTAGCAAGCATTGCTCAAGGAACAAACACAGAACAAGTTCTTGCTAAGTTCAAGTGGTCGACCCAGAATGTAAACCGATGAAGTTCCTGCTCCAGCTGAGAAAGTTATTGATCTGCCTTATGGTGTTCTTTATGTACCAGTGTGTAATGTTGTAAGTACTCCTAGTACTTCAAAAGGAAAACGCTATTCAAGAGAGGGTTTTAGTAAGAAAACTATTGCATCCAAAAAGAAGTTGGTGTCAACTGATTCTAAGGGAAAGAATAAGATTATCGCTGCTGATAGTGATGACTGTTGCAATATAAGAGATGTTGTAGCACAACCGCAGCCTTATGATCTTAGACATAAAGCAACCCTAGAAAAAAATAGTAGCCTATAACGTAGTTGCTCGTAATTCTCATGCGAAGAAGAAGGGTAACAAAAACCGGCATGTTGCTCTTAGTCATGTTGTACCGGCAGCTCCTTCTCATTTGAGGAAGAGACGTAAAGGGGGTCTAGCTGATTCACCTTTAACAACATTGAGGACTCGAATGTCTCCTTATAGCCTGTATGAAATGCTAAGTAAATTGACCGATGAACAACGTGAGATAATGAAATCTATACGATTTGGAGGTTTTTTTTTTGTCAAAATAAACTCATATTATTAATAACCAAAAAGGCATGACATTACAATTGGCGGTGTGACTCTCCCAACCAAATACAGTAAAAGACCATAATCTCTACACTGGATGCAAAGCTATCAGTAGACTCATATTTGGCATCTTCTAGGAAGGGTACAAATAGGTTCCTCATCATTCTAGCAGCATACCAGCATTTTACATTTGAGGATAACTATTTAATTTCAATAACATTTTTTCCCATTTCTGGTATCTAGCACCCTTGAGATGAAGCTCTCTGACAATACATTGAAGTATCCCTGCAGCTGTGGGTATTTCCTGTGCAAATCTCAACCTATTCCTGGCAATCCAAACATGATAAACAACAGCAGCAAAGAGGAATGAAATAATGCATAAGCGAGGTTTGCTGTTCTTGACAGTCTGCTGCATCCAAAGTACCTCTGCATCCCAGTTGAGTGGTTGCCTTTTAATCTCAGTCCATTGTAACAGAGCTTTTCAAATAGCACAAGAGAAAGGACACTTGAAAAACAGATGGTCTAAAGTTTCATCATCACCTGTATCACAGAGAGAGAAAGCTGCTGGGATCTGCATACCCCAGCTGATACATCTACTGGCAATGCTCAGCCTACCATGCAATGCAAGCCATAGGATAAACCTTTGTCTAGGAATCAGACCAGGCATTAAGACTAATCTTTTCCAGGGTACAGGAGAGGAGGGAGCTTTGATAAACAGATAAGCTTTCTGAATCTTGAACTTCCCCTGCATAGTAAATTCAGTGAGATGTTTACCTGCAGCCTGCCCATCTCCCAAGTAGCCCCTGCTATCAATAATTTTCCTAACCAACCACCTAGCTTGAGCTGGTAGGTCAGTTTGTAAAGCATCTCTCTTCTTCAAATAGTATGAATGCACCCATTGTACCCATAGCTTGTCTTTCTTCATTGTGATAGCCCATAACAGTTTACAGAGGGCAGCCTTGTTCCATGCTTCAATATCAATGATGTTCAGACCACCATCAGTGAGGGGAGCACAGAGTCTATCCCACGCAACAAGTGACTTTTTAGAAGTGGAAGCTTGACCTGTCCAAAGAAAAGATCTACAGGCAACTAGACAAGCTTAATCACTTTCTTAGGCAGAAGAAAATATTTGAGACCAATATGTTTGCATGCCAAATATCACACTGTTTATCAACTGCAAACGACCACCATAGGAGAGAAACTGTGATGTCCAACAGTTAATCCGTGCTAAAATTTTCCCCACAAGAGGCTTACATTGCATAAGAGTGAGTTTCTTGGAGGATAAGGGAACTCCCAAGTACTTAAAAGGGAGGGAGCCAACAGCAAAGCCAATACTCTGGGTAATAATAGCTCTATCCTCAGTTGATACCCCAGCAGTATAAATAGAACTTTTCTCAATGTTTGCAGAAAGCCCAGAGACTTGAGAGAAGTGGTTGAAAGCCTCAAAGAGCAGTTTCACTGAGATTACATCACCTCTACAGAATAGGAGCAAGTCATCCGCAAAGCAAACATGAGTAATCCCTAGTTTCCCACATCTTGGGTGGAAATTGAAGTCAGGATTCTTACTGAGTTGCTTCAGTGACCTATTAAGGTATTCCATAGCCAAAACAAACAAGAGAGGGGACATTGGGTCACCTTGCCTGAGCCCTTTCCTAGCTTCAAATTGTGGAGTGAGACCTCCATTTAACAGCAATGTGTAGCTCACAGTTATCACACAACTCATAACCCAACCAACAAATTTATAAGGCAGCCCAAATTCAAGCAAAAGCATTTCCAAGAATCTCCATTCAATGGAGTCATAGGCTTTTTTTCAAATCAACATTTAGCATGCACCTAGGGGAAACCCCCTTCCTAGTATATCCCTTGACTAATTCATGACTTAAAATCACATTATCAAGGATATGCCTACCTTCAATAAAAGCAGACTGTGCAGGACTCACCAACAAATCAACAACACTTTTCAGTCTATTGGTGATTATTTTTGCAATGATCTTGTATAAAGTAGAGTAGCAGGCGATGGGTCTAAAGTCTTTCACATGTGTAGGCTTCAAAACTTTAGGAACAAGAGTCACAGTAGTACAATTAACAGATTTAAGCATTTTCCCATTTGCAAAAAACTGTTTTACAGCAGCAGTAATAGCAGTACCAATCACAGGCCAATAAGCTCTAAAAAATTCAGATGGGAAGCCATCTTTACCTGGTGCTTTATCTGCTGGTAGCTTCCAGAGAGCTTGCTTGATCTCCTTATCAGTAACATCTTTGACAAGGTGTTGTTGATGAGTCAAAGTAAGAGCATGCCCATCCCTAGCAATGCCAAGATCAATAGTAGGCAGCTCTTTTGCAGATGTACCCATGAGATTAACAAAGAAATGAGTGAATTCCTGTTGTATCTCAGTAGGAGAAGTGAGTTTATTACCCAGCTCATCATAGATAGAAACAATTTTATTCATAGATCTCCTGGCCTTCAGTTGGGCATGGAAAAATTTTGAGTTTTGGTCTCCCTCCTTTATCCAGGTTGCTCTGGATTTTTGTGTTGCAATTTTTTCATCAAGGGAAGACCATTTATCCAGCTCACTACAACAGCTTTTCTCCAGTTCAATAAGCTATGGGTTAAGCAAATCATTCTTCAGGTTATGTTGAACATTTTCCAGAGCAATTTGAGCAGTAAAAACTCTACTTTCAACACCGTTCAGATTTTTTGTAGACCACGAGCTAGATTGGCAATGTTCTTCAGCTTTTGCCAAACTTGAAACATCTGCACCCTAACAATATCTTCCTCCCAGACTTGTGAAACCAGGTCACTGAATTCCTGCTGAGAAATGAGAACTTGAAGTAACCTGAAGGGCCTAGGCAAAGAGATACTGGGAGTATCAGTGGCTAGCAAAATAGGAGTATGATCTGAGATGTGAGGATTAAGATAATCAGCTTCCAATTGCCCATAATTAAGCATCCATTGTGCATTTCCCAAAGCCCAATCAATATGACTATAAACCCTCTCCTCCTCCCTTTGCTTATTACTCCATGAGTATTCCCACCCTTTACTCTTCAAATGTTGCAGACCCATAGTGTCATTTAAACCTTGGAAATCTTTAGTTTCATTTTCATGGACTGGAGCTCCATTCAATCTATCATTTATTGAGAGCACAGCATTGAAATCACCAACAATAACCCAAGGGTAAGTATTGGTTCCCAGAAACTGCAATTGAAGCCACAAATCAAGTCTCTCAGCAATAGAGTTCAGTCCATAAACAAAAGTAGCATGTGCCTTAAAGTCAGATTGTAGGTCAGTAACAAGGCAATGGATAAACTGTCCATGCGTACTTAGGACCTACAGATCCAGTTGACAAGCCTTCCACATGACCCAAATCCTCCCATTACTAGCATGAGTATAATTATGTACAAATTCCCAACCATTTGCAACTTTCTTGCTAATTTTTTTTTTGCATTTTTCTCTTTTACTCTTGTCTCAAGACATCCAAAGAGACTAACCTTATTTTTAAGCAAAAAAGATTTCAGTTTTTTTGCTTATAAGGCTTATTCAGCCCCCTAATATTCCAACTCACTATAATCATGGGGGGTTTTGATGTTGGGACTGGGAGCAACTACCCTTCTCTTGTAGTTCTCTGGCATTTTCAGAATAAGTCTCTAAAACTTCAAAAGAATTATATGCAGCAACATTCTCAACTTCATGTTGCTCTTGTGGTGTAGCATTACTAGAAGTTTCATGAAATATAACAATTTCTTTTCCTTTGTTCATAACATGAGAGGCAAGAACCACTTCAATAGGCTCTTCAGTAGGCTGGGGAGCAGCAGGAACAGGAGGCCTGGGCTTCCAAACTTGCTTACTTTTCTTTCTAGCAGCCCTACCTGCAAACCCACCAGGTTGCTGCTGTTGTTGCCCAGGATTGAGCCTAATAGGCCCTTGAGATTCAGTAGCAAGATGACATTCACCAGATAAGTGGCCAAACTTGATGCAATCAGTACAAAATCTGGGTTTCCAATCATAATCAATTTGTTAAGTAACCACACTCCCATCAGATTTTTCCACTGGCATCTCAGTTGGCAATGGTTTTGAGACATCAACATCAATTAAAATACGAGCATAAGCAATTCTCTCCAAATTTGCAGTAAGCGCATCAGTTTGTATTGGATATCCCACAAAACTTGCAATACGACTAAGATTTTCAGGTTCCCAGCAGTGTACAGGCAAGCCAGGGAATTTAACCCACAGGGGAATTACACGCAACAAATCTTTATCAAAAATAAAATCAGGCTCCCAATTTCGTAGCATAATCAAATGATTATTGAAATAATAAGGTCCCGATTTTAAGATCACATCTCTATCAGCAATTGATTTAAACTTGAAAATAAAGTATCCATCAGGGTGCAAATGAACTCTTGGTTGATCAACAAAATGCCATACACCTTGAACAAATTGTAGCATATCCTTGAAAATGGGGGAATCCCCTAAAACGTACCCGATTAGTGCAGAGCTCCAAGCTGCTTCTTGCTCCTTGAGTGTGACAGGGTTGAGTTTGACCACAAGAGAGTCGCCCTTCATCACTGGAGGAACAAAAGAGAGAGACATGCCCTTCCTCGTTGAGCGATTGTCACGGTTGGGGTTTTCATTGACTAGTACTTCAACCGGCACAGCAGGTATTTCTACCGCCGCTGCTGGTGTTTCAATCGCCATAGCATTACCTTCAGGTGTGGGTTGTGCAGAACTATCTGAGAAGGTCAATTTCCGAGCTGCACTTCCTGGCACCGGAGCTTCATCTTCCGAAGGGTCATCAGATACATGACCATCCTCCATATTTCCCAGTTCACCCGGAAGCCAACTACCAAATTGAAGTGGCTCCAATGATTTTTCTATGCCCGATTCAGGGGTAACCATCTGGATCCTGCCTCCCGGAGGTTTACTACCTGAATTCTTCTTTTTCCAGCGACCGTTAAGCGACATTGGAGCTCCGATGGTGCACGATAGTCGAACCCACTTAATCGTGCGCCTGTAGAGCTTTTTCCTTCCTCCTGTATACGTCGTGGGTCGTTCGTGTTCCTCTTCTTGTTCTTGATCTTTGTTGTCTATCTTCGATTTGGAGGTTTTCTTAAGCTAGATTTTAATTCCATTGATATGAAGCTTGCTTATTGGCTTGTTGATAACTTTGATGTTGATTCCCTCTCATTGAAACTTTAAGATGGCCAAACGTTACATTTTACAGAGGAGGATGTGTATTTGACTTTTGGTCTTCCTTGGGTCATAAATCTGTTGTTGTAGCTAAGACTGATAATGTGAGTTCAGAGTTTCATTCATTTTTAGAAAAATAAAGAAAGAGATGGGGTGTTCATTGTGTTGATAAAGCACAAAATATTGACATCAATGATGATAATGGAGCTGAAATTGGACATAATGAAGGTCAGACGCCAAAAAAGAAAAAGAAGAAGGTTGGACTGAGTGCTCTTGCCACCGTTGTTATGCCTATTAGATTGATTGAGTGGGGAGATGCTGGAGAGGATTTTAAGCGTGATTTTGTTTTGTTTGTTGCTGGAACATTTATGCAAGGCCTCCAAATGCGTTCATGTAATCAATGATGATAAAAGATCACAGAGTATAATTGGAGCATATGAAATTCTTTACAATAAACTATGTCAGTGAACTTAGCGAGACTGTTTGTTATGAATTCATTGAGATATTATTAGATATGCATTGAATTTCATATTCTTTAGAAAAGAATTTGGACTATTTTGATTGAATTCAATGCATATCTAATAATATCTCAATGAATTCATAACAAACAGTCTCGCTAAGTTCACTGACATAGTTTATTGTAAAGAATTTCATATGCTCCAATTATACTCTGTGATCTTTTATCATCATTGATTACATGAACGCATTTGGAGGCCTTGCATAAATGTTCCAGCAACAAACAAAACAAAATCACGCTTAAAATCCTCTCCAGCATCTCCCCACTCAATCAATCTAATAGGCATAACAACGGTGGCAAGAGCACTCAGTCCAACCTTCTTCTTTTTCTTTTTTGGCGTCTGACCTTCATTATGTCCAATTTCAGCTCTATTATCATCATTGATGTCAATATTTTGTGCTTTATCAACACAATGAACACTCCATCTCTTTCTCCATTTTTCTAAAAATGAATGAAACTCTGAACTCACATTATCAGTCTTAGCTACAACAACAGATTTATGACCCCGAGGAAGACGAAAAGTCAAATACAGATCCTCCTCTGTAATATGTAACTTTTGGATATCACAAAGTTTCAATGAGAGGGAATCAACATCAAAGTTATCAACAAGCCAATAAGCAAGCTTCATATCAATGGACTTAAAATCTAGCTTAAGAAAACCTCCAAAACCTATAGACTTCACTGCCTCACGTTGTTCATCGGTTATTTTACTTAGCATTTCATACAGGCTATGAGGAGACATTCGAGTCCTCAATGTTGGTAAAGGTACACTAGTTGGACCCCCTTTACGTCGCTTCCTCAAATGAGAAGGAGCTGCTGGTACGACATCACTAAGAACAACATGCCGCTTTTTGTTACCCTTCTTCTTCACATGAGAATTACTAGTAGCTACGTTATAGCCTATATGCTACAATTTTTTCTGTGGTTGCTTTATGTCTAAGATCATAAGACTGCGGATGTGCTACAACAGCATCTCTTATATTGCAATAGTCAGCACTATCAGCAACAATTATTATTCCCCTTAGAATTAGTTGACACCAACTTCTTTTTGGATGCAACAGTTTTCTTACTAAAACGCTCTCTTGAATAACGTTTTCCTTTTAAAGTACTAGGAGCACTTACAACATTACACACTGGTACATGAAGAACACCATAAGACAGATCAATAACTTTCTCAGCTGGAGCAGCAACTTCATCGGTTGACATTCCGGGCCACTTGAACTTAGCAAGAACTTGTTCTGTGTTTGTTCCTTGATCAATGCTTGCTGGTTTAACAACGGAAACAGGGACTGGTCTACTAAATCCATAGAAAAAACAAATATTTCAGCGCACATCCTGAGAAAATAAACTACGTATCTCATAAATAAATCTGAAATTCATTACAAAATACAGCGCAAATCATTGTGACACAGTATGATATTCATTGGGAGACAATAAATGTATGAAGTTGGGTTTCATTGTAAAAATAACTGAAATTCATTGGGTGAAAATATAATACTCCCTCTGTCCCAGGATCATCTTTACATTAGACTTTTTAAGGTCAAAGTTTGTGAACTTTGACCACTTATTTGTGAAAAGTTACAACATTTTACAATGTGAAAATAGTATTGCTAGATTCATTTTAAAAAGTATTTTCAAAATATCATCTTATTATAAGTTCTATAATTATGAAATCATAATTATTCATGATAAAAGTAGTGTCTTTGAGACCGTGAAAAGTCCAATGTAAAGATAAACTTGGGACAGAGGGAGTATACATTAGTCGACAATTTGATTACTTTGAAACTAAATTGCCTTAATGTCAATTCAACTATTACGAATACTTGTTAGGCTTAACGAGCTCTTAGCTAGATGGTGTTGCATGGTGAATAAATCAAAAGTTACCAACAAGTATCATGCTGAAATTAGACATTTTCTGAGAAATATAGGTGGTATTGAGATGGTGGTTCATGTGGAGTATTCGTTCTTATGCGGTTTAGCAGTTAAATGTATGCTGATGGCCACATGTTTTAATAAAAGACTTCCTAGAATAGCTCCAAATTCATTACATCTTAACCTAGAATTCAATTAATATATATCAACTTCATCAATAAACACAGTATAAGATTCATTCATACAACCATTCGAATTCATTGGGACACCAATTAAGATTCACTGAAAATATATAAGGTCATTAGAACTACAAGAACACAGATAAGTACTTATCTTAATTGCAATGAATTGAAGACAAAGAGGACTATTCAAATTAAAGAAAAAAGCATACTACATGTCATGAATAACAGGAAAAAAAAAAAACAGAAAAATGCTCAAGTTCATCCAAAGTAGTCCAAACACACCGACTAATTCATACATAGGATCATAAAAATAAAAAAAAAAATAGAAAAAAAAAACAGCACATATTACTTCATAACAAAATATAAATCAAAACATAAACATCAACAATACCTCATATAAGCATCATCATCTCCACATGAGTAGAAGCTAGACTCATTAGAATCTACTTCACACAACTCCTCTTTTATTCATTTCAACACTATAAAGGAAAAGCGAACATTAAAATTTCGAAATAAAAAATCAAATATCAAAATACACAAAATTGAAATTGAGATGAAGCAATCAATTAAGTAATAACAAAAAAAAAGTCGAAATTACATGTAACAAAGCTTCAGAAAGGGGGAAAATCAAATGAGGAGAAATTTAGGTTTTCAAGAGAGCATTGCAAACAGATGTTATAAGTAAACAAAAGGAGAGAAAGGGAAATTGCTCAATTGAAATCGCAAAGAAAGGGAGCACAACTGAAATTGCCAAAATCGAATTCTCCCGTGCAACTGAAATCGCAAAGAAATGGAGGGCAACTGAATTGCAAAATTTGAAAAAGAAGGAAAGAGAACGCGGGGAAAACGAAGGAAGGAGAAAGAGGGGGAAAATTGGGCTGGGTTTGTATATAAAAATGGGTTGAGCTGGTTTGGTATATGGTGCTACCTATACTTAAGTACATATAAAAAAATTACGCTCATAATGAGATGATTTTTCGTGACTTCTGTAAAAAACATAGATGACTTATGGACAAAAAGTCGCACTTTGTTCACAAAAGTCGTCCTATCCCACCATAGTATAGTCTTGTACAAGACTTGTTGGCTATACAAATATTTTGATAGTCTTGGTAGACATGTCCCTAATATCGAAGTACCTCGAATCTACATCAGGCGACTTACTGCAACTGCTGCGCATTTGTGGGAATAACAAATCTCTCAGACAACAATTTGATCCGTACTTTCATGAGATTTCAGTGTCACTAAAAAACTACTACCATGTCATAACTCATATCCAGATACAAAATCACATACGACGAAGCTTTACATTATTCACAGTCGAGTCCATTATGATCCTAGAAAGAGTAGGTGATGCAAGAAGCTAGCAATCAATCACCATCTTCCTTCATTGCCTGAATCCTCTGGAACGTTGATGAGCAACCGAGGCAGAGATGTAATCCGAGGAAGATGGAGGAGCAACTCGCCAACAGAGTCCTTCCTCGACATGCCCGGTCCCTGTTTGCAGTCATTACTAAGACCTATCCCACCTTCTGAAGCAGGTCGTCTCTCAGTATCATGAGTCCCACCTGACCCATCGACGTGATTGAGATCTTGGACATCACCAGCAGACAAATCCAAAGCGTTTTCAGATTTCGCCTGCAGATTCTGTACTCTTATGGGCTCCTTTTGCAGAAGGCAACAAAGGGAATTGACTCTTGACATGATGTACTTCTCATCAGAAATTGGTGTAGCTAGGGAGTCACTTAGGAGGTACTGGGTAATATCCTCAAGAATGTTGTTCTTCTCTACCTCGTCGATGGAAGTATTAGGATTGTCCGATCTCATCTGCTCTGATATGCACTGACCGATGTGGTTTACAAGATCGCCAACAGACATTGATGGGTGAAGACCAGGGAGTTTGATTTGGTTCAGAAGATTGAGACCATGGGTTTCATTCATTTTGCTGCTGGCCTCCCCTTCCATCACAAACATCTCTGTGACAAATGGAAACTAAAACTGGTCAGAACTTTACAACACGGCAGGCCAAGTATTTTCCAAAAAATAGAGAATAATATTGACCAGTTATAAATGTCTGCCCATCTTGGGTAGCAACATTATGCTCAGACAAAGTCTACTACGATGAAGAGGCACAAGCAAGACAACATCTGCTGCTACATAAAGCAGCAAATAAGCGAAAAATACTTGGGAGCTAAGACCCCTTTTCTTGATGAGGTTATCTGTTAACCACACGTTATAGTAGTCTACAAAGGACTTAATGATTGATGCTCATGCAGGTATAGAAGTGTAAGAGTCACCTTGACATGCTTAGATGCACTACAAGCTGATAAAACTTCCCATTCTGGATGAGTTTCATTAACATATACTCTTAAGTATTAACAGTTGAGTAACTTCCTACAATCCAGTATATATTTGCAAGTACGAGATAGAAAACAGAAAGAGGATTGGTCTACAGGCCTGCATATGCCAGAATACCAACGAAAAGCCAAACAGGAAAACCTTTTCTTCCCCTGCCCTGACCAGAGGCTACAGAACCACTCCCAAAATTGCAAACACAATTTTCATTACACTCTAAAATTCATCACTTTCAAGCTGGGAAGGGGAAAATGCAATTTCAAAAAGACTGCAGCAGCAATTTTGTCAGACGCAATGTTCAAGGGGATTTGGTGGAGAGGGGCGGGACGCAGGAGCTCAATGGAGATGCATATTTTACTTAATGTTAGAAAAATAGATGCAAAAGGTTTTATCTAGAAAGAAAAATAGATGAAAAAAGAGAAGAATTAGTGCTCAACGTCCATTGAAGTTTACATGGGTGAGAACATGCAATAATTTACATGAAACTGATGCCTCTTCCTGATTTCAACAATGTACCTGAAATGGGAGGATTCCTTTTAGAATTATACTCTGTAGGTGTACCTATAGGGTCTTGGTTCTCAAAATCTGAAGAAGACAATCCAGAAGATGAAACCGTTTCCCTGAAGCCTGAAATGCTGGACGTCATTTCAGTCTTCAACTCAAAACCATGGTCATGGTCACTCTGATCACCAAAAATAGAAACCACTGGTTGAAAATATGGAGTATCTAACACCATTTCAGGCTGTTGACTTAAAAATCTGAGACGAGGATCACATTGCATAAGCTTTTCAAAATGCTTTCCCAGAGTACCCTCAGGGAACTGCAGAAAATGTCGCCTACAGGAAAAAAAATGAAAGGATTATTACGCAACACAAAACATACCATCTATTCCTTAAAGAATACTGACAAACTTGCATATACTAGGATATGGAATGTGAGTTATTTTATTCCACAGTTTTTTGCTTAAGCAATATTATCACTGAAACAGTGAAACCACTAGGGAGTCAAAGATAACATTGCTGCGAAGCTAACAAATTCATCACAGAAAGGAATAACCACAATGGTCTGAAAAATATAAACCAAAGGAGAGATTTCACTGCCAACAAAAAAAAGTCTACCTCACATAATATGGTTTACCATTCAAGTTCCATTCAGTAGGAATGGTGGATAAGATCTATCAATTATCTCATGACGTTAGACATACAAACTTACTGCCCTTCCTTTTTGTATGTTTTCTTTTTCCCGGGGGTAGAGTGTTTAAGTTTACAGGAGAAAACCAAACACAGTTGATGTTTCTATTCATGTCTTGTAAGTCCTAATTCTAACAACTTAGTATGGAAAACATAAGGGCTCTCAATATGTTGAATTCTGTCTGCTGTAAGAACATTATTGTTCACAAAATTTGGTAATGATTACGGTCACATTCTACCAAAAATAAAAAAGCACAAGGGCTCTCAAATCCAGGTATCACCAAATTCATGAACTACTGTTGTCTTGATCAGGATCTTTCATGAGGTAGCTCAAAAATCTAGGCAGATGACATCGTATATGCTCTTGTTAGGTGTCTGTTTCCATCCTTTTTCTCTTCCCTACTCCCACGGTAGGGGGGGAGAGGAGACGAGGAGCAATATCTGACAGGATGACTTAACTAGGGCTAGCAGTCAAAATCCACCTTTAGATTTTAACATTAATAGAAAAACATGCCACAGTTGTGCAAGATGTAAAGTATACTCTACTGGTTACCAAGAACAAATGATCCCGATTCCCGACCCAGCTCCATTGGAGACTTACTCTTAATAGAAAGTTTGAGGGTACTCTATTGTGTCTTAACTCTTAGTTTCACACTTCTTGCATCTTTCTCCTCCTCTGCAATATTAGTTTCAAATGCTAATTACATATTCTTCATACATGGAATATAATGTTTAGTCTACCAAACACATATGCTAATAAAAAAAAAAAAACTGCAGTACATCATTCCGTCACTAAATATCATTTCTCGAAGAGGTGCTAAGCTCTATCTTCATTATAATCCAATCATTTTCTAAGTCCATTAGTTGTCAAAAGCTCAGCTAAGATCAGATTGCCAATTTGAGAACCAATTTTCACAAGGACCATGCTAACATACCATGGTGTTTCAGTTTGATAGTGAAACATGAACCAGTACGCGTGTTCAAGAACAAATTCACAGGGGGATCACTAAATTACGCAACACTGACATATCAAATGGTTCTATGTGCCAAACTAAAAGGAAAACAACTAGAAAAGCTAGAAAGAACTTGACGCACAGATTTAAAAATTGAAAAGAAAAGAAAAGAAAACTTGACACATTTTCTTACAGGATATGTCAACCTTAATTGTATGCTAAGTGTACACAGAATTCCTATAATAAAAAAAATGTACACAGTGACAGAACCCAAACCACGTCACGAGATAGTACTCAATTCTAAGTCTAGTCTCAAGCCATACAATACACACAGCTCTAATTGCACAAAACAAAATGAAAATACTAGAAGAAAAGTAGAATATCTCAAAAAATGTCTCTTAGATAAGATAGAACAACTGAATAAGTGAATGAGGTTGTTAAGAAAATATCATCAGAGGTTGCTCATGCCTCATAGAATAGATTATAAAAAGCAAGAGACATTTCCTTCACTGGGTTAAAGGAAGAAAAAATCTCCATTCAAATGTCCCAATATAATTACGACCAATAGGATGCATCAGTTAGACCACAAATACATTTCTCTCCTATGAACGACCTTCTTATCAGAGTACAACCTACTTCTTAGATTCAAATGCTACTCCCTACTTGTGACACTTCCCCAAAAGGCATGCCAATTACTATATGAGACACATCATGCGCCTATCATATGTAGATACATAAGAATCAGCCAAAACAACCATTTAACTAATTTTCCTCTCATTGTTGCATACTTGCATCTTATATGGTATCCAGTCAATAATGCAACAATACCCGATGCAACCAAAATCCAGATTATAAGAGGGGGGAGGGGGGAGGGGGAGGATACAAAAAAAGAAAAGGTTATGGAAGGACTCAAGATGAATTGAAAATAGTACCTATGTAGAGTAGCCTGCCCGCTAGTAAAATCTGAGGTCGCCTGCCACAAGGTATGCTTCCTTGGTTGCGGATTAATCTCTCTAAAGAAAAGAGGCTGTCGAGCAAGCTGAAACAGAACACAACCATCCCCTCTATTATGACACAAATACAGCAAATAAAACCACAAGAGAAACAAACTTGGTTCTTATGTTTTACTCATATTTTAATGGTAATGCTTACCACAACATCAAGTGTCTCGGGTGCATTATCCGGGTAGTTAGCTTTCATAGCCATGATGTCAGACCACTGAATCTCAATCTTATTCTTCAGGCCCCCATCAAGAACTTCCCACACAAGCTTGTGCTTAGCAAAATAACACTTTGCCACTAAATCGCCTTCATATCTCGACTTATACTGTACGAAATTCCTCATCAGATTTTGCTCATCCACAGCACAAAAATAAGAGACAAAATGACCAAATTCACATCTAATTCAAAAAAAAAACACTTATACAGCCTTAACCACCATGACATTTAGTATATTTCTACCTCACTATACCGCCACTCCAGTGCCTCTCATCAGGAGTTCGGATGCACGTAACCTTAGCCAGCAATTACAATCGTACCCAACAAATTAGGATCCAAAATGCATTAAGTACATGCTCCTTTACAACAACTAAGAATCACATAGCCATTCAATAACCCATCTTAATTCAGACTCTAACAATCCCAATTCCCAAGCCACAAAATTGCCACTAAGGCTCCTTTAATTAAGTTGGAAATGAAACAAGACATAATATTAACATGACAATAACATAAAATGAACCCAATTCAAATAACACAACCAATATGAAATCTTATCCCATAGTACAAAAATCCACCAAAAGTGTCCAAGTTTCCATGCCCATGTCAAAGTTTTCAAGTACTCAACACCATCCATAAAATCTCAAATAAACAAGTCTATAAGTACACTAACAACTCACCTTCACAAAACAAAATACTCACCTCCCAAGTACCAATCTTGAGCAAAGCAGCAGGGAAATTAGAGGCCTTAATCTTCTCACCAACACCCTTTTCCTTTTCTTTTTCCTTTTCCTTTTTCACAAGTGTTTTTGCTAAAGGAGCACTTTTTCTCTCTTGAGAAAGCTTCATTTGGATCAAATCAAGCAAAGAAGGACTCTTATTTAACTTCAACCCTAATGGACTTGGCTCCTCTAGTGGATTATACACAGAATCAGGAACTTCATAGTCCTAATTTCATCAATACAAACACAGCCTTTAACGAATAACAAAAACCCATATATATAATCCAAAAACAATAACAAAAAATTAACAAAAATGATTACCTGGTGAGAGAAATCAAACTTGGGTCGTTTAGAGAGAGAACAGAGATTTTCATCGTCAATGGAATCTCGAAATTCTGCCTTTACTGGGAATTTTTTATTATTCTCTGAGGATTGAAACTCGTGAACAGGAGCCATTCTGTGTACCATTTTTTAGAGGGGGGTCTATAACTCGGGGGTGTGACTCAGTGAGTTAACTCGAGAGCTTTAGCTGTTTGTTGAGAGAGAGAGAGATTATGAAGACTAGGGAGAGAAATTGGAGAGCTTCAGGGCACGTGTTGCGCATGCGACAATGGAGGATATGACACGTGTGAGGGACGTGGTGCGGCGTATCTGTTCGGTGATTTCAACATGTGCGACTATTTATATACGCGCAGTTCTCGTCGTTTTCGGCGGCTATTGTTGTCTTACGCAAAGACATTTTTTTTTTTTTGGGTGTGATAAATAGGAGACTTCTTTTCTAGTATTTAGGTAGAGCTGATTATGGACGGGACGATCCGAAAAATCTGATCCTTTTGACTCATAATTTGGGCGGGTATGGACAGTTTTTTGGAAAAAAATTATTTTAATGGGCGGGCTTAGTCCGATCTGTTTAAATAATGGGCGGACAAGTACAACACACATTGGCCCGTGGGCCCGGCCCGTTTAATATTTTTTACTTAAAAAATTGTTAGTTTTTTTTTTGTTTGTGTGTTGTTAAAACTTATTTTGTATGAGAAAATATCAAAATCATGATTATGTGGAGTATTGCGCTTGATTTTGGAGTTAGGTTGCATACTAATAGTAAAATTATTTATCACAAACAAAGAAAAACTCTTAAAATTTAATTGCAAAATAATTTTTAGAAAATCTCGTTAGCCCATGGGCAAGTCCGGCCCGCTAATAGGGCGGGCCATGGCAACAATTTTGAGCCCTGATGGGCGGACAAGGGCAACATATTTTAGGTCCGTTGAACAATTTTTTCTTCAAAAGCCTGACTAGTGTCAAGCCCGAGCCCGCAAATGATCACCTCTATATTTAGGGCACCTCATAGGTTATCGAGTTTGATAAATATTGCCTCACAATTTTTAGGACGGGTTCGTTCGGCTAATTTTGGGTTTTGTCAACAACAAGTCGAGTCTCTTCGTGTCGAATTCGATCATGTTTTTACGGAATCGGGTTCGATCGAGTCGTTAGCGAGTTGAGTTCAGGTGGATCAGATTTTGCCATGTCTACCCGAAAGATACCTTATATGCCGTCACACGTTTTCGAGTATTTTTCAAAACAATTCATGTAGGTGTTCACCATAAAATTTAAACTTATAACCTTGTTTATAAATTTTAACTTGTTTATCAGCAAGTTAACTATCTTTTATTAAACATGAATGAATTTTTAAATTTATAATTATTACCAAACATGTGTATCTTTAACTAATAAAATCTCATTTGAAATAAAATGACAAAATTAATTTATTTCTAATTATTTAAGGTTTTGACTGACCAATTAGATTTTGTATAATTTGCGAATCATGATTGCAAAGATGGTAGTTGATTCCAAATTCTTTAATGAGTGATTTGATAAGGTAATGGTGTGAGTTTGATTTTTTATATCCCTGTCTTATAAATTAACTTTTTATCTTTTATTTATATTGTACTTATTCTTTGATGGTACTCCTTCATTTCAAATTATTCATTTTTTTAAGGTATTTTTTTCTATTTATTCAATACTCGTATGAGTTTAGTTTAGTTCAGTTACTTACTATTTTTCTCTATTATTCAGTTCATTTCAATTTAGTTCTGACTAGATTCAGTTCATTGGAAAAATGGATATAGGAGGGTAGTTTTGTAATTCCAAAATGAGGTTGGGCGGTGGACTGTACACGTCAGCAGTTTGGACTTATTAGGCTAAGGTTTTTTGTTAGAGATTATCAGGTGATTTAAAAATGGATAAGATAAAATTTGTGGGGAGCACCAAATTTATTCGTGAAGCTTCGTTGTTTTCCTTGTGCTGAGTGGAGTGAGTGCGATTTGATTGTATGCCACGCTTTGCATCTGGATCACTTCTTTGATTGGCTAGATTTTACACGTGGTTGAATGACACACTTTATTTTAATTTGTTAGCTTACAAACAGGAAAGTGAAGTGGATAAGGTTTTGGACAATTTTGTCCAAAACCCCTAAGAAGTTTACACATTTTGACGAGAACACCCAGAAAACATGAAGTTTGACAAGTACCCCCAAATTAAATTAAAAAGCCGTGGTTTTCCTCCCAACCTTTACTTTTCGGGCACTTTAAAAAATTTTAACCCCCTTTTACCCTCATGTGCAGAGCACGTGTTCATTAATGAGAATTCACTCTTTATTTTTTCTTTTTTTTTACTCCCAACCACCCATTTCATTTTCTTTCAATCTCAAATTCTCAAATCTCTGAAATCAAATTCTTCATCAATCAAAGCTTGTTCAAGCAAAAACTGAGAATCAACCATTAAATCAGGGCTGAATCTGAACATCAAAACACAAAACTCCATCTAATTAAGAACCCCATCACAATCCAAATCACCTTCTCTCATCATACTTTGAAGCTCTTCATCACTTAACCCTTGCAAACCCAACAAAGAAGCATTTCTCTTTAAACTCTCAAATGTAATCACCCCTTTTTCTCTCTCCATAAGTTGCTCAAACCCATTACAGAGTTCTCTTATTATCCCTTCACCACCTAGCTTGTCTGCCATTAATGGAAGTTGGTCTTCAAACTGATGATTAATTTCTGATACTGTTGATTGTGATTGTGATTTTACTTGGCCCGCCATTGATGGGATTTTTGAGGTTTTTGATTATTTTTGAGAAATATTGTGAAGTTTTGGGTTTGGAGAAATGGGAACAAAAAGGAGTGAGTTAATATAAGAGAGAGAACTCTCAAATGTTAAAGGGTCGGTTGGGAGTAAAAAAAAAGAAAAAATAAAGAGTGAATTCTCATTAATGAACACGTGCTCTGCACATGAGGGTAAAATGGGGTTAAAATTTTTTAAAGTGCCCGGAAAGTAAAGGTTGGGGGGAAAACCACGGCTTTCTAATTTAATTTGGGGGTACTTGTCAAACTTCATGTTTTCTGGGTGTTCTCGTCAAAATGTGTAAACTTCTTGGGAGTTTTGGCCAAATTGTCCTAAGGTTTTTGGTTCCCTCACCAACTTGTTTTCCTTTTTCTATTTTATTTTGTTCTTTTAAGGTAAATAAGTAAAATTATATAATCCATGCTTAGCCCTTGCCCCTTGGTCTTTTCGTCGTCATTATGATGCATTTCGATACGTTCCATTTTGTTTTAATCCGTTTCGTTCCCTTTCGTCTTGCATTATATACTTCATTTTGTCTCACAACTTTTTCCATTATCCATACCGCACCGTTCCTTTCTGTTCCGTTCCTCACAGTCCCGCACTATTCCGTTGAAAAGAACAGGGCCTAATACATATGGAGAAATGTGGTTGTATTTGGACATTTGGGGTGTGTTTTTTAGAACTTACCTTGTTATCTCAATTTGTGTAGTTTAGCTCAGCTCTATTGAGGAGTGATCTCGTGTTAGTTTAGTGATTTTCAGTTCAATTCAGTATGTTCAATCCAATTCAGCGGTGTTTAGTCCATAAACATACATTTAATCTCACATATCAAGTGGTATTTAATTAAGTTCAGTAGTAGTGTTCATTACAGTTTAGTTAAAATCATTTATAAAGAACACACCTTAGAATATTTGACAATCTAATACTATATTAGTTTTATCCTCGTATTTCGCAAAAGGTTTGTTGAATAACTTTACAAAGACATAAGTTTAATAGTACAATTATTTTATGAACTGAATATTATTTGTAAAATACATTATTTTTCGAAGAGGTCTATTTATAGGATGCATGCTTATTCTTGAAAATATATAATTATATGTCATAATCATCTTTAATTAAACCGATTTAAAAAATTATCAACATAACAATTATCTATCTCATTATTATTTTTCTTACTAAACATAAATGATACTTAATTAATTATATGATAATTTCTAATTTAATTTTTGCGTGTCCTCTTAAAAAATTGAAGTTTATTCTAAATAATTTTCCAATGCAAATCAACAAACAAAATGATCAAACTTTTGAATTCTTTATGCATTATCTGTACATGTGCATTCAAAGTTGACATGGTTTGACGACATAAAACTCGATATTCAAGTATGATCCCTAACACTAAATCTTAGTTTAAAATATACTTTGTTAAAAAAATTATATTGAATACGCTTTTACATGGTCAAATAGTGTCACCTTGTATCAATATTAGTTTTGTTAGCTACTAATTAGATAGAATTTTGATATCCAATAAATATAATAAATTATAACTATAATAATCATACAATGTATAAAACATTATTTTATGCATTTATCTTAGTTCATATGGCATATGGCAACCATCATTAGTTGGTGTCCTACGTATCCCATCAGTACAAATATAATCCTCCTATGCAGTGTCCATGTGCAATCCTCACACAAAGGCTCGTTCGTGTCAACTAGTAACTGGTGACCGAAAACTAGGCAAAATTGCGCAATGTTGAGACAAACTAGTGAAAATTTGGAAGACTAACTGGAAACTAAGAGAAATTGGTAAAAATTAGGTCAACTTCGTGAAAACTGGGAGAAAGTGGAAAAAAAGGGACAAACTAGAATTTTTTTTTATTTTTTTGAATGTTTTCATAATAATAATAATAATAATAATAATAATAATAATAATAATAATAATAGTAATAAAAATTATAATAATAAAAATAAAAAAATAATCATAATAATAACAATAATAATAATAATAATAATAATAATAATTTTATTATTATTATTATTATTATTATTATTATTATTATTATTAGTAAATTTCATAAATTTTCCAGATTTTGAGAAGATTGCGGATATCCCAATTATTCAATGTGGGATAGGTTTTGTAACTCTGGTAGTTTTAATTAATTAATGAAGTTCAGCTCATAAAAGCAAATTTTGTTGTAAAATGCCAAAGTGTTTGCATTTCTCTAATCTTGTGAGATTATTCGGTAGTTAGGTTCCACAGTGCAGTGACAAACTTGCGCAAGCAGGAATAAAAAGATGGAGCCAGCTATCAGCATAGGGTATGTTATATTCTTGTATATTATTTTTTTTGATGATTTCGATAGATATTTTACTGAATCATATATTATAATACGAGTAATGTGTCCACTGAATGAGTTCAAGGAATAATCATAAGGCAGTAACCCAAACATGGCACATGGGGCACTGAAACCATTTCTAAACAGTGGATACACAACAAGAGTGTGGGAAAAACCATCGTTTCTTCTGTCTAAACTTCAAATTATTGTTCTCTTTTGTAGGTCGGAATTTCTGGACAGTCATCTACATTACGAAGCTGTCAGAAAGTATATTAAAAAGGTGACAGACTAACAGAAATCAGCTCCCAACTTCTCAAGGCTAGATATCTTGTACTTGATTTTGGTCTGACTTGATATCCCAATGTATTATTTCTAACCCAGCTTGCAAACTACAGGTTTGCTTGTAGCTTGTTGAGACGAGGAATAAAGCAAATAATAGTGAATTTGAAAAACATTGGAGAAATTAGGCAATAAGGATGCCATTACTAAGGTGAGTTGCATTTATGTGTTTAACTGCTTTTGGATTATAGAGATGAATAGTTGTTCAAAATTTCTAGTAATTGACCATCTTAACCTAAACAATGCAACTTGCTACACTTAATTGAACTCATATTTAAAAATTAAAAAAAATTTGCTCTTGGAACAATTAGTGTGTCAGAGAACGTTAGTGCTCAGATTGTAAATGATTGTAAATGGGCCTTATAGGTACAAATTAACTTAGCTCCACTAGCAAAATGAGTGGTGCTACATCCAAGGTGCTACATCCAACAATGTGTGTTGGAACAGTAGCACCACACAGCTGGGGTCCCTCAATAAAAGAAACTGGAACTGGCTATTACTAGTTTGCGGCTAGCGATAAGGAAATATGGGAGAGCAATTACCCTTTTCGTTGGGCCCCACATGTTTGGTACTCCTTTTTTATTCCCACAGGGCCACAGCCATTTGTTTGTAACCTTATACGTATTGACTATGTTTTGCACTTTCACTACTAATACTATTTTGACATCATTATTATTATTAGTATTATTTGATACGAGAAATCCTCAACTATTACTTTTTAAATGTACACCGGATAAATTCTGAGTGTATTTAATAGCCTGCAAATCACACATCAGGCAAGCCAACAAGATAAATATTGTAGACATGCTCAGCAAAGAGGCCTAGTGGGAATTAAACCCATTACCTTATCATAAAATTTCAACCCCACGACCAACTCCCCCCTTTCAGGGCCTATTTTGACATCATTATTAATACTAATAGTAATTGAAAGCAAGTCAATGATGTCATCATGTTACATAGAGTTTATTTATTTTATTTTTTTTCCACAATTAATGGTATCCACCATCGACCACGGTAATTAGTTATTTTCTCACACTGACTTGTAGACACCTCAAAGGGTTGGACAACATACCAAAAATTTAAAACGCCTCCATGCCCAAGGCAAGATACGAACCCTTGACCTTGGTTAAGGATGAATGAGTCTGTACCACTCAACTACACATCATTGGTTACATAGAGTTTTTATTTGAGGGAGCAGATATACGGAATACGAAATACTAAATATTGGAATCAGAATGGAATTGGAACCGATAGTTTTGTGATCGGAATCAAGTCGATGGATAATTCAGTTCTAATTTCAAAATCATGAACTAGTGCCAATCAATTCCAAAAATACAATTTAGTGGTTATTTATAATAATGATTTAATGAATATACATTATTTAAATTTTGATTTACAATATTAAGTTTGTGTATTGCAATATTTGAATATTAGTTTGTTGTATATTTGAAAATTAATATTTGTTGAAGTGATATAATTACTACTTTTTATTAAAAAATATTAAGATATTAAACAAGAACCCTTACATCGCATGAGCATGAAATCTAGTATTAATATATAAACTTGAGCGATATATATTAATTGCGTTATCTCATAATAAAGGATCTTGTGTAATAATTATTGTGTATTATTATTAGCCTATTAATGGGGTATCACAACTCACAAGTATCACCTCCATCACACTACCAAGAGTACCAAACACACCACCACATACAAGTTAATCAATAGTCAATGCATGTTATTTTTCTCCTCATAGCGCGAGTAATGTTGATCTCACCATGTTGGTAAATCTTGAACAGTAGCCCCACATAGTAATTCTCAAATCGAAGCAAGTGTTCCAATTCAACTAATACTGGCTGGCCTAAATTTATGATGGTATAATATTATTTATAGTGTTATAACAATATACATACTGATAAAGTAACATAAAGTAACATAATTATCTATAACGGTATAAATATTACTATACTAATAAGTATATTATCCTTATAATATGAATATTAGAATAACAATATATATTTGCTAGGTGGTTCCATACAAGCAAAAGCACGAAAAAAGCCATGATAAATCAACACATTATTCGATAAAATGTATGAAAATAAACTAGACTTGAAAGGAACACAAATAATTAAAATAGTCATAATTTATGATCATTCAATTATATAATGGGTTAATATGCATTATGATGAACTACAAAAAGTTCGGTGAATGAAGTTAATTAGTGCATGAAATGTGAGCACTAATTAAATGCGTAAAATGGAATATAGCAACTGATACATATCACCATAAAAATTGTCCAAAACACTAGATACCCTACAAACAAATCAAACCACAATAATATAGATATGTGAACTGTAAACTAAATAATTCACATAAATTTGCAGAAAATAAGTTAAGTGTAACACTGTAAGCCACTAGAAGGTTGGAGAGTTAAAGGCCTTGTTGTTGTTGTTGGGTACTTCAACAAAACTTTTTATTTAGAATATTTAGCCTAAATTATGTACCATATGTTAATTTATTATTTTAACTAAGTAGTATAGAAATGAAAATATAGATAATCAATATTAGGGTGATGTTACTATCAGATCACTAAGAATTATTATCAGGTTACTAAATAGTATTAGTAGGTCTAATATCGAAAGGCGTGCTCTCATCTTTTGTATTTTCATATATGATTTAAAATAATTTGATAATAATTTTTTATAACCGGATAATAACATAGCCCTTAATATTAATGTATAATGAGAAGCCCATATGTATCATAAATTGATATCCCCAGTTACAACCTCTATTTTTTTCACAAATAATTTATAACCTAGTTAATTAGGTTGGTATAACTCCTAGGAATTTTTTTCTTTTGGTAAGTTGTACTCCAAACAAGAGATACCTACGTATGAAAATGGGAAAGAATAAAAATGAGTGGAATCATAAGGGCCCACAATTTTCTTCATTTTCTTCAAGTGCAGCTAGTCTCTCTCTTCCAATATCAATTTTTCTACAGGCTTGGGCAACCGGTTTCCAGTTTTAAGTTGAAAGAAAAGTAACTGGGGCCCATTTGTTTGGTATTACTGTAGTCCCACACTGTGTGGAATTTAGTATTACCCCTAGCAAAATAAGTTATTGTCTACTATCTGGGACCCTTCTAGATGCAACTAGTCTTGTGTGAACTAAGTATATTTGAGGGGTGGTTGTAGGTAAAGTAGGAGGTGAATTCACTAATAAAGGGGTGGCTTCAGGTAAAGTATGGGGTGACTCCACTATTAGAGAGGTGATGCCAAGGGGGGTGGCTCCACTAGAAGTAGGGGGTGACTCCACTATCAGAGGGGTGGCTCCAGGTGAATTATGCGGTGACATTTAAACTATTGGTCCACCATGGACTATGTCCACACAAGTTTTTGTATTCTAGGTGGAATTTGATATCTCGGTAATTCTTAGTCATCCTATACATGAGGCATATGCGTCTGTAAGGGCCCGGGATTTTTCTATCCATCTGTTTTCACGGAGTACGTCCTTATAGAAAATTTGTAAGTTGGGGGTTTTAGATAAGTTCAAGGGACCATCGAGTTAGAAAAGCTTTTGTAAAGACTTGAATTGAATAAAAACCATGAAAGAGGTCACAAATCTGCTATCGGCGTTTTATCGAAAGGACAAACCGAAGGGACAATCCGAAGGGACAACCCAATAGCGCGATAAGTGAACTGATCATGTTTTTAGAAAGACTCGCGCTCATATAGAACATATGAGTACCCAAGAATAATAGGTTCGGGGGAGAAGGTACGAGGCGGGAAGGTGTTAGGCACCCAACTCGCCCGTTTTATGACAGCCTCTACTAACTCAAGTTTGCTTAATAATTTAAAGACATAATTCCCACACAAAACCGGATTAACAACCTAGACTTAGACTATTAATTGGTTCAGCACAAGCATCACAACATTTATTAATGACCCTTGTTTAGACATGCATTCGATTGACAGGTTGAGCATTACAATGATTAGACATGCTTGGAAGGACAATATTTGGTAAGCAATAAAAGACGTTTATTAGCATGATATCTGCATTATGACTACTAGAAAATAAACAATTAGGCAAGCAATTTAATTTGAGCCCTCAGGATTTAGTACCTGAACTGTAGGTTATATTTGACAAGAATAGTAAAGACAAGATCTCAAGTTTGGAAGAAAGAAGGAGAAGTTCGGGAGTACTCAACCGAGAATAGAGGTTGTCAACTGTAGACTGTGTGTTTTGAACTGAGGGAGGAGGGTCGTATTTATAGGCGCAAAAAGTAGGGCTGGATGGGTGAACAGGAACCAAAATTTGGATTTTGGGCTGAAAAATAGTCGGGCCTGGAGACTCAGCGAGCGCCGCTGGCGGCGCTGGTCACAGCCGCTAGCGGCCCTGGATTTTGATCCAGGGCCGCTGACAACTGTCAGCTGCCAGCTTGACGACATTTAGTCTATTTTAATTTTTTGGAAGAATTTAGTGTTTCAAAAAATATGAAAAGACCGTTTTACCCTTCTGCGGTAAAAGACGATTTTACCCCCGATTCGCAACTTGGCAACCGAGAGTCGAAAAAAGTCATGAGAGGTGTCGTTGGAAAGCTCTTGAACGAGGCTTTTGAATGGGACTAGAATGAAGGAGTGATCGAGGAAAAACCTGAGACCTTATTTTACCTATTAAAGCAAAAATAGCATTCAAGTTTATAAATTACTCCTTTCATCTTCGGGCTGTTGTGGAGAAATCTGAAGGCGCTTTTTTGGCATCTACAGAAGCTCCCACTTTGATCGAGCTTGAGTAAAAGCGAAGATCAAAGTATTCTGAAGGCGACATGCAGGATACTGATGTGCACATGGTGTGTGAGAGTGTACAGTATGTATGCATATGAAGACAAACCTGAGTTGGGACATGCTTGTAGTGTGCTAAGATTTCATCTCTGTGAACACGAGAAAAATAAAGGTTATGGTTAGCAGGATGGAACACCGCTCGTAGATGGTCTAAACGTCTGCTGGGGACCTGTATTCAGAGTGAATGAAAAAGTTAGTAATACATTGAGAATGATCAACATAGAGTGCTTCGACAAACAGTGACTAAACACCGCTCGGCGTGTGTCGAGATTCCGTCCCTGTACGAGAAACGAAAAAGTCGACGAGACAACGCGATTAAAAATAACGGCTGTAAATGGGAAGTAACACTTTGTGAGAGTGAATAGTATAAATGCTTTATTTTGAGCAAACAATGACTAAACACCACTCGACAGATGCCGAGATTCCGTCTCTGCACAAGAAACAAAAAGGTTGACGAGACAGCGCGATCAAAATGACGGCTGTAAAATGGTTAAAACATATGAACATTTTAAATGCAATAGCTTAAGCAATCATTGACTGAAACATATAAAAACAAAGGACAATATAACTGTAGACGCCAAAAAAGCGTCTTCAGATTTCTCCGCAAAAGCCCGATGATGAAAGGAGTAATTTATAAACTTGAACTGCTATTTTTGCTTTAGTAGTTAAGATAAGGTCTCAGGTTTTTCCTCCAAACACTCCTTCATTCCATTCCATTCCATTCAGAAGCCCCGTTCAAGAGCTTTCCAACGACACGTCTCACGCCTTTTTCCGACTCCCGGTCGCCAAGTTGCGATTTAGGGGTAGAACCGTCTTTTACCGTCCAAGGGTAAAATGGTCTTTTCATATTTTTTGGAATACAAAACTTCCTTCGAAAAATAAAATTAGACTGGATGTCGTCATTATGACGACATCCAGCTGGTTGCTGAGAGGCGTCAGCGGCCCTGGAATAAGTCCCAAGGCCGCTAACGGCGCTGACCAGTTTTCCAGGGCCGCTAGCGGCGCTGACCCTGCTTTGGGCCCGGCTCATTTTTCAAGCCCGTCTCGTTTTTCAACTCAATTTCTGCCGTCCAACCCTACTTCCCCACGCCTATATAAACAACCCTTCACCCTCAGTTCAAAACACACCGTCTACAGTTGACAACCTCTATTCTCGGGAGTATTGACCCCGAGCTTTCCCCTCTTTCTTCCAAACTTGAGATCTTGCTTTACTATTGTTGTCAAATATAGCCTACAGTTCAGGTACAAATTCCTGAGGGCTCAAATTAAATTAACTGCCTAATTGTTTATTTTCTAGTAGTCATAATGTAGATATCATGCTAGAATAACGTCTTTTATTGCTTACTAAATATTGTCTTTTCAAGCATGTCTAGTCGTTGTAATGCTCAACTTGTCAATCGAATGCATGTCTAAATAAGGGTTAAAATAAATGTTGTGATGCTTGTGGTGAACCAAGTTGGGTGGCTAACACCTTCCCACCTCGTACAAAAAAAGCCCAAACTAGAGCTGTCAACGACTCTGGTCAGGGCCGCTAGCGGCCCAGACCAGAGCCACTGGCCCGGTCCGAATTTTCCTCCCGCTCCAGCTCGCTCCACTGCTCCGGTCTACCCGATTAAAGCCCTGTTTTCATACTCGCGCTGAATTTCAAAGCCCGAGACTCTCTTAGATCTTTTTCAATTTTTTTTTATTTATTATTTTTCCTTTTTTTAGGGGGTATAATATGTGTAATTTTTGCTTTTTTCTTGTAATTTTTACCTTTTTCTTTATTTTATTCCCTAAATTATGGCTTCATCCTACCGCATAACACATTGCATACTTAGATCAGACGGGCATAATCAAGTCATCATATCATACATATCATAAAAAAATGTATAAAAACAGGAGTTCGAAATCTCAAGATCAATGTCTACAAGGAGGTCCAACACTGCTCAACCAGAATCGTTGCTGTCAGCCTCATCATCAATGGACGGCCCCTGACCATAGTTCCCAGTCGAGTAATGGAGAGAAGAGCTATAAATGGGCCTACTGTTGTCAGGCCTCATATCCCGCCCATCATATGCCGGTGCGCGCATAGGTGTACCTGTCGAAAGCCCCGCAACAAAGAAATTCTCTGTGGCCCGACTGGCGAAATCCATGGCCACATACTGATGCGAAGGCCCAACATAAGGCATATCCCATCCAGGGGCATTCGCCCAACCTCCACTCGAGGGCATAACAACAGGCCTACTATCAAGAGGAGGCTGGAAACCTGCGGGAGAGAACATCTCAGGAATGCATGGTACAGAAGGGCCGTGCGCTTCATCAACAGGAGGCCTGGTCACAACTATGGGAGGTGAACGAGCAATAGACGGCCTGCCCGCCGAAGAAGCCCTCGCAGCAGAAGAGTGGCGAGGTCCCGCCGAAGATGAAGACTGGGACATCTGCAGATAATCAAAGTTAAAATGTTAAGTTAAGCACCTCACTTAGCTAAACAAAAAGAAGAGAGTCTACTCACATCAACGGTCTTGGATCGAGAACTCTTCCCCTTGCCCATCACTCGACCATAGCCCTTCTTCAACAGGTGAATGAGCTTGAAGATTTGAGAGGTCTGCTCCCAGTTCAACTACAAAAGAGAGAGCCACAAGATAGAATCAGCACTCAAAAGCAAACACAAACACAAGAAGGGATAAAAAGAAGCTTACTCCAGTACAACCGTCAGGCAAAGGCAAGCCCTCCACAGCCTCTCCATCATCCATGTGAAGGGGAAACCCCTCCACTATGCGTCCCCCACTCTCCCCAATGTACCTCACCTCATTGGTCGACAAGGTCACGCTTGGGGGCTGACCCCGAGGAGCTCTAGAATGAGATCTCCTAGGGCCCTGAGGAGCTAGACGATCCGCCTGCGAGACACAAGAAGTTAGTATATCACACATATAGCTAAAAAGAGCAGATAAGCTTCCTACCTCAGAAGATAGGTCCGGCATCAAACGGTCCAAGCAGTAGGCCAGGTATACGGCCGTGAGGTCCAAGCCAGCAACCTCCGGCATGAGAAATTCCGTGGCCGCCCTGCCACGGATCACGACTCCCAGGTCCCGCACGCTCAAGCCACGCAGATAGAACATAGTCCCAAAAGGAGGATCCTCCGGAACCAAGTGAGCACCCAGGGGGGGATAGACCAACCGAGTCAAGCGGTCCCCCAAGTACCATACAAAGCTGAATGGCCCCTCAAAGACCACCCGTAGAGAAAACACCCTAAAAGACTCCAGGGTAATATGGAGTGGAACCCTAGGAACATCGTCAAACGCGGACCATGATACCTACAGATTACCAGTTCAAAGTTCATTCACACCAATTGAACAAAAAAAAAATGTACAAGTCAACAACAACATATCATAGATGCGGCATGGCTCTCGAAGGTGGCCCGAAAATGCTCCAGAGAGGTAAACGGGTGGTTATCCCTACCAACCCATCGTGAACCCAATGGGAACATCCTCAAACCAGGACGGTGAGGACCGAAAGCTGGAAAATACTCAAAGAACCACAACTGCCATGCAAACAAACAAAAAGAATGATTTCCACGATCAAAGGCATAGGCATAAAAAGAGAAAAGGTGAAGTGTAAGAGCCTACCTCCAGTATCCTCCATGGCCCCGAGATGGATGTCCTCTCACTCATATCCTTAGGCCTACAGGCCCGACGACACCACTTCACCAAAGAAGCGTAAGCAGCGGCACCAAGGTTGTACTCATGAACCTTGGTCAAATCCTCCAAGCATGTCAAGAAACCCACTTGACACACGCTCTTCTTCTGAGCAAAGATCGTCGACCCCAGCAAGCAAGCCAGGAAAATACGAGCCCTCTGCTCCTCGGTAAGTCCCTGCTCCGCCACGGCCTCCCACAACCGCGCCAAAGAAACTCGATCCTTATCAAAGTGGATGGATACGGGCCCGTAAAGCTCTAGCAGAGTATCACTCTGTCGCCAGTAGTTCACGTCGTACTGAATACGACGCCCTCTAAAGGATAACCCCGTCAGCACAGCAAACTGATAAGGGGTGGGGAACATCTCTCCTACAGGTGTATGGAAAGTGTTCGTAGAATCCCAAAACCTCTCCAGTAACCCCCGGTCAATAATCCTAGAATCCTCCGAGTGACAAGTAGGGATGACAGTCAAGAACTCGTCAAGACCCGAGCCCAATACCAAATCCCTGGCTCCCACTGAAAAGGTCCCCAACATCATAGCCCAATGGGAGGTAGTCTTATGAGCCTGCAGCAAAACTTCGACACCCTAGCCAACAAACAAATTTTTCTCAACACCCCATATACCACAAATACAGCTACACAAATTATATAGAGCGGACCACCAATCCAGTACAAGTCCCAATTTGTTCGTGTGCCGAAGCACTAACAGTTCCAATTTTCAGTTCAAATATACTGAACAGAAAAAAAGAGAGTCACAAAACATACCAGCTCTAAGTTAGACAGATGACCTCGTCTATCCGGCAACAGAACACTGCGGTTTCCAAACTCCAGGCGGGCGCCAGTCCAACCGCATAAAAGAGTCCTTGTACAGTCGAGCTCCATCCGCGTGGTTAGTCGGAGGTGCTCTAGTAGAAGCTAACCCGATACGGAAAAGGCTCCGGTCGTACTCCTCATCACTCATGGGACGTTTTCGTTTGTCTACGGGAGCCATGGGAACACAATGGAGTTTTCTCTCTCTAGAAGTGGAAAAATAAAAGTTTCAGATTCGCAAGAAACAAGCACCCATTCAACAATGCAACCCAAAATTCAGCAACTAGGCGGAAAAATAAGTAAGTTCAAGACAAAAACCGAAGAAAACAGACAAGAATCGACTTACCTCAAGTGAAGTGAAGCACTCAACAATGGAGGAAGCTTGAAGGTTGCTCTTGACAATGGCTCGACGAGGAAGAAGAAAATGGTACGCGCAAAAGAAAAAAAAAATCGCTGAAACCATTTATTCTGCTCAAGCCCAGCGCCGCTAGCGGCCCTACAGACTTGCACACACGGGCCCCACTGCTGACCCACGACCCCTTTTTCCAGTCCAAAGTTCGTTACTTCAGTTCATTTGCGGCAAATATCAGTACCAAGCGCGCGGGAGCGAAGAACTCTGGCCCACAAGTTCAAATTCGGCAGTTGGCCTATTTTACGGTACCAACTATTTTCAGGTTAAACTAATCTGTTTATTTTTGCAGGTCCCGGATACTAAAACTCGGATCTACACTACGACAACTCTTACCGCCCAGAGCGCCCAAAAATATTTTAAGCCCGGAAAACCTGTTGGCCTTACCAAACATTACAAATTTTTGGGGTCAGTCCCTCTGCGATATTACAAATTTTTGGGGTCAGTCCCTCTGCGATATTAAAAAATTTTGGGGTCAGTCCCTCTGCGATATTACAAATTTTTAGGGTCAGTCCCTCTGCGGTTACAAAATTTTGGGCCAGTCAGTGACCGCTTAAGCTATTGCGGTTAAACCGTCCCTTCTATGAGGTTACTTATTTTTGTGTCAGTCAATGATTGCTTAAACTGTTGCAGTTATACTGTCCATTATTTTTTTATATGTTTCAATCAATGATTGCTTAAGCTATTGCATTTAAACTGTTCATATGTCCTAACCACTTTATGGCCAATTATTTTTAATCGCGCTTATCTCGTTGACTTTTTCGTTTCTTATAACAGGGACGGGATCTCGACATCCGCTGAGCGGTGTTTAGTCACTGTTTGTCGAAGCACTTCGCGTTGATCATTCTCAAAGTATAACTAACTTTTTTTTATTCAATTTGAATACAGGTCCCCAGCAGACGTTTAGACCATCTACGAGCGGTGTTCTATCCTACTACCACAACCTTTATTTTCTGTTGTGTTCACAGAGATGAAATCTTAGCGCATTACGAGCGTGTCCCAACTCAGGTTTGTCTTCATATGCATGCATACTGTACACTCTCACATACCATGTGCACATCAGCATCCTGCATGTCGCCTTCGAAGTACTTTGATCTTCGCTTTTACTCAAGCTCGATCAAAGTGGGGGCTTCTGTAGACGCCAAAAAAGCGTCTTCAGATTTCTCCCAAAAGCCCGATGATGAAAGGAGTAATTTATAAATTTGAACTGCTATTTTTGCTTTAATAGTTAAGATAAGATCTCAGGTTTTTCCTCCAAACATTCCTTCATTCCATTCCATTCAGAAGCCCCATTCAAGAGCTTTCCAACGACACGTCTCACGCCTTTTTCCGACTCCCGGTCACCAAGTTGCGATTTAGGGGTAGAATCGTCTTTTACCGTCCAAGGGTAAAATGGTCTTTTCATATTTTTCGGAATACAAAAATTCCTCCTGAAAATAAAAATAGACTGGATGTCGTCATTATGACGACATCCAGCTGGCTTCTGAGAGCCGTCAGCGGCGCTGGAATAAGTCCCAGGGCAGCTAGCGGCGTTGACTCTGCTTTGGGCCTGGCTCATTTTTCAAGCCCGTCTCGTTTTTCAGCTCAATTCCTGCCGTCCAACCCTACTTCCCCACGCCTATATAAACAACCCTTTACCCTCATTTCAAAACACACCGTCTATAGTTGACAACCTCTATTCTCGGGAGTATTGACACCGAGCTTCCTCCTCTTTCTTCCAATCTTGAGATCTTGTTTTACTATTCTCGTCAAATATAGCCTACAGTTCATGTACAAATTTCTGAGGGCTCAAATTAAATTAACTGGCTAATTGTTTATTTTCTAGTAGTCATAATGTAGATATCATGCTAGAATAACGTCTTTTATTGCTTACTAAATATTGTCTTTTCAAGCATGTCTAGTCGTTGTAATGCTCAACTTGTAAATCGAATGCATGTCTAAATAAGGGTTAAAATAAATGTTGTGATTCTTGTGGTGAATCAATTAATAGTCTAAGTCTAGGTTGTTAATCCGGTTTGTGTGGGAATCATGTCTTTAAATTATTAAGCAAACTTGAGTTAGTAGAGGCCGTCATAAACGGGCGAGTTGGGTGCCTAACACCTTCCCACCTCGTACCTTCGCCCCCAAACCTATTATTCTTGGGTACTCATATGTTCTATATGAGCGGGAGTCTTTCTAAAAACATGATCAGTTCACTTATCGCGCTATTGGGTTGTCCCTTCGGCTTGTCCCTTCGGTTTGTCCCTTCGATGAAACGCCAATAGCAGATTTGTGACCTCTTTCATGGTTTTTATTTAATTCAAATCTTTTCAAAAGCTTTTCTAACTTGATGGTCCCTTGAACTTATCTAAACCCCAACTTACAAATTCCTATAAGGATGCACTCCGTGGAAACCAATACACTTCGTAAGAAAAGAATTTGACGAAAATCCCGGGTCCTTACAATAACCGCAATAGTTTAAGCAATCATTGACTGACACAAATGAGTGACCTCATAGAAGGACAGTTTAAACGCAAAAGTTTAAGCGATCATTGACTGACCCGAATAAGTGACCTCGTAGAAGGACAGTTTAACCGTAATAGCTTAAGCGGTCATTGACTGACCCGATTTGTGACTTCATAGAAAAGGACAGTTTAACCGTAATAGCTTAAGCGGTCGTTGACTGACCCGGCTTTGGGACTTCGTAGAAAATGACAGTTTTACCGCAATAGCTTAAGCGGTCGTTGAATGACCCGTTTTTGGGACTTCGTAGAAAAGGACAGTTTTATCGCAATAGCTTAAGCGGTCGTTGACTGACCCGTAATTTTGAAAACTGGTCGTCCTATGAAACTTGGATGAGGCCAGCGAATTTACTAGGCTTAAAATAATTTGACACTCCGTGTGATAAATATCGTCGGGACATATCTGGGCTCGTGTACTTGGGACCTGCAAAATAATTGGGTTAGTTTTACCTGATAATAATTGGTATCGTAAGATGGGCCAACTGTTGAATTTTGAATTGGTGGGCCAAAGGGACTTGCTCCCGCGCGCTTGGTACTGATATTTGTCGCGAACGAACTGAAATAACGGTTTCTGGGCTAGAATGAAGTCGTACGACAACAAGAGGGGCCCGCGTGTGCAGGCCGGGCAGGGCCGCTAGCGGTGCTGGGCTCTTGGTGACAGCCGCTAGCGGCTCTCGCGAGCGCCGCTAGCGGCGCTCAACTTGAGCAGGCTAAAACATTTTGTCGGGAATTTTTTTCCCGTTTTGCTGCATTGCTCTTCTTCTTCGTCGAGAGCCATTGTCGAGACTAGCTTCCATTGTTGAGTGCTTCAACTTCTTCAAGGTAAGTCAATTCTTGACCAAATTCTTTGATTTTTGTCTTGAACTTGCTTATTTTTCCGCCTAGTTGCTAAATTTTGGGTTGTATTGTTGAATGGGTACTTGTTTCTTGCGAATCTAAAATTTGAAATTTTCACTTGTAGAGAGAAAACTTCATTCTTTTTCTATGACTCCCAAGGATAAAGGGAAACGTCCCATGGGTGAGGAGGAGGATAACCGGGACCTCTTTTGTACAGGGCTTCCTTCTTCTAGTACGCCCCTTGCTCGACATGCAGATGGGGCAAATTTTTACCAGGATTCGTTTATGCGTATGGACTGGCGCACGACTGGGGTTTGAGACCGTAGTGTTTTGCTACTGGACAGGTAGAGTCATCTGTCTAACCTTCAGTTGGTATGTTTCTGACTCTCTCTTTTTTTGGTTCTGTTCAGTATATATATTTTTTGAACTGAAATTTAAACTGTTAGTGCTTCAGCACACGAACAAATTGGGATTTGTACTGGATTGGTGGTAAGCTGTATATAATTTGTGTGGAATTATTTTGGCTGTATTTGTAGCATATGGGGTGTTGAGAAAATTTTATTTGGTGCTGTAGACACCCAAATGTGTCCCCCCTGGCATAACGCCTGATAATGATAACGTATAATCATGTTAAAGAAACGAATGTCAATGTTCGACGTAATTGTGCTTATTTGAATCCCCTTATCCATTCTCACTTAGGATCTCATTAATTTCCATACCTACAAATAGCTATTTCCATAAGCTTTTCAACGCTATCTCATTTGTCCCAAACGGACACCGGGGTCAAAAGTTATGATTTAATGAAGTTATGGGCTAAAAACGATGTTCTCATACCCGCATATCACGGATCAAGACTGATTTTTAGCCATGAAAGGATTAATTGGATTATTACCCCACTAGACTTGTATTCCTATTTGAATTAGCTTTCCAATGATGTATTATGGGCCAAAATCCCATTAGAAACGAAAGAGAAACGATCCGATGATTGATTGATGAGCTGAAACGGACACCTCTCTAGTGTTTGGGCCATAACTCATAGGGTACTTGGTCTATTTGATCCCACAATATATCAAACGAAATCCCTTTGAACAAGGAATTCAACGCACTAAGAATCAGGCCAATCGGAGCTGAAACGAGCGCTGCAGCGGTGTTTTTGTGCGAGCGGGGGCGAATTTCCCCGCCGCTGGCCCCAGCGGCCCCACCGCTGGAGCTCAGCGGCAGGCCCCCGAAGCTCTGGCGGCGGCCACTGGATCTACGCGACATTGTTGAGGCCGCCAGGCCGCCAGAGCACTCAGGCTGCTGGTCACCGATTTTGGCCCGGGAACCCTAATTTGACCTCCTTTTCGGCCAAAGCCCTATAAATACCCCTCTAAACTGCGTTTTTTGGGGGCAAGACTCATTAATACGGGATTTTCACCTATCAACTCAAGAGAACCCTAATTTCTCTCTCTCCTCTCTCTCATGCAACCCTAATCAAATAATTCAAGTTTTCTTCATGCCTCATTCAAGAGCAACTTCATACACAAGAGCAAAGCAAATACAAGAGCAATTGACTTTCAATTCTAGTACAGCAAAAGGTTAACCTGAGGGCAATTTTCTTAATCTTTCAAAACTCTTTTTTCAAATCATGTTTTACTTTGATTATGATTATGGTTGATTTGTATATCAGGTTATGATTGTTTTAGTTTTGTTATTAATCATATTCATGTCTAGATAAATAAATTGCATGTCTTAATTATTTCATTGCATAACTAGAGTTACTTTGCATATTTACATGTTTTAATTAGTTTAATGCATGTTTAGTGTAAATATTGCATTTTTTTATGATTAATATATTTAATTAGCACATAATTAGGATTTTTGCATATACTTAGCCCTAGATTGCATATTAGCATATTTTTATTATTTTGTTTATATTTCTTATTTGACTTCCATTGAAGTTTCTAACAATCTCATTGATGTGCATATGCAATTTGGCGCGTTTAGCAAGAAAGGTAAGGTGGAGAATTATTTCTTTTATCTTATTATTGGTTTGGTTTATGCTTGTTAATTAATATGCATGCAATTGGATAATATATGCAAAGCGATCACTTAATTAATTTGGTTTGTTCAACCCACCTAGTTAATTTAGGATCTTGGACGACTGGATTCCTATGGAACCTTACAATTTGAATTATGAATCAACATGGATGTGATTAGTAGAGGCCGTTAATTCGAGCGATTTAGATAGGATTCGTTTTATCTTTTTCGTACCACACCCCCGAACTCTATCTTTGGCCCCTTTGGGTATGAGTCAATTCCCAATAGGAATTGGGTGCACTTTTGATGGGTTTCAATTGTTCCCTTAAAAATTGGTGGCGACTTCACTATTTGCTTATTATTTCCCCTAGCACAATTAATCATGTTGCATATGACGTATTATTCAAGAACCATTAATTCCAACTAAATATTTCAATTAGCGCCGAAAGGCGAGGGTTCTTACAGTTGGCTAGGATGTTGGTGTTCTGTTGGAGGCTCATGGGTCCACTTCTCATTGGGCCATGATGTTGGACACATATTCTGTGAGAGCTAGGGAGATAGTGCAGGGTTTGGGTTTTGAGCATTTTTTGTTGGTTATCCCGGCTTGTCATTCTGGGGATACTAGGATAATTGCCCAGGGGTTATTGGAGAGATTCTGGGATACCACAAACACTTTCCACACGCCTGTGGGGGAGATGCTTCCTACCCCCTATCAGTTTTTTGTACTGACGGGCTTGTCCTTTAGAGGGCGTCGCATTCAGTACAACGCGAGTTATTATCGGCAAAGTAATAGGCTGCTCGAGCTATATGGGCATGTGTCTGCCCATTTTAGAGAGGACCGAGTTTCCTTACCAAGGTTATGGGCAGCCTTGGCGGAGCAGGGACTTACTGAGGAGCAGAGGGCTCGTCTTTTCTTGGCTTACCTGTTGGGGGCGACTATTTTTGCCCAGAAGAAGAGCTTGTGTCAAGTTGGCTTCTTGACATGTTTGGACGATTTGTCCAAAGTCCATGAATACAACTTTGGTGCTCCCGCGTATGCTTCTTTAGTGAGGTGGTGTAGCCAGACTTGCAGGCCTAAGCCGATGAGTCAGAGAGTGTCTATCTCGGGCCCGTGGAGGATATTGGAGGTAGGCATATATGTTTCCCTTTTCTTTGCATGTGCCTTCTTTGTAGGAGAGCTGTATCTCATTATTCTTGCTTGTATGGCAGGTGTGGTTCTTTGAGTACTTTCCCGCTTTTGGTCCTCACCGTCTTGGTTTGAGGATGTTCCCACTAGGTTCACGGTGGGTCGGTAGAGATAATCACCCATTTACCTCTTTGGAGCATTTTCGGGCTACCTTTGAGAGTCATGATGCGTCCGAGGTATGTTGCCTTCGACTTGCTTGTGTATGTTTGTTTCATTTTTTTTGGTCCATTTGATGTGAATGAACTTTGATCTTGTAATCTGCAGGTGTCGTGGACTGCCTTTGACGGTACTCCCGGGGGTCCGCCCCTTATAACCACCGAGTCCTTTAGGGTAGCCAACTTGCGGGTGGTCTTTGAGGTGCCATTTGGCTTTGTGTGGTACTTGGGGGATCGTTTGACTCAGCTGGTCTATCTTGCCTTGAGTGGTCATTTGGTTTCGGAGGACCCTCCTATGACCATGTTCTACCTGCGCAGCTTGAGCGTAGAAGATTTGAGGGTCGTAACTCGTGGAATGGCGGACACAGAGTTTGTTGAGTCGGAGATTGCTGGTTTGGACCTTACAGCTGTGTATCTGGCCTATTGCTTGGGTCGTCCGATGCCGGACCTTACTTCTGGGGTAAGCTCTTTATGTGTGCCTTTTCAGCTGTATGTGTGATATACTGACTTTTGTGCTTTGTTGGCGGATCGTTTAGTTCCTCAGGGTTGCAGGAGGTCCCATTTGAGAGTTACTCGTGGCCATCCCCCAAGCGTGACCTTGCCGAGCAATGAGGTGGGGTACATTGGTGAGAGTGGGGGACGTATAGTAGAGGAGTTCCCTCTACATACTGCTGATGGAGAGACCATGGAGGGCTTGCCCTTGCCTGATGGTTGTACGGGGGTAAGTTTTCATCCCTTCTTGTGTTTTGTGTTTGCTTTTGAATGTTGACTATATCTTATGTCTCTTCTTGTAGATGAACCGGGAGCAGACTTCTCAAGTCTTCAAGCTCATCCACCTGTTGAAGAAAGGCTATGGCCGGGTGATGGGTAAAGGGAAGAGTTCTCGATGCAGGACCGCTGATGTAAGTAAACTTTTGTCTTTTTGTTTAGCTAAGTGAGGTACTTAACTTAACATTTTGGCCTTGATTTTTTCAGATGTCGCAGTGTTCGTCTTCGGTGGGGCCTTCACATTCTTCTGCAGCGAGGGCTTCTTCGGCGAGCAGGCCGTCTGTTGCTCGTTCACGTCCTATAGCTGTGACCATGCCTCCTGTTGATGAGGCGCCCGTACCTTCTATGCCGCACATTCCCGTGCCTGAGATGTTTTCTCCAGCGGGTTTTCAACCTTCTTTCGACAGTGGACCTTTTGTGACCCCCATGGCTCTTGGGCGAACGCCCCTGGGTGGGATGTGCCTCAAGCTGGGCCTTCATATCAGGATGCGGCTATGGACTTTGCTAGTCAAGCCACAGAGAGCTTCTTTAGGGCAGGGTTTCCGGTAGGTACCTCTATGCATGCACCAGCATATGATGGACGGGATATGAGGCCCAACAACAGCAGGCCTATTTACAGCTCGTTCAGTACTCAGGGCTCTTTTCACTATTTGGCTGGGAACTATGGTCAGGGGCCTTCCGTTGAAGATGAGGCCGATAGCAATGGCGATGATGACTCCAGTTGAACAATGTAGGATTGTTTTGTAAACATTGGTCCTCAAACTTTGAACTCCTATTTGATGCAATTTATCTGATATGAATGCTATATGATGACTCGATTATGCCCATCTGATCTCTATGTATGCATGTGTTATGCAGTAAAGAGTAGGCCACAATTTAGGAAATAAAATAAAGAAAAAGGGTAAAAATTGCAAGAAAAAACAAAAATTACACATATTATACCCCCTAAAAAAAAGAATAAAATAATAATAAAAAAATGAAAAATAATAAGACTAAGAGAGTCTTGGGCCTTGTAACTCCGTTGTGCATTTGAAAAATTGGGCTTAAACCGAGCGGAATAGACCAAGTGGGCGGGTCGGAACAAAAGAGAAAAATCGACTGGGCCGAGGTCGTGGGCTGCTAGCGGCGCTGGGCTGAAGGTGAGGGCTGCTAGCGGCACTGATCACAGAATTTGCTCAAGACTGGGCTGGACTGTACCTGGGGTGATTGCCCCAACTCATGTTTCTGAGATTTACTTGAACTGGCTTTCTTGCAGTGATGGAGAAGCGAGACGAACCCTTCGTCATGAGGAGTGGGACCAACTAAAACCTAAGTATGACTCAGGAACAGGAAGCAAGAAAAGGAAGGAAGGGCCTTATGAGGAAGGCTACCATGTAATGAAAAGAGGCAAACCCCCAGCTCGAGAAAGCGATCATAAGTCGTCCTCAAGCCAGGGTCCTTCAAAGAAGAACTCTTCAACGAAGCCTTCTAAAGGAAAGAAGGATTAAAGTAGTTTTGTTGGAAAACAAGTCTAGTTTTAAAAAAAAAGTAATAGGATTTCGTTTAGCTTAAACCCTCGTAGTTGCACTTTTTTTTTGTAACCTTAGGAATTTTGATTTTTGCAATGTAAGCTTATTCGTTCAGTTTGAATAAAGATTATCATTTTTGAGTGAGTTGAATGGAATTTTCGATTGATTTTGGCCGGGCCCCTTTAAAAGGGTTACCTACGTATCCAGTGTGGAATCAGGCCATCGTAGTTCGTTCAATTTGTGTACGTCTCTTCTTTTTATTTTTTTTTTTTTTAGACGTAGCACTTCTTCAGTTGGTCCATATTAGTGAGCTGGCTGAACTCGATGCCATCAATGTCCGTGAGCCGGACCGCGCCTCCCGATAAGATGTCTTTGATGATGAACGGACCGGACCAGTTCGGTCAAAATTTGCCTCTGGGGTCAGTAACTGGGGTACGTAATTCTTTCCAAACTAAGTCCCCTTCTTTCAGATTTCGAGGTCGAACCTTTTTGTTGAATGCTCTTGCCATGCGTTGCTGGTACATGTGGGAATCGTTTAGAGCCCGTAGGCGTCTTTCATCTGTGAACATGAGTTCCTCGTAGCGGGCTTCCAACCATTGGGTTTCGGATTTCACCCTCTAAGGCTATGCGCATGGAGGGTAATTGGACTTCTATGGTTAGCACTGCTTCCATTCCATAGACTAGGGAATAAGGTGTCGCTCCTGTGGATGATCTTATGAACGTCCTATATCCCCAAAGGGGAAATGGGAGTTTTATGGGCCAATCTTTGTAGTTTTCTATCATATTTTCAATGATTATTTTGAGGTTTTTTGTTGGTGGCTTCTACTGCGCCGTAGGTCTGGGGACGGTAAGGGGATGATTTGTGGTGCTGGATTTTGTAGCTTTTTAGTAGGGTGGCTGTTTCGGCTTGGAAATGGGATCCATGGTCACTAATAATTTCATGCGGACGCCGTATAGGCAGATGATGTTGTTCCTTATGAATTTGGACACTTGCTTGGATGTGAGGATTAGGGGTGAACACCGATCTGACCCGAAACCGGAAAAAACTTGAACCTGAATCGTAAAAATATGGGGACCTAAACCTGAACCGGAATCACTCCGATCTAGATCGGACCGGACCTGAATTTTCAGATCCGATCCGATCTTAGACTAGAAAGACCGGAATTCTTTTTTCCACTTAAAAAAAATAAAATAATTTCGTGCATCATTGTACTGTGTGTACCTTAATTATGCATCCATTGCTAGTTACGCTTAAATTTAAAAAAACTTGCAATTGATTCCTCTTTGATTATCCAAAACTACAATCTCGAAGTGAATCTGACCCAAATATAAACTCAAACCAAAACAAGAACAGAATAAAGAATGTTGTTGCATCCCTTATTAGTAACCAACTTAATAGGCTATAGATATTAAAGAACTATCAAGCACCTTAGAAATTCAGCACTCACAATTTCTTATCCCATTAAAACAATTCTACAAACACCTTGCAAGCTCAAGACATCAGATACACTAGATATTAGCTACACAAAATCAAAACTAGCCAATCATTTACAGAAACCACCTCATATACATCAATGGAAGCTTAAGATAACCAAACCCAGAACCCCAAATCCACCAAATTTCAAAACCCAGATACAAAATCTACACAACCCAACACCCAGGCGTGAGCAGAGCAGGCGGACTGTTGGCGCGCAGGTGAGTCGTAAGGGTTAGAAAGAGTGGATAGAGGGTGGAGAATGGAGATTGGAGAGAGAGAAGAGAAGTAAAGTAGGGCTGCGAAATGAAAAACCCTAACTACCAGTAGTTGAATAGTTGGACGCGTGATTTCCTTTTTTTTTTTTTTTTTTTTTTTTTTTTTTTTTTTTTTTTGCAAAACTAAGATTCCGGTCTAGATCAGAATATTTCGGGTTGAACCCGGAAAAGGACCTGAACCGGAATCAACAATTTATGCGACCCGGAACCCGGACCTGTTAGATTCCGGTCCGGGTTTTCCGTGTGAATTAAGGTCCGGGTCGGTCCAATATTCCGGTCCAGACCGGATTATGAACAGCCCTAGTGAGGATGGCATAGGAATGTGCTTCAACCCATTTGGTAAAATAATCTATGGCTACTAGGATGTATTCATGTCCTCTTGAGCCCTTCGGGGTGATCTTACCAATGATATCTATTTCCCATGCAGAAAATGGCATAGGAGATGTGAAATTATGGAGCATTGAGGGTGGCATATGCTGTAGATTGGCATATATCTGACACTTCTTGCATTTCTTGACATAGTCGTGACAGTCCCTTTCCATGGTGGTCCTATAGTACCCCAGTCGTAGTACCTTTTTAGAGAGCATTCGACCATTATTCATGTGTAGTCCGCATACCCCGTTATGTACCTCGTCCATGATTTCTGCGGCTTCTTCGGCGTTCACACATCTGAGGTTGATTCCATTGTGGGTCTTTTTGTATAGAACCCCCTTGTGTTCTATGTATTGCGCTGCCAAGAGACAGATGACCCGTTGAGCTCTTATTGGTGCGTCCTGAGGGTAGATGCCTTTGGTTATGTAGTTGAATACATCTTGATACAAAGGATCTTCTTCAATTGGAGCCAAGGTTGGACTTGTGTCGAGGTTGTTGCAGAAGGCTGGCTCACTTCTTCTTTGTATGCAAACGAACATCATGCTGACAAGATCACGTATGGTAATCAAGGATGCCAGCTTGGATAGGGCGTCCGCGAATTGATTATCCTCTCGGGGTAGATAGGTGAATGCTACTTCTTCAAAGTTGTCAAATACTTTATCCAAAAATTCCTGTTAGAGTGCCAAACTATCACTATGAACCTTCCACTTTTTAGAGACTGGTTGATGATAAGTAGAGAATCTCCATAAACCTTGAGTACTCTGATGCCTAGGCCTAATGCTGCTTGTAAACCAATAATACATGCTTCATATTGGGCCGCATTGTTTATGACAGAAAACTCTAATTTCATCGAGAGGGGAGTATGAGCTTCATCTGGAGGTACCAAGAGTACTCCCGCACCATAGCCTCTTTGGTTAGAAGCCCCATCAAAGTACATTTTCTACCAGTTTTCTTCAATTAGAGCTATATCTTCATTGGGAAAATCATATCGCTCGTGATTTTTGGCTGTATGAGTGGGGTGCTCAGCCAAGTATTCTGAAACTGCATGTTCTTTGATGGTTTTTGTAGGATCAAACTTGAGATCAAATTCAGACAGCAAAACCATTCATCTTGCAATTCTTCCGCTCAGGACTGGCATCTCGAAGATATACTTGAGGGGATTCATCCTTGACCTTACAAGTACTGGGTGATTGAGCATCTAATGTCGGAGTTTCTTTGTTTCCCAGACTAGAGCTAAGCAAGTCTTTTCAAGGCTTGAATATCTGGTTTTGTAATTGATGAATTTCTTGCTCAAGTAATATATGGCTCGTTCTTTGTCCTCTATGGCTTGGGCTGGCATAGCCCCCAGGGCCGTATCAGTTACTGTTAAATAGAGGATCAATGGTAGGCCTTGCTTGGGAGGAGCAAGAATAGATGGGTTGGCTAGATAATCTTTAATCTTGTTGAATGCTTCTTGACATTGGTCATCCCATTCGATTTTGACCCCCTTCTTCAATTTCTTGAATATGGGTTCACATGTTATGGTGAACTTTGAAATGAATCGGCTAATGTATTGAACTCGACCGAGGAACCCCCTAACTTCTGTTTCATTCTTGGGCGAAGGCATTTCAACAATTGCGTTTATCTTGGATGGATCAATTTGGATTCCCCTTTGACTGACTACATAGCCCAATAGTTTGCCTGAAGTGACCCAAAATGCATACTTTTGGGGATTCAGCCAGAAGTTGTACTTGCGCAGTCTCTCAAAGAACTTGTGGAGTGCCTGGATGTGCCCATCCCGGTATCTTGACTTCACAATCATATCGTCCAGATAGACTTCGGCTTCTTTATGCATCATATCATGTAGCAAAGTTGTGGCGGTCCTTTGGTAAGTTGCGCCTGCGTTCTTCAATCCAAAGGGCATGACCCTGTAACAATAGGTCCCCCAAGGAGTTATGAACGTTGTTTTGCTCATGTCTTCTTCAGCCATTTGAACTTGGTTATATCCGGCGTAACCATCCATGAATGATAATAGAGCATATTCAGCAGTGTTGTCTACCAAGAGGTCAATGTGAGGTAAAGGAAAATCGTCTTTTGGACTAGCCTTGTTGAGGTCCCTGAAATCGATGCACATTCTGACTCGGTCATCCTTCTTCGGTACTGGGACCACATTTGCAACCCATTCAGGATAATTTGATACTAAAATGAACCCGGCAGCTAGCTGTTTTCGTACCTCTTCTTTTATTTTCAGTGCCCATTCTGGTCTAAGGCGCCGTAATTTCTGTTTAACTGGCTTAGCATCAAGGTACAAAGGGATCTTATGTTCGGCTATGCCCCTTTCAATTCCCGGCATGTCTTTGTAGGACCAGACAAAAACATCTGTGTACTGTTTCAGAAGTTCAACAAATTGCCCGCGTTCCTGTTCAGTTAAGGATAATCCAATTCTTTCTTCACGAGGTTCGCTTTCATTGCTTAGATTAATTAATTTCGTTTCCTCCACAATGGAGGTCTTTTGTTCATGATTGATTACTGCTTTCAGCAAATCCTTAGGCAACTCATTTTCGTCATTGAGTTTATCAATAGCTAAACAAAGCGGAAAATAAGCAGAAGGATTTTTCATTTTATTGATATTAGAATTGAAAACAGCAAGAAAGGGATCAGAAGTTCCCTTCACATTGACACTAGACTTAGAAAGAGAAAATGGGACATTCCCCATTCCTGACTTATCCTTAGGATCTAACCTAGACACTTGACTTTGACCGAGACTCGGAATCAGATTCTTCCATCATTGGTCCCTCTCCAGCGGTTATCGTGACTTTACGTCCATTTGGGCCAGTCCAGCTTACTTCGTTGCGCCATCCCATGGTGACATCTTCGGTAGTATATATCAGGTCTGTAGGATTGAAGTTGCGATTATAGAGAGCCATTACCTTTTCATTCATCACAGGAGCTTCTATCACTCTAGTTTCTTGGCCGAAGAGGAGACCTAGCATTTGCTTGCCCGGTGCCTTGGTCCAATCTTGATCTGCCGGATTTGAGGGGTGGTGTGCCTCCTCATACAAATGGTTGCAGTCTTGGAAAATTTCGAAACCTGGATATATGAATTCAGTTTCTTTGTCAGTAGGTTTGTAACCGAGTTCAAAGGAGTTATTTTTGGCTTCGAATTCGAAGATGGTGGGCCCTTGTCCATTTCTTCCGAGACCCATATCAGGTATGTACCCTTGCTTTTTGAGAAAGCCATTAACATGAGGGTTTGAGTGTGGTATGAATGGTGCTTGATCTATTTCGAGCACGTTGACTTCAAGCTGTGGTTCATACTTTCGTATGGTGATCTTGAATATATGAGACTTTGGAGGAGATACGGCTCCGGAATCAATGACAAACTGGATGTCGCACTTCAAGCGATAGCACTGTTCAGTGAGGTGACCAAAGCATCTATGATATCTGCAATAGAGGTAATGATCTTCCTCTTCTGGCTCTTCTGACAAAACCCCTTCCAGGAATTGCAGATCTCCACGACGAAGTAGAGCTGTCATAACATCATGAATTGGTACTGCAAGTGGTGTGAATACACGAGTAGGAAGATTTGATCTTTTCTTGGATAACCAATGATGCGCGGGCCACATGGTCCCTTCATTAATGAAGGCTTGGATTTTGTCTCTCAGATCCCTATAGTCATTGGTGTGATGTCCGCAGCTCGGCAATATTTGCAATAAACACTTGGATTTCCATTTTCTGGGACAAGTTCATAGATAGCCATATGCCCTCATTTGCCCTCATTTGTTGAAAGATGTGTTCTTAAGGCCAACGGGGTTGCCCTTGATCAAGAATGACTTTGTCGCCTTCTAGAGACTTAATCCTTTGCTCTAGCCCAGCAACTATTTTCTGTAGCCTTTTGATCTTTGAGTGGTAGATAATTATATATTGGGACAGGTGCTCAATATCGTCTTGTGCTTCAACAAGGGCCTGGATTGGCTTCTTTGTGCCTCTGTACTCAACGAGACTAGGGTTCTCATCAGGATCAAGGCCCACTTGGATCTTGGTCTCTCGGAATGATTGATCCAATTGCTCATCTAAGTCAAGGGACTCATCTTGAGTATCAAGTACTGATTCTTTCGAAGCTTCGTGGACTTGATATGCAGTTGTCACAAAATGAGTTTTGATCTTCTTAGCACTCTGGCCCATTTCTGACCTTGGCATGAGGAGAGATTCTTTCTGTGTATCTTCAGCTGAGGAACGCTTGTTGGACCCTGGCATAATCTGAACAATTAGATGACCATTTAGAATCAAAAAGATCACGAGACTCTCACCTAAGAAAAAGGACGACCTGCACATAGAAAACACATTGTCTTAAAAAAAGATCCTTAAGCCTAAATGCCCAAATATGTCCCCTAATGTCAAAAGAAAATAAAGTCAATGAACAAAAATAAGAAAAATAGAAAAAGACGGACTATCCTATTTTTTTATTTTTCTAGACTCAAAGAAAATGGAAAATGGGATAAAATAAAATAAAGGAATTTCGGCCATCTTTTTTTTTTTTTCGCAATTTTTTTTGGCGTTTGTTTTTTGTTTTATGCCATTTTTTGTTCTCTTTTTTTTGCTTTTATTTTTTTTTACCGAATCTGGATTACATCAAAAAAAAAAGAAAAGAGATAAAGAAATAGAAAAATGAGAGAGGGGAAATTGGAGTGACTCCTTTTTTTTTTTTTTTGCTAAAAGATCCAAAGAAATTGTTCATGACTTCGACGGAATATATGATTGGGAAAAAGACAAGTGTTCATTGAATGTAATTCTCGCACCATCTTTGGGCGTTAGGAACTAGCTAAAAATAAAAGAAAAGACTCCTAGCACGTAAGTACATGTTGGCATATGGTCACGACATTCATGCATTTAGGTAAGCATTATGCAAATATACGGGTTGGCATATAGGACAACTGTATATTCCTTTAGATATACGGGTTGTCTACGAGTTACGACACAAACTTCCTCGAGGGTCGATAAAGGTCAAAAGATTGTGACAAGGCACATGCAAATGATGCAAAATATGGAACATGTTATTAAACAATTAAGCAAACTTGACTTTCGAGTCTCACCCTCTTAAGTAAATCCCCAGTGAAGTCGCCACTGTAAGGACCCGTGATTTTTCCATCTATATTTTTTCACGGAGTACGTCCTTATAGAAAATTTGTAAGTTGAGGGTTTAGATAAGTTCAAGGGACCATCGAGTTAGAAAAACTTTTGTAAAGAGTTGAATTGAATAAAAACCATGAAAGAGGTCACAAATCTGTATCGGCGTTTTTTCGAAGGGACAAACCGAAGGGACAATCCGAAGGGACAACCCAATAGCGCGATAAGTGAACTGATCATGTTTTTAGACCCCGCTCATATAGAACATATGAGTACCCAAGAATAATAAGTTCGGGGCCGAAGGTACGAGGTGGGAAGGTGTTAGGCACCCAACTCGCCCGTTTTATGACGGCCTCTACTAACTCAAATTTGCTTAATAATTTAAAGACATAATTCCCACACAAAACCGGATTAACAACCTAGACTTAGACTATTAATTGGTTCATCACAAGCATCACAACATTTATTAATGACCCTTGTCTAGACATGCATTCGATTGACAAGTTGAGCATTACAACGATTAGACATGCTTGGAAGGACAATATTTAGTAAGCAATAAAAGACGTTTATTAGCATGATATCTACATTATGACTACTAGAAAATAAACAACTAGGCAAGCAATTTAATTTGAGCCCTCAGGAGTTAGTACCTGAACTGTAAGCTATATTTGACAAGAATAGGAAAGACAAGATCTCATGTTTGGAAGAAAGGGGGAGAAGCTCGGGAGTACTCAACCGAGGATAGAGGTTGTCAACTGTAGACTGTGTGTTTTGAACTGAGGAAGGAGGGTCGTATTTATATGCGCAGGAAGTAGGGCTGGACAGGTGAAGAGGAGCCGAAATTTGGATTTTGGGGTGAAAAATAGTCAAGCCTAGAGACTCAGCGAGTGCCGCTAGTTGCGAATGAAGGAGTGATCGAGGAAAAACATGAGACCTTATTTTACCTATTAAAGCAAAAATAGCATTCAAGTTTATAAATTACTCCTTTCATCATTGGGCTGTTGCGGAGAAATGTGAAGGCGCTTTTTTGGCGTCTACAGCGTCAGGTGTAAGTTTTGAGGCTTAGTGATCTAAGTTGTTACAAGTCTTTCACTTCCTTTGTGAAAACATCAGTTTTTTCCGAGTAATTAGTTATAACAACGACGTGGATTATCCCTTACAGGAGAAACCTCAAGTTTACAAAGAAGCCACCTGCTGTTTCTGTGAAGTATGAGATAACCTCGCTAGTGCACGGGTTTATCGAAATAGTAAATTATTGTCGCCCAAAAGGAGCGAGGGTGTTTTGAGTACCAAAATCTCTAGAATTGGGAAAGCTAAGCTAATTGGGTGAATTTGATGGTGATTTCATTTAATAAAACATAAAGCTAAAACTAAATTAATTAACTAAGATGAGAGAAAAGAGAAATCACAATTGTAAGAATCAAGGATTTAAGCTAGAGTCGGGGTTCACCCAAATATGATACTTAATGTAATAAATAATGTGGCAAGATACAATTGAAATAAGCAACGTATAGGGATATTAGATCAATGGCCACTAGGGGCCTCTCTCAAGGTCTTCCAAGATGTGGTTTTACCCCTCCTAACTACCTATTTTCATGGAGTTAGAATGATAAGAACCCATTAAGTTTGTCTAATAAATTAGTTTCCCAAGAGCAAAAGGACCTACTTTCGTGACTTAATCCCCTTGTTTGGCAATAAAACTCCTATAACTAGCCTACCCCCTTTCGATTTTAAGCTTATTACACATAAATATGACCAAACATTCATTTAGGCATTTCATCAAACACATGGAATTCATAAAACCAAATATACATAAACTCAATCAATCAACTCAATACCACACTATCTAAGCATCAAACATTCATATTTGGGCTAATCCCAACTCTAATAAGAGTTATTAACCACTAAACATTATAAAATCATCAATTTTAATTAACCAAGACATAATATTCAGCACAAGAGAAATAAGTAAAGAGGAGAGAGAAAGAGAAAAGAGAAGGAAGTTCAACTACAAAAGAAAGCTAAGAGATGAAGTTCTTCAATCTAACTATGGAGGCTAGACCTCTTTAGAGAGATAAAACTAGGTTTAGAGTTGAATAGGCTAAGGTCCTATAATTTTCCCGAAATTAGGCTTTTAAAGAGGATTTTTACAAGTGAAAAAGTTGAAATCCAAGCTGATTTGGCGAACTCCGGGCTGGTCGGCGCGAACTCCGGGCAGGTCGTGGTTCGCTCTGGTGGCTATAAATGAGATATAAGGTAGAGATCAGACCGAAGTCCAGGCAGGTTGGGGTTGGTGATTTCAGGTCATGGTTGACCCTGAGAGGTTTCAATCTCCATTTCCTTGACCCTTGGAGGTGGATCACGACCATGTTTGAGACATGACTTGCCAGTGATTCATCCTTTGGACTTGTTCTTGATTCTTCTTCGCGCTCTTTGATCATTCTCGCTCATGTCCAAGTCTCTTTCACATTCTTATCAATGCTTGAGATCATTCCACCAACAAGATGCATGGAACATTTTTGCTTGTAATTTGTTCTCTACAAAATAAAATAAACCAAAAGCGTAAACTCGAACAAACAGGGATAAAACTAATCAAAGAGAACAAAAATCATCAATTAACCTAACAAACTAGAACTAAAATCTACTTAAAATATATACAAATGAGTGCTTATCAAATTTCCCCATGCTAAACCCTTGCTTGTCCTCAAGCAAGCGCAAAATACTAATCATCACAATAGGCATGGAAGTTAGCACAAAAAGTTCGAAAAGTCACTCTTTTGAAACACGAGATGAGACACTTGGCAAGGATATCAAGGGTGCAAAAACCGTCAAAGCCAAAATATGCAAAACCAATATTGAATTAGGTTCAAGAATTGGCAAGAAATCCAATAAGCACAAAGCATAAGAGCACTCAACTGACTCGATAATCCCACTCAAAGAATGAAACAAGTTAGCTCGATAGACGCTCACTTTAAGAAGTGTGAGTCACTCAAACTCAAATGTGTTTGGGGTAACAATAAATTATCCCTCAATATTCAAACATCGGTTGCACCCTACCATAAGCTTGCCTAACTTCTAAGATCTCTACCGTACGATAACACACCAATTGCCATGATCAAAAGGTTTCCGGGTTGTAATGAGGCTTGGTGTAAGGGTAGGATGAATCATTCGAATTAGGAGCCAAAAAGAACTAGTGGAGTAAACAACACTCTCTCTAATCTCCGCGAAAGATCAAGATAATGAAAAACACACTCCACTTTCGAAAGTCCAACCAAACATCCAAATATCATTACATGGCTTTCTCAACTCTCAATCACAACTTAGGAGGAAGAGGAGTTATTTAAGATAAATGATTATGATTTTTCACTCCGCTAACATCCTAAAAATTTCAATCTAATGCTTTCAAGGACAACTTTTATTTTTTTTATTTTATTTTTTTTTTGAAAAACCCAGAACCACAATTTCAAATGACCACTAAATCACATGATTTACCTCAAGTACTCCCCCATGCTTATCTTTTTCATCACCTCACATAATAAATATAATTACCAAAGACACACATCAATAACTCCACTACCCTAGGCTCGCGATTTGGTTGTGTTTGGGTAAATATGTATTGTAATGTGGTTTTTCTTGAACGAAAGGCTTAAAGCTCAAAGGGGTATCAAGAGGATATTAATGAAAAAGGGAAGGTCATTTAGCTCAATGTAGTTCAATTCGATGCTCAAATGAATGCCTTTATCCTTTCAAAGCAATATGGGTGTCAAAACACAATTTCAATCAAGGAGCAAGGCAGGTTCTAGAGGAATACCAACCGATGCGATTCAAAACACACATGAAAGCAAGACAATGTAACCAACATAGATGTGTCGATTTTCAAGGCTCAAGATCTCACCGGTTTATTGTCTATCTAAAACAACCATTTCACTAGTTAAAAGGGATTATCAAGTTATTGACACACATGCTCTCATACAAGGTTTCATAGGAATAAAAGCCAAGCAAAAACCTGTTTTCAAAAATCAAATTTTGGATATTTTTGCCTTAAAAGATAACACCTTTTTTTTTTTTTTTTTTTTTTTTTTTTTTTTTATCACAAGCCAAGCATCAACAACGTGCATCAAACATCATCATAAAAGGATCCCTCTTCTGATTTTTTTCTTAATTTTTAAAAATGCATCCTACATGAGATGTACGTCCTAAACATTCTATGCAATCTAGATGACAATATATACAAGGTTATGCAATTAAATGAACTAAAGGTTATGCAAGTAAATGAACTAACATGCTTCTACACTAAACTAGCACATTTCCAACCACCAACCTCCAACCACAATCATCCATCATAACATCACCTCCACATCCACAACACATCAACACCATTATCATTCTTCAATTCACCATCACACTTCCAGCACAAGCTAGCTAGCCACAAACCACCACATCTCATCAATACTTTCCCCATGCTTAAAACATTACATTGTCCTCAATTTAAACAAGTAAAGAGATAGGAGGGGAGGGATGTGATACTCACAAAGTGATTTGTCTTCAAAATGACTGGTGGTGGGGAGGCTTGGGAGTGTGCATTAAGTCATTGTTGATCCGGTGATGACAATACCTCCTTTGTCATTTGTCCTTTACTTCAAACAATCATCATAGCATGCTAAGGCTCCTAGCAATTTGTCAAAAGAGCTTGAGCACATCTCATCAAGGAACAAGCAAGTGAGAAGACATTATCATCACAATAGAGTAAGCAATCAAAGATTTTCTCAACTTGTTAAAATCCCACTAAAAGCCAAAGTAATGAAAAGAAGAACCTTCCCATTGAGTCAACTTAAAAGTATCCCCAGAACTCCTTTTTGGTTTGCAACTCATGATATGATCATCAACCCGATGAGTAAAAGAGTCATAGATCACAATCACGTCATTGAGTTTCACAAAAGCATATTCAAGGGATTTTGGGGGAGGGGAATCATTGAAAAGACTTGGAATTGGAGAGGGGATCATATCAATATACTCGTTTGACCATGAATCGGGATATTCAAGGTTATAGAACGTGTTATAATTTAACTCATCAATGACCCCTTCCTCAACACGACCCCCAAATGATGACACACTAGCAACTTGAACCACTTGAGGCTCGGGCATTTCAACATGGATGGGATGTGTATCAACTTTAGAGCTCATTATTCTTATGGATTCTCCTAACTTCTCATTCATCTTTTGTAACTCCTCGGTATTCTTTTGTTTTTTTTACTATAAATTCCTCCAAAAGATTTTCCAAGTTTGACTTGGGTGGAGTAGGTTGAGAATGTTGCTCTTCTCCATAAAGGTTGGTATAGTTCCACTTACCAAGATTATAATCATTAAAGCAATTGTCTCATTGATTATCTTGGTAGAGTGTGTCGACAAGATAAGCGTGTTCATAATTGAATTGATCTTCATTAGACTCATGACCGACATATCCATAACAATCATAATATGCATTAGGCACATCACATTCATTCGCATTCAAATAGCCATAGTATTGGTTATAATCACCATAATCATAAGAATATGAACTTGAATGATTATCTCGACAACTTTCTTGATTCCAACATGTTTCCATTAAGGAAATCAAAGAAAATGATGTAAAAGATAAGGAAAAAAATGCTTAGTCTACCCTATTTAAGAGAATTTCAAAATTGAAACCAACCTTGCTCCCTGGCAAAGACGTCAGAAACTCGATAACCTTGCAAGTGCACGGGTTTATCGAAGTAGTAAATTATTGCCTCCCAAGAGGAGCGAGGGTGTTTCGAGTACCAAAATCTCTAGAATTGGGAAAGCTAAGCTAATTGGGTGAACTTGATGGTGATTTAATTTAGTAAAACATAAAGCTAAAACTAAATTAATTAACTAAGATGAGAGAAAAGAGCAACCACAATTGTAAGAATCACGGATTTAAGCTAGAGTCGGGGTTCACCCAAATATGATACTTAATGCAATGAATAATGTGGCAAGATACAATTGAAATGAGCAACGTATAGGGATATTAGATCAATGGTCACTAAGGGCTTCTCTCAAGGTCACCTAGATGTGGTTTTACCCCCCCTAACTACCTTTTTTCATGGAGTTAGAATGATAAGAACCCATTAAGTTTGTCTAATAAATTAATTCCCTAAGGGCAAAGGACCTACTTTCGTGGCCTAATCGCCTTGTTTGGCAATAAAACTTCTATAACTAGCCTACCCCCTTTCGATTTTAAACTAATTACACATAAATATGACCAAACATTCATTTAGGCATTTCATCAAACACATGGAGTTCATAAAACCAAATATACATAAACTGAATCAATCAGCTCAATACCACACTATCTAGGCATCAAACATTCATATTTGGGCTAATCCCAACTCTGAGAGATTAGCCACTAAACATCATAAAGTCATTAACTTTAATTAACCAAGACATAATATTCAACACAAGAGAAATAAGTAAAGAGGAGAGAGAAAGAGAAGTGTCAATAAGATCTTACAAAGATCTTCAATAATCTTCCCAAAATAAAGTTCAACTACTCTAGAAATCTAAGAGATGAAGTTCTTCAATCTAACTATGGAGGCTAGACCTCTTTAGAGAGATAAAACTAGGTTTAGAGTTGAATAGGCTAAGGTCCTATAATTTTCCCAAAATTAGGCTTTTAAAGAGGATTTTTACAACCGAAAAAGTTGAAATCCAAGCTGATTTGGCGAACCCCGGGGAGGTCGGTGTGAACCCCGGGCAGGTTATGGTTCGCCGTGGTGGCTATAAATGAGATACAAGGTAGAGACCGAACCCCAGGCAGGTTGGGGTTGGCGATTTCAGGTCAAGGTTGACTCTGGGAGCTTTCAATCTCCATTTCCTTGACCCTTGTAGGTGGCCACGACCATGTTTGAGTCATGACTTGCCCGTGATTCATCCTTTGGACTTATTCTTGATTCTTCTTCGCGCTCTTTGATCGTTTTCGCTCATGTCCGAGTCTCTTTCACATTCTTCTCAACGCTTGAGATCATTCCACCAACAAGATGGAACATTTTTGCTTGCAATTTGTTTTCTACAAAAAGAAATAAACCAATAGCGTAAACTCGAATAAAAAGGGATAAAAACTAATAAAAGAGAACAAAAATCATCAATTAACCTAACAAACTAGAACTAAAATCTACTAATAATATATTCAAATGAGTGCTTATCAGTATGAGGCCAAGAAATGCAGTCTATCTCTAAATATACGCTTCTTAATGTTCTTATAGAGTATAATGAAGTTATGAGCGAGTTGGTGCAAATTATGATAAGTTTAGTGTCCATCGCACTTAGTTTTTTTTAATGGATCGATTATCAAAAAATTCATGTAGGTGGAGTTAGTAAAGTTATAACAATGTTCCTTTTTATATAAATGATGTTAAATCCAATTGTCTTTCAATGTAATTTAGACCTTTAAATTTGATTTTATACATTTTGACATTAAATCAAATAAATCAATTGCAAGACCAGGGCAAGAGAAAGTATAAAAATAATTTAAAATTATATCTACGACAGCGGTCGGTCAACAATCGCTGTCGTAGGTTAAAGCAAAGTCAAAAGCCAAATTTTGACCTACTACATCGGTCGGTTTGTAAACGATGTCATAGAGTGTGCTCTACGACAGCGGTCGAACCAGAATCGCTGTTGTAGAGTTTGACATATGTCCGCGCTCAAAACATAAGTGGTCCAAATCGCTGTCTTAAGTCAACATTGACCGCTGTCAAAGGTGTTTTTTTGGTGTAGTTCTTAGGGTGAGAGATGAGAAGTGAAAAGCTCAACTGTTAGATCTCGATCGGATACCCTATAGTGACAAGGAGCAATTAGAGTGACTTAACAATAAGTCTTGTATGAGGTCACCTCAAAGTGAGGCTAACTCTATATACAAGCATTATTAAGAGAAATTGCTTTTACAGAACATGGTTCATAAATTTTGCTTAATTCAACTTCAATTAGCATCATCAAACATGAATATACAAAAGAAAGCCAAACAAAACATTAGGTCAACCATAGTATGTGACAAGACTTAAAATTTGCAATGAAACTAAACTACGGAACAATTTTAATAAAATCATACATTAGTTTCACAAGAGTAAGTTTGTTTTGTGAACAAAAAGCAGACATCTCTTAGATAGTAACCAGTTCGGAGCCAAGCATTTCAGTACCAACAAAACCTTCAAGCTTCAACACAACCTTCAAACTTATCAATAGTGATTTGATCAAAAGGTAGAAGCACAAGCCGCGATACTAAAAGATACAATGATTTACATTGCGGCTAGCCTTTTGCTTGTAGACAATGTCTCACTGCAATGGGGGGGGGGGAGGGAGAGAATCAAAACCAAATTGGAATGAGAATATGATAATGATAAATATAAAATAAAACAATTAATCATCATGAAGTAATTAGGGTATAACACCAATTAACGTGTCAATAATCATTATGGACTTGGAGTATCAACTAATAACACTAATTGACGTGCAAAACTTCATGCATTGGCCTAGAACAAGGTGAGAGCCAGTCGTTTCACAAATGAATTACCATATGGATCCTCCCATGTCCTTAACTGGATCCGCCCCCTGTATAAAGGTCTCACCTACTACTTGTCAAATTTAAGAATACATAACCCAAACCTATAGTAAGCATCTAGCAACAGAAATGAGTAACGCCTTATTTGTTTGCTTATTCAACGAACATCACAATACCGTATCCAACACTAATACCGTTAGGCGAATAGAACAGCTGACTGGATGGCCAAATTTGGCAGTTCTAATTTTGACAATTTCACGTGAGATAATTACCCGACTATCGACTTTAGAAATATCCTTTTATCGCCTTTTAATCGCCTATCTCCTTACCTTTATAAAAAAAAACAAAAAAACGCCTTTGAGCTGAGTTATTCTTCACTAATTAATCAACCAAAAGATGACAACTCAATCACAAGGCAACATTATATATTCAGCATTAAACAAACAAAATAAAAAAAGCACGGATGAGAGAGAAAATCCTCTCTAGATCCATCCGCCTCTTTTGCCCCCCCGACCCCTCAGATACACCGCCTCCCTCCTCAAACCCTAGCCGCCAACTTCAATTCCCAGCCATCTCTAGCCATAATCTTGCTAAAATTCGCTTAAGTTCTAGCTTTTTACCTACTTACTTTACTAGATCTAGCCGTAATTATGCCTCTTATAACTCGGATGGGTTAATATGGGTTTCGAACGTCTCGTTGGGTGTTGTTTGGGTTTTCCAGATGCGCGTGATTCTGCTGGGTATTTGGCTTCTTTCTACTTGGATTTCTCTTTTTGATAAGAAGTTGAGTGTGTTTATTACACTCAATCTCTGTCTTCTTGAGATCATACACGCCAATTACGTAGAGAAGCTAGGGTATGTGCATTCGAAGCTAGATTCGCCTGCTCTTCACTGGTGGTTGATGGGTATAAGCAAATTAAGTAATGATTTCTTCAATGGGCTAATCAATTGTAAGTATTATTTAATTACTCGGCTCTGCAAATCCCTAATTATTGGCTATTGCGTGCTTAATTGCTGCTATTATCCTAGTTTGGGTTGTAATCTGAGCTCTTTTTTTATGTTGTATGAGTTGGGTCTTTTCATTTCTCAAGAAATTGTAACAATTTTTAATTCCCCTTTTCTGCATGTTGAAATTGGGGGTTTTCATTCACTTTCTGGGATTTTCTTGGGGGTGTTCAGGCTTGGCTATATAAAGACACTTCAGGGGGATTAATTTGTTCACCTCACTCTACTACCTTCTCCCCTCAAAAGTTAACCAAATCATGAGCTCTCTCCACTCTCAAGTTTCTACTAAGTCTAATGGATCCTCTATACTTTCCCATTCGCCTACCTCTCATCTCCCTCAATCCATCCATGTCCCTCTTGATGGCTCGCTTAAAGCTTCTGCTGATTGTGGAGTTGGAGGACTTGACTCCCCTCCCAAATCTTTTTGTGACGCCCTCCGTCATGGAGTGGCACATCCGGATTACACTTCTCCTTTCTCTGGCCCATCTAGGGTTATCTATGATTCTGATGACATGTACTCTACTGGTGATGGTGATGGAGGAGTAGATCCTCCACCTCCAGAAACTGACGAGTCAGACCGTAACCTTCATATGTTTGCTATTCATGCTAAGATTTGGGGTGGCTCTGTTCCTTTTCCCCTGATTCGTGCTAAAACTAAAAGGGACTGGACTGATGTGCGTGGTGAAGTTCTTTTTCTTGATCTGGGCAATAACTGGTACCTTATTCGGTTTTCAACCAAGGCTGATAGAAGGTTCATCTGGGTCAATCGTCCTTGGTTTGTCCAGGGGCTTAATTTTGTTATGCGACTTTGGGAACCTGCCTTTGATCCGTACACTGCCACTATTGACTTTGTGGATCAATGGGTTAGGGTCCCTAGGCTTCCTATTGAGCTGTGGAATTATCGTGTGTTACGTGAGATTATGCGTCCTATTGGTGTCTTACTAAGGTTGGATAACTTCACTCGTTTGAGGCTGAGAGGTAGATTTGCTAGAGTTTATGTGCGTTTGAATGTCTCTACTCCTCTCAAAGCCTCAATTTCAGTTGATTGTGGTTTTACTACTAAAATTTTTGTTGTTTATTATGAGGGCCTGCATGTTGTTTGTTCCTTATGTGGGCTAGCTGATCATGATATTGATTCTTGTTCCTTGATGCAACGTAATGATTGTCATATTATTGTGGAACAACTTAATACTGCCACTCTTTCTCCTCACTTGGCTGTTGAAACTGCTGTTGAGCCTACTGATATTCCTCCTGAGTGGGTTTCTGTGACCCCTCATAGGCGCACTCGCCCTCATGCTATTTCTCGTACTGGTAAGAACAGATTTAGTGGGTCTTCTTCACGACCAGGGTTTTTCCCTATTAGTGATTATGGAGGTGATGCTTAGGGTGTTACTCAGACCGTTAGCGAGCCGCCCAGGGTGAGGTGGTGGTTACTGATTGTCCCACAGCTAATATGTTTGGGGTGATTGAGAGTGCTGGGCTGCAGCACCTTGATGAGGCTGATGCGAGTGGGTTCAGTCCCATTCGTGGGAGTGGTCCTCATTCTCTCTCCTCTCAGCCTGCTCGTGCTACTGTCTTATCTAGCTTGGACATCAGGGAGCTTGGCTCGTCCTCTCTCAACCTTTCTCTAGCTTCTTGTCTTCCCCATATTCTGACAGTGGCTGATTGTGATGACATGGAGGAGGATCGGGTTGTTCCCAGTGCTTCAAATGACTCTTCTCGTAAGAGAAGAATGTTTGAAGTAGGTGATTCAACTACTAGCACTTCCATCCCTGATGGTGGTCGCGTCTGAGACCCAATGATGTCTTTTTTTTTTGTCCAACCTCCCTATCTTTTATGTTTATGTTAATTATGGTTAATTGTCTTCTTTACTTTTGTAACTATTGGGATCTGTCACCCTTTTTCTCTCTCTGGCTTATTACTACTTTGATCTGTATTGTCTTAAGAGAGAGATTTTTTTTTTTTTTTTTTTTTTTTTTTTTTTTTTTTGTATATTTTGGACATTACTTATGGAGGTTGGTTTTTGGGTGACTTTAATTTCTAGTACTCTAATCCTGTGTTTATATGTACTTCTGATGCTTTGGTACTTTTATATGCTCCAGTTTTGGCCTTTTAAGCTTGATTTTTTGACTTTAACCCAGTTCCCGGTACAAATTATTGTTACTGTAATGCACTGTTTGTTTTTAGTCATTCACTTGGGTTGCATATTGCAAGTGATGGACTGGGCTGTTGCCCTTGCCAATAATGGATATCTTTCGGGTGGTCCAAACGCAAGTCTCTCTCTCCGTCAATTTTATTTGCCAGGCTTAATCATGTCTCTTTACGCTGCCCCGCTCCCATATGTAGCTTTTGTTCAATTTTTTTGCTTTAAGTTTTATTGAACAATATGAGTTCATAAATGTATCTTTGTGCGCGTGTTTGCAACTTCCTTAACTATAATGTTGTTTATATGAAGATTCTATCATGGAATATTAATGGTGCTAAAAAAGATCAAGTGATCCGCGAAGTATGTTTTTTATGCAACTACATCCAACCTGACATTATGTTTCTTTTAGAAACTATGACTAACACCTCCAATTCCCAACGGCTTATTCGTAAACTCGGATTCACTAACTTTTGATTATGTTAACCTGGTTAATCATTCTGGAGGTATTAGGGTTCTTTGGAATGAATCCAATATCAGTGCTCATATCCTACAGAAATTTGATCGTATTATCTCTTTACAGATTACGGAACTCAACTCTGGGTCTCAATGCATTGAATCTGGTGTTTACGCCCCTACTCAAGAATCCCAAAAATATCCCTTTTTGCATCAACTAGATACCCTGCACTCCTCTATCTCCCATCCTTGGTGTATTTTGGGTGACTTTAATGAACTCGCTTCAACTGATGAAAGGATTGGGGGGTCACAATGTGCTCCAACTCTCCTTCTGCGTCTTAATCATTTTTTCAGTTTTTGTGAATTGTGAAACCATTAGTAGTCATGGTAATCTATTTACCTGGAAAAGACGTTTCCCCAATGGTGTTGTATCGGAAAGATTAGATAGGGCCATTGATTGATCTGACTGGGTTTCTCGTCACCCTAATTGTGCGGTTTCTCACCTCCTCTTTACCTGTTTTCATCATGCGTCTATTGTCCTTAACACAAGCCCTCTCACGCAGACCAAACCTAAAGCGTTTAGATTCCAACCCTTCTAGAACCAGTTCAAAGAAACTGAAAATATTGTTAGGAATCATGGGATCAGACCTTCCATGGTTCCCGTATGTTTCGGCTTTCGAGAAAGGTTAAGGTACTGAAATCAAAACTCAAGCACTGGAATCATTCTACTATTGGGCATATCCATAAAAAGATTAGTCTTAATTATGAAAAGATCAAGAACATGGAGGAAAAAATTATCTTAGCGCCCGATAACTCAAATTTTCAAAAAACACTTGATCGCATTATAACGCAACGTGAAAAGCTCCTCTTATTCTCACAAACTTATTGGAATGAATATGCAAAAAAGAAATGGCTTACTGATGGAGACCGCAACTCATCCTTTTTCCAAAGAATTCATCGTTCTAGAGTTAAGAAAAAATGCATTTTTAAAATTCGTGAAGCTTCTGGGGCTTGGCTCGAAGATGAACACCTATCGAAAGCCACATCCGGGATTCGTTTAGCAAGCGTTTTACCTCTAATTATGATCACCCCTGCCCCCTTAATATTGGAGATATTCCTTCTGTTATTACTGGGGACATCAACCAACAATTAGTCGCGGACCTTACTGATGAGGAAATCAAGTGTGATATTTTCCAAATGAGCCCTAATAAAACCCCCGGGCCTGATGGCTTTGGAGCTTGTTTTTTCCAATCTTACTAGCATATTATTGGTCAGGAAGTTATCGATGCTATTAAGGCATTCTTCCACGGGAATTTTTTTTAAGAGAAATCAATCATACCTTTATTGGGCTAATACCCAAAGTCAAGGCTCCGGAAACTGTTAATCACTTCAGGCCTATTAGCCTTTGTAGTACCCTCACCAAAATCATTTCAAAAATTCTCGTTAATAGGCTCAGACCTTTTTAGATGATTTGGTCACCCATTTTCAAGGTGCCTTTATTCCCGGGATGTCGATTCATGATATTATCTTACTTACGCATGAGATTATGAATAAATTTCGTAAATCCCGTGCTAAAAAAGGCTGGGTTGCCATTAAACTTGATATGGAAAAGGCTTATGATCGCATTGAATGAGATTTCCTTTTTGAATGTCTTGAAAATTTGGGGTTTTGCTCCACGTGGATAGAGTGGATTAAATAGTGTGTTACCACTGTTTCTTATTCTGTACTGGTTAATGATGATCCCTCTACTCCATTTAAAGCGACTAGAGGGCTCCTTCGGGGTGACTCGCTCTCCCCGTACCTATTTATTCTTTGCATGGATGTCTTAGTTAGAAGAATTCTTGTTGAAAGCGCTCGGAGTAATTCTGGTCTTGGGATCAAGATTGCTTCTAATGCACCAATCATCTCAGGCCTTTTCTTTGCTGATGATAGCATTTTTATTTTTTTTGCAATGCCAATAGGGAAGCTTGTAATCTGCTCAAATCCCTCCTTGATCTTTTTTGCTCTTAGTCCGGTCAACTTATCAACTTTCATAAATCAGTCATTGTGTGCTCCAAATATGTATCTATCCCTAGTAAACAAATGGTTAATACCATCTTTAATATCCCTATCAAGGATTCCTTAGGCAAATACCTGGGGTGCCCAGTTCTTGATAAACAAGCTACTAGTTCCCATTTTGCAGATATTGTGGATAAAGCGCGTAATCGCATGAATGCTTGGACTTTCAGCTCTCTCTCTCTCTAAAGCTGACAGGGTCAGCTTAATCCAAGCTAACTTGGAATCCATCCCTTCCCATATGATGCAGTGTTTTGAATTGTCAATGTCCACTTGTAGAGAACTTGATAAAGTTAGTAGAGAATTCTTTTGAAAAACATCTGATGACAGCAACAATAAAAAGTACTTTCCATTATTAAGCTGGGATACTATTTGCCGTCCCAAGAAAATGGGTGGGCTTGGTCTGAGGAATCATGCGGCGGTTAACTTGGCCTTTGTATGTAAACTTGCTTAGAAATTGCTTTCGAAATCTGAGAACATCTTGGTTAAATCGGTAACAGCTAAATACCTTACGAATTCTAGTCTGCTTGAATACACAGGGAATCCTTCTAGCTCGTGGGCTTGTAAGAAAATTCTTTTTTCTACAACTCTCCTATGCCGAGGTATTAGATGGAAGGTAGGAAATGGTGAATCAATTTCGTTCTGGTTTGATAACTGGTATGCCTCTAATGTCCTAGCCGACCTGGTTGATATCTCGTCCTTGGATGACAGTACCAGCAGCTGGAAAGTCTGTGATGTCATTATTGCATCCTGCTGCTGGGACGTGGCCAAGATAATTCAAGTCCTTCCTAGAGATCTTGTGTCCACCATTACCAGTATCCCAATCCCCATTCATAGCACGGATGATGATTTTTGTTGGGGGCTTAGGACAAATCGTATCTTCTCAACCAAAAGCGCGATCGACCTGACTTGCTCATGGTATTGAACATGTTCTTTCTTATAAGTGGTCGTTTGCCTGGATCTGGTCCCTCAATGCCCCACCCAAAGTTAGAATTTTTATTTGGCAACTCTGTCACTCACTAGCCATGAGAGATGTTCTCCAGCATCGTGGAGTCCCTATTTCACCCGAATGTCCTCATTGTAGCTTTTCTATTAAAGACTTGGACCTCTTATTTATTGAATGCCCTCCTCTAAGGATGTTTGCGCGTATACTTATGATTCTGGTTGGCTTGCCTGTGTTCCACCTGATCATAACCTTTTCTCATGGTTAGACTTTCTCCGCCATACACGGGAATACCCTCATGATGATCAAGCTAAAGTCATGATGCTCCTTTGGAGTATATGTTTTGAGCGAAACTGTGTGGTGTTTAGAAACACTTCCTTTAATGTTATTGGTTGTTGGCTCCGTGCTAAGTCCTTCTACCTTGAGTGGTCCCTACGAAACTCGTCTTCGGTCTATGATGCTCAGACATCTCAACTCGCTGTCCAAGCACCGGTGAGAAAATGGGTTGCTTGCTGGGAAAATTCGATGACTAACTATGTGAAAATAAAATTTGATGGCTCTTTTATCAATGGCAAAGCTGCTACGGGATTTGTTATCAGAAATGAAGGTGGTACACTGATAGGTGTAGGGGCAAGAAGTATTGAAACTTCTTCTGTTTTAGTTGCTGAAGCAACTGCACTTCGTGACTCTGTTGAAAAGCTATTGAACTAGGCTTAAGCTCCCTCCATATTCAAGGCGATAATCAGACTGTCATGCAAGCTATACGTGGTGAGATTGAAGTACCGTAGCAAATTCGACCCCTCATTATAGATGCCCGAAAGTTTCTGGCCCCGGTTATTGTCGAGCACGTTTATAGGGAAGGTAATAGAGAAGCCGATTGGATGTCTAAAATGGGCATAACTGTCTGGAAGAATGTTTTTGGACTACCTCTTTGCAGCCAGAATTTAGTCAGATTCTTTATGAGGATGTGTTAGGAGTCTACCTCGAGAGGAGGTCCTCCTCACTTTACCTTCCCCCTTTCTTACCTTCTCAAAAAAAAAAAAAAAAAAACACATTACATATTCAGCAACATAACCATCTATCTCCTATTGCACATATAGTCACTGAATGAAATGAATAGGAAAAGGATAAAAATATTATACCTGCTGGGGCTCATGACTTTAGTATCTCTTTTACTATTAAAGTATTTTTATATTTGACATGCTTTTTTAACCTTTCTTTCTCCTTTGTACTAATCTTCTCCGCATTATAAATTGGGCATCTTGTGACTGTCATACTTACAAATTGGGCTCAAAAGGTTTCACCATAGTGAGATTGCATCGCTAAATAAAGTTGCCATGCATAAAAACTGCTCATTGAAATGTCAAAGAGAAATTATGTTATCCATGGCAGCTACATGAGGCTACTAATCCAAAACCAAGCTATCAATGCTAATTGTTATCCTCCCATAAGCCCCATGTTTAGCTGGCTTATAAGCCACACTAATAAGGCGATTTTTTTTTTTCCTTACAGGTCTAAATATTGCCTTTTAGCCTAAAAAGGCAATTTTTAGGTTGTCTTATTAGCCTCGCTGTAATAGGTTTCGAAGACATTCGCAAAATACTTGCCTTATTTGGTTTGGAACAAAAAAGGCAAAGAGTTTCACCTTACTAGGTATAAAGTCGCCTTCTTTGATTGATATCATTCAAATAGCGCAAAAGCACTCAAGTCGCCTTATTTTGTCATGAACAAATAAGGCAGCCTTCTAATTAATCGCCTAATTTGATAGACCAAACAAGGCAAGCTAAAATAAATCGTCTTCTGGTTCATTGTACTCTGCCTAAATGCAATCAAATAAGGCGAATATCTTTGCCTTATTTGATGCATACCATTTTCTTCCTAGCAAAACCTTGCAGTGCAAAGCAATATCATATCACGGAAATTAATATCTCAATATATCTAAATTTCAAATGACATTCTTTACATCCAGTACAAGTAAAAACACAACAACTATAAACAATATGGTAACTAGTTAAACAAAGTTCAGAATATCAATTTGTAAATGATCATTCTTCAGCACCCCTAACTTGAAGGCCTTCCAAGGTTTTAGCATGCCTAATACTCCCAAGTAATAGTCCTGCTGCAAGCCTGCAGAATATAGAACCACCATTGTGAATTATTGAGCAAATAAGCGAAAAATGCTATTAAACATTAATGAATCCACATCAGATCAAACTAAACTAGTACCTCTTTCCAATGTCATTACTCAGAAAGTGAACCACACAAAGTCTAGTAAGATGCAATTGAACTCATAAATATGCAGGCTCGCATAACATTAGGATAGAGAACTTTACAAAGATTCGTTTCCAAGTGACTATTGTAAGCATAGAATACAATCAACTAAACTTTAGGAAAAAATAAACTAAAAAATGACTGAATTGTACCTAACCATTGGGCGGCTGTTGTAGAGTCAGAAATTGCATGCAGTGGTTGACTGACTCTTGAAGTCACCTGCAGTGGGATATCAATTCAGAGAGAAACATAATCAGGATTAGAATAAGAATCACTTATTTAATAGGAATATTGGTTGAAAATAATCCCAACTTTACTTGAGTTGCTGTAATAATCCCACCTTTTGTAATTGCGCCGATTAATTCCAACTATTGACTTAGTTGTAGATTATGGACCGTAGGCAACACCGTTACATTTTACGTTAGTATTGTGATGACATGGCGTGACTATGATTTTTTTCCTCCAAAAAGCACTGAAAATTATATTTAGTTTTTTAGAAAAATTATTTTTCTTGGAAAACCTAAAATATTGTGTTCTAAATAATTTCAACTATTTTTTCGCCCTTCGTCATTCATTCCGCCATTGTTGTCCTCTACAAGTGTTTGCTATATATGGTAGTTGAAAGTTATTGAAGGTTTGTCACTTTGTGCCCATACATGAATTTAAAAGTTGAATTAAACCCACCATCTACTCCAACTATTTCTCTCTCTATTTTTTCTCTCTCTATTTCTATCATCGATCAAGTATTGACTGCAAATTCTATAAGGAGTAGGCTTTGTATGCTTTAAAAAGGAAAAGAAAATAACTTCATACCATTTGAGGACCACCAGGTATGAAATTCTTGTTCCATTTTAGTTTGATTGTGTTAAATATGTAAAATTTATGAAGTAAAAACTGTAGGGTTTTGGTGTAGAAATTTTGTGACTTTTAGCATTCTATTATTTGAACACTTTATATAAATCAATTCCAGGAGATGGAGTAGTGATGGCCTGGGAACCAACAAACTTTAGATGGGGAAGAAAGAGATTGAATGAGGAATGGGAGCTTGAAGAATGAATAACAGGAAGGGTCATGAAGAGAGAGAAAACAGATGGATGAAAATGTTTTTAAAAAGGGGATAAATTAGATAGGAGAATATATGAAAACAACATCAATTAATTTTTGGAAGAAAAAAATCCTATTACTAACGGAGGAACTTAACTCCGACAGCGCAGGTCCATGGCTGTAAAGACCCGGGATTTCTCCTACCATGTCCATGGAGTGTGTTCTTAAAGCAAATTTGTAAGCCGGGGGCTTTAGATAAGTTCAAGGGACCATCGAGTTAGAAAAGGTTATGAAAAGACTTGAGTTGAATAAAAACTATGAAAGAAGTCACAAATCTGCTGTCGGCGTTTTATCGAATGGACAAACCGAAGGGACAAAATCGAAGGGACAACCCAATAGCGCGATAAGTGAACTGACCATGTTTTTAGAAAGCTCCCGCTCATATAGAACATATGAGTACCCAAGAATAAAGGGTTCGGGGCGAAGGTACGAGGTGGGAAGGTGTTAGGCACCCAACTCGCCCGTTTTATGACGGCCTCTACTAATTCAAGTTTGCTTAATAATTTAAAGACATGATTCCCACACAAACCGGATTAACAACCTAGACTTAGACTATTAATTGGTTCATCACAACTCACAAGCATCACAACATTTATTATTGACCCTTGCTTAGACATGCATTCTATTGGCAAGTTGAGCATTACACCAACTAGACATGCTTGGAATTGAAAGACAATATTTAGGAAGCAATAAAAGACATGATTGCCATGATATCTATATTTTGACTACTAGAAAATATTCAGTTAAGCAATTAATTTAATTTGAGCCCTCAGGAGTTAGTACCTAAACTGTAGGCTATTCAGCAAATGAATAGTAAAGACAAGATCTCAAGCAAAGAATAAATTTGGAAGAAAGAGGGGGAAGCTCGGGAGTACTCGACCGAGAATAGAGGTTGTCAACTGTAGACTGTGTTTTGAACTGAGGGTCGAGGGTCGTATTTATAGGGAAAGGAATAGGGTTCGACGGTTGAAAAGATGGCCGAAATCGGGGATTGGGCTTAAAGAAAGACGGGTCTGGAAGACCCAGCAAGCGGCGCTGGATTGGACGGTTGAAAAGATGGCCGAAATCGGGGATTGGGCTTAAAGAAAGACGGGTCTGGAAGACCCAGCGAGCGGCGCTGGCTTAAAATCCAGCGCCGTTGGCGGCTGTCAGCTTGCCAGCTGGATCGTCGTTAGTCTATTTTAATTTTCGGAGGAATTTTAGAGTTCCGAAAATGTGAAAATACCGTTTTACCCTTCTGCGGTAAAAGACGGTTTTACCGTCGGTTAGCAACTTGGCAACCGGGAGTCGGGAAAAGACACGAGAGGTGTCGTTGGAAAACTCTTGAACGGGGCTTTTGAACGTGATCGGAATGAAGGAGTGGCCGAGGAAAAACGTGAGACCTTTTTTTACCTATCTGTAGACGCCAAAAAAATGTCTTCAGATTTCTCCGCAAAAGCCCGATGATGAAAGGAGTAATTTTTAAGCTTGAACTGCTATTTTGCTTTAATGGTTAAGATAAGGTCTCAGGTTTTTCCCTCCAAACACTCCTTCACTCCATTCCATTCAGAAGCCCCGTTCAAGAGCTTTCCAACAACACGTCTCATGCCTCATTCCGACTCTCGGTCGCCAAGTTGCGATTTAAGGGTAAAACCGTCTTTTACCGTTCAGGGGTAAAATGGTCTTTTCATGTTTTTCGGAATATTTAAAATCCTCTGGAAAATGAAAATGGGCTGGGTGACGTCATTATGACGTCATCCAGCTGGCTGCTGACAGCCGTCAGTGGCCCAGGCCAGGGCCGCTAGCGGCGCTGACAAATTTCCCAGGGCCACTAGCGGCGCTGACTTCCCTTCGGGCCCGGCTCATTTTTTAAGCCCGTCTCATTTTTCAGCTCAAATTCGACCGTCCAACCCTACTTTTCCACGCCTATATAAACAACCCTTCACCCTCTATTCAAAACACACAGTCTACAGTTGACAACCTCTACTCTCGGGAGTATTGACACCGAGCTTCCCCCTCTTTCTTCCAAACTTGAGATCTTGTTTTACTATTCTTGTCAAATATAGCCTACAGTTCAGGTACAAATTCCCGAGGGCTCAAATTAAATTGCTTGCTTAATTGTTTATTTTCTAAGTAGTCATAATGTAGATATCATGCTAGAATAACGTTTTTATCGCTTCCTAAAGATTGTCTGTATAGTCGTCGTGCTGCCCAACTTGTCAAATGAAATGCATGTCTAAATAAGGGTTCAAAATAAATGTTGTGATGCTTGTGATGAACCAATTAATAGTCTAAGTCTAGGTTCTTAATCCGGTTTCGCATGGGAATTATGTCTTTTAATTATTAAGCAAACTTGAGTTAGTAGAGGCCGTCATAATACGAGCGAGTTGGGTGCCTAACACCTTCCCACCTCGTACCTTCGCCCCCGAACCCTTTATTCTTGGGTATTTATATGTTTTATATAAGCGGGAGTCTTTCTAAACACATGATTAGTTCACTTATCTCGCTATTTGGTTGTCCCTTTGGTTTGTCCCTTCGATAAAACGCCGATAGCAGATTTGTGACCTCTTTCATGGTTTTTATTTAATTTAAGTCTTTACAAAAATTTTTTTAACTCGATGGTCCCTTGAACTTATCTAAGACCCCAACTGACAACATTTCTATAAGGACGCACTCCGTGGAACACGTAGGAAATCCCGTGTCTTTATAGTGGCGACTTCACTGGGGATTTATTTAAGAGGGTGAGACTCGAAAGTCAAGTTTGCTTAATTGTTTAAATAACATGTTCCATATTTTTGCATCATTTGCATGTGCCTTGGCACAACTTTTTGACCCTTATCGACCCTCGAGGAAGTTTGTGTCGCAACTCGTAGACCACCCGTATATCTAAAGGAATATACAGTTGTCCTATCGTGCATATCGACGCTTCCTCACCCATGACTCATCAATCCTTGTTGATGAAAAGAATTACAATTGATGTGTCGACCATCCGCCGAACGGAAATTGTAATTTGTCATGGTAACCTCACAGGAGCCAAAAGCCTCTAACCCACATTCGTGCATTCGCTTGCTTGTTGTGCATGTGTCATTGTAATACTCGTCTGATCACATGTTTGCCTGTAAACTGCGTTGTTATAATGTTTGCATGAATGCATGATTATCGTGATTATGTGCCAACATGTACTTACGTGCTAGGAGTCATTTCTTTTATTTTTAGCTAGTTCCTAATGCCCAAAAATAGTGCGAGTATTCAATTCAACAAGCACTCGTTTCCCCGATGATATATTTTCATATAGCGTCGAAGTCATGAGCAATTTTCTAGGACCTTTCAGCAAAACACAAAAGAGTCAGTCTCTCTAATTCCCCTCTCCCACCTTTTTTTTTATTTTTCTTTTTTTTTGTTTTGAGGTAATTCAGATTCGGCAAGGAAAAAAAAATAATAATATGGCAAAAAAAATGGCGTTGAAAAAAGAAAACGCTGAAAAAAAAAATTCAGAAAATGAAAAAAAAAAATGCCGAAATTTCTTTTTTTAGGTTTATCCCATTTTCCATTTTCTTTGAGTCAAAAAAAAAAATAAAAAGAATAGTCCGTCGTTTTCTTTTTTTTCTCATTTTTGTTCATCGACTTCATTTTTCATGTGATATGAGGGGAAATAATTGGGCATTTAGGCTTAGGTTTTATTTCTTCTTTTCCATTTCTTTTCATTGCATTGCATTATACCTATTAAACGCTCCATGCTAGGATTCATAATTAGTCGTCATACTTGCATTGTCGTCATTTTGCATCTGCATTTGTATAAAAGTTCAACTCTAGCATTCATCAATGTCTCCATTTGTTCACTACGTTTCATGCATTAGAAGTCTAGACGAGTCAATTATAAGTCTTCTAGGGTCATTTTGCGTCAATTTATTGTTATACATGTCAAGGTCGGTTCGTCATGCATCTTTCATATTGTTGTCGTAGCTCTGTCATTGCATTGTCATCATCATGCATTCAAGTTCATATATGGACGTCAATAGGCACATTCACCTTAGGAGCTATCGAGGGTCTTCTAAAAATAACGAGTCTTTGTTTTCAAGTCCTTTCTTTGGCGTCTTTCTAAGTTGAGACTTGTGTTCAGGATTGGGGGCTCGAGGAAGAATTACGGTGACAAAGGTTGGGCTCGATCGTCCGGCAGATTGGTTCGTGTACAAGCTACCTCCAAGATACCACCACATTCCAAAAAGCCATCACGCCATAATCCATCACCACCATAAAGCTCACCACCACTCAATACATCCCTTACCTCACCGATCACACCCCCAAATTTCACCATGGTTAAAAACCACCGACGAGAGGCTTGATGATCGCATGAGTGAGTTAAAAAGGGTTCGACTCAAGGTTGAGGATATAGAGAGGAAAAGAGAAGAAGAGTCAACGATCCCTTTCGATTCCGATTCTGAGGAAGAAGGGTCAGATGTCATGCTGGCTAAGATCACCTCTGTGCTCAAAAGTAGCGGCTTGATCTCCAACTATAGTGCCAACGTAGGAAAGTTTGACACTAAGATCAAGGGTAAGCTTCCGGCCAAATTCTCTAGGCCTGAAGTACCCACCTTCACGGGAGTCGACAACCCGCAGGATCACCTAATATCCTTCACTACTGCTATGGCTCTAAGGGGAATCAACAAGAAACTCTATGCCCATCTGTTTCCCCAGACCCTTGATACACATGCTCGACAATGGTTCTACTCCCTAGATCTTGAAAGGTACGCAACTTGGTCCGATTTTACCACGGTCTTCCTGATTCGATACAAGGACATTGCTACTCTCCCCATCACTTTGAGAGAGCTTGAAATTACCACTCAAGAGGAGAATGAAGGATTCACTAAATTCCTCCGTTGATGGAAATCCAAGGTAGCTGAAATGGTGGAAAGACCCTTTGAAACTGAACAAATCAGGCATTTCATTAAAAACCTGCAACCTGCTTACAAGGAACCCCTCAAGTATCATGAAATTGACTCCTACAACCGGCCTTATGTCGTGGGCATCCTAATTAAAGATAACCTTCTTAAGAATTCCACTTAAATTGTGAACAACGCGAGTATCTACAGGGGGTTATCCTTCGTGTCCCTGTGAACAGCCTGTGCTCGAGAAGTTGAATAGAGTCGAAGTTTCCTAGTGTGCAAGTCTAGTTGAGTCCAGTCAAGTTTAATGATGTCTAGTTTGTCTTTCAAATTCGTCCATAGAGTCTAGCTTACTTCTCGTGTAATGCTTTTCTGCGATTCAATAAAGATTGCATTTTGATTCCCATCATTGTTCTTTGTTCAATTCTATGACGAACTTAAGTTGACTATGACGGAATAAAAAAAAATCAAAAAAAAAAAAAATGAAAAGAAAAGAAAGCCTTCATTGTGGAAAACATTAAGCAACAACTCCCTAATGATCATCCCCATAGAGGACATACAGTTGAACCGTCCGTGTCGGGGAAAGGAGGCATTCATTTGGCACCTCACATCAATATCCTTTACTACCCCATACATCATTACCACTTGCAACCCTTTGAGCCTTAAACACATAGCCTTTCATTTCTTAACCACATCATCCTTACCCGGGGAATGGGTGTGTGCGACATGGGAATAGAAGCAACCTTCTAGGCAAGGTGGACTGACCTACAAAAAAAGGGGCCACCGAGAGAAATGCCAAAAAAAAAAAAGAAGAAGAGTGAACTCGAAAGTTCAAGAGCAAAAACAAAAAAAAAAACCAAAAGAGAAAAAAATTCAAGAGCGATCAAAGATCCAAAAGAGTGCAAACACTTCAAGCACAACCAAACGGTGACATTACCTAAACATAGGTCCCTTAGCCACCTCGCCTAGATCAAAAACTTCTATACCATCTAGCATACTTTGGGGAGGGGATTTACATTGGGTTTCTTTGAGCCATTATCCTTTCTTTGATACCTTAACCCAGCCTGACATTACAACCCTAAAGCCCTCCAAGAGGTATGACCATTCAATTGTATAGTCCTGAACTACGTTGGCCTGATTCCACAAACTGGATACGTAGGAAACCTCAAGGAGGTCCGGCCACGACAACCACTTTGTCACATGATCATAAGGAGTTTTCCCATTCCACCATTATCATCTAAGGCTAAAAAAAAATATTAGCCCGGTAGGTTGAAAACCCGAAAGGGCGGCCTAGGCGAAAGTTAGGGCAACCAAAAAAAAAATATAAAACAAATTCAATATTTTGAGGCAACTTAAATTTCTGAGGATTTAGAGCATTGTTTCTCATGTAAGCGCTCTTTGGACAGTCGTCTAGAGGTCATACTCATCACCTTTCTCGTAGGCTTGCACACAGACTTCCCAACTGGGGGCTTTTTCAGAATGAGTCGGTTTCTTATCCGCTACGTTCAAAGTTGTCCATTTCATCCCCATACCTTAAGTTAGGATATTTTGTACCGCCGCTCCTCGAGTAGGTCATAACCATCAAGAACCACACATCAAGTTGGGGGCTGATTCTCCCTTGACTGCACCCAATCTTTTGCACTTGTCTCATACTCTGTCAAGATCACCATAGGAATGGAATTATTGATCACAAAAACTTTTTCCATATTAAAGATCCTCTTCAGACCCTATAGGAGAGTCGTGCATGTTAGGCTAGGCTGCATGGAGCTGTGAGTCAATAGAGTCTGCATACATCATATTTGCATAAGTAATAGAGTCGCCTTCAAAGGCATGCTTGTGTACATAATTTCTCAGTGTCTTGAGTCCCTGCGTGTTTATATGTCAATTCCCCTTTACCCCGTGCATATTACTATGTCATGTCTTGGGCATCTTATCATGGTCAGTCGGGCATGTTTATTGCATTTTTTCCCTATGTGCATATTTCCACTGCAGGTTGAGTCTACCCGCTATCCATCAAAACCAGTAAGCCCGAGACTCTCTCAGATTTATCTTTTTTCATTTTTCTTTTCTTTTTTTCTTTTTCATTTCTTAGGGGGTATAATATGTGTAATTTTTGCTTTCTCCTTTGCATTTTTTTTTTTTACCTTTTTACCTTTTTCTATTATTCCCTAAATTATGGCTTTGGTCTACTGCATAACACGTTGCATAATTAGGTCAGACGGGCATAATTGAGTCATCATAGCATATCATGCATATCAAAAAAAAATTGTTGCACAAAAAAAAAAAAAAAAACAGGAGTTCGAAATTCCAAGGTCAATGTTTACAAAAGAGGCCCAACACTGCTCAACTAGAATCATTGCTGTCAGCCTCGTCATCAACGGACGACTCCTGACCATAGTTCCCGGTCGAGTAATGGAGAGAAGAGCTATATATAAGCCTACTGTTCTCAGGCCTCATGTCCCGTCCATCATACGCCGGGGCCCGCATAGGGGTACCTGCCGAAAACCCCGAAGCAAAGAAGTTCGTCGTGGCCTGACTGGCAAAATCCATAGACACATCCTGATGTGAAGGCCCAGCATATGACATATCCCATTCAGGGCGTTCGCCCAACCTCCAGCCAAGGGCGTAGCAACGGGAAGCCTATCAAGAAAAGGCCGGAAATCAGCAGGAGAGAACATCTCAGGAACATACGGGACAGAAGCCCCGGGCGCCTCATCAACAGGAGGCCTGGTCACCATCACAGGAGGAGAACGAGCAATAGATGGTCTGCTCGCCGAGGAATCCCTCGCAGCAGAAGAGTGGCGTGATCCTACCGAAGATGAAGACTGAGACATTTGTAGATAATCAAAGTAAAAATGTTAAGTTAAGCACTTCGCTTAGCTAAATATCAAAAAAAAAAAAAAAGAGAAGAGAGTTTGCTTACATCAACGGTCTTGGACCGAGAACTCTTCCCCTTGCCCATCACTCGACCATAGCCCTTCTTCAACAGGTGAATGAGCTTGAAAATCTGAGAGGTCTACTCCCGGTTCAACTACAAAAGAGAGAGAGAGCCACAAAATAAATTCAGCACTCAAAAGCAAAAGTACAAAAACAAAAGGGAGAAGAAAACTTACCCCCGTGCAACCATCAGGCAAGGGCAAGCCCTCCACCGCCTCTCCGTCAGCAATATGGAGGGGGAACTCCTCCACTATGCGTCCCCACTCTCCCCAATGTACCTCACCTCATTGGTCGGCAAGGTCACACTTGGGGGCTGACCCCGAGAAGCTCTAGAATGAGACCTCCTAGGACCCGGAGGAGCTAGACGATCCGCCTACAAGACACAAGGAGTCAGTATATTACGCGTACAGTTAAAAGATGCAGATAAGTTTCTTACCTCAGAAGTAAGGTCTGGCATCAAGCGGTCTAAGCAACAGGCCAGGTACATGGCGGTCTGGTCTAAGCCAACGACCTCCGGCACGATAAACTCCTGCGCCGCCCTACCACGGATCACGATCCCCAGGTCCCGCACACTCAGACCACGCAGGTAAAACATGGTCAAAGGAGGATCCTCCGGAACCAGATGAGTACCCAGGGAGGGATAGACCAACCGAGTCAAACGATCCCCTAAGTACCATACAAAGCTGAATGGCCCCTCGAAGACCACTAGTAGAGAAGATACCCTAAAAGACTCTAGGGTAATGTGGGTAGGAACCCCAGGAACATCATCAAAAGCAGACCATAACACCTGCAGATTACCAATTCAAAATTCATTCACACAGAATGAACAAAAGGGAATGCACAAGTCAACAACCACGTACTGTAGACGCAACATGACTCTCGAAGGTGGCCCGAAAATGCTCCAGAGAGGAAAATGGATGGTATCCCTACCAACCCATCGTGAACCTAAAGGAAACATTCTCAAACCAGGACGATGAGGACCAAAAGCTGAAAAATACTCAAAGAACCACAGCTGCCATACAAGCAAACACAAAGAATGATTTCCACAATTGAAGACATAGGCAAAAAAAAGAGGAGTAAAAAAAAGAAGCCTACCTCTAGTATCCTCCATGGGCCCGTGATAGATGTCCTCTCACTCATCTCCTTAGGCCGACAGGCCCGACGACACCACTTCACCAAAGAAGCATAAGCAGCAGCACCAAGGTTGTACTCACGCACCTTGGTCAAATCCTTCAAGCATGTTAAGAAACCGACTTGACACACGCTCTTCTTTTGAGCAAAAATCGTCGACCCCAACAAAATACGAGCCCTCTGCTCCTCGGTAAGCCCCTGCGCAGATACGGCCTCCCACAACCGCGCCAAGGAAACCCGATCCTTATAAAAGTGGATGGATACGGGCCCGTAAAGATCCAACAAGGTGTCACTCCGTCGCCAATAGCTCGCGTCATACTGAATACGACGCCATCTAAAAGAATCCTGGTACAGTCGAGCCCCATCCGTGTTACCGGTCGGAGGCCCTCGGGTAGAAGGTAACCAGGTGCGAAAAAGGCTCCGGTCATACTCCTCGTCACTCATAGGACGCTTCCCTTTGTCTACGGGAGCCATGGGAACACAATGGAACTTTCTCTCTCTACAAGTGGGAAAACAAAAGCTTCAGATTCGCAAGAAACAAGCACCCATTCAACAATGCAACCCAAAATTCAGCAACTAGGTGGAAAAGTAATCAAGTTCAAGACAAAAACCAAAGCAAACAGACAAGAATCGACTTACCTCAAGTGGAGTGAAGCACTGAACAATGGAGGAACTTGCTCTCGACAATGGCTCGGTGAGGAAGAAGACCCAAAACGCGAAAAGAAGAGAGAGAAAGCGCCGAAGCGCTTTTTATTTGGCTCAAGCCCAGCGCCGCGGCGCTGGCCAGAGCCGCTAGCGGCCTTACACCAAGGCCCAGCGCCACTAGCGGCCCTGCAGACCTGCAGCACGGGCCCTACTGCTGACCCATGGCCCCTTTTTTCCAGTCCAGAGTTCGTTATTACAGTTCATTTTGAGGCAATATCAGAACCAAGCGCGCGGGAGCGAAGCCCCTGGCCCACAGATTCGAATTCGGCAGTTGGCCCATTTTACGGTACCAATTATTTACAGGTAAAACAAACCAGTTTATTTTTGCAGGTCCCAAATACTGAAACCCGGATCTACACTGCGACGACTCTCACCGCCTAGAGCGCCCAAGTTATTTATGAGCCCAAAATTCTTTATCGGCACTTGCTAAGCAACACAAAAGTACAAATTTTGGGCCAGTCACTGATCGCTTAAGCTATTGCGGTTAAACTGTCCTTCTGCGAAACTACAAATTTTTGGGGTTAGTCAATGATCGCTTAAGCTAGTTTTTGTGTCGGTCAATGATTGCTTAAACTGTTGCAGTTATACTGTCCATTATTTTTATATGTTTCAGTCAATGATTGCTTAAACTATTGCATTTAAACTGTTTATATGTCCTAACCACTTTACGGCCGATTATTTTTAATCTCGCTGTCTCGTTGACTTTTTCGTTTCTCGTACAGGGACGAAATCTCGACATTCGCCGAGCGGTGTTTAGTCACTGTTTGTCGAAGCACTCTACGTTGATCATTCTCAAAGTATTACTAACTTTTTCATTTACTCTGAATACCGGTCTCCAGCAGACGTTAAGATCATCTACGGACGATGTTCTATCCTACTATTATAACCTTTGTTTTCTCTTGTGTTCACAGGGATGAAATCTTAGCACACAACGAGCGTGTCCCAACTCAGATTTGTCTTCATATGCATACATACTGTACACTCTAACACACCATGTGCACATCAGCATCCTGCATGTCGCCTTCGGAGTACATTGATCTTCGCTTTTACTCAAGCTCGATCAAAGTGGGGGCTTCTGTAGATGCCAAAAAAGCGTCGTCAGATTTCTCCGCAAAAGCCCGATGAAGAAAGGAGTAATTTTTAAGCTTGAACTGCTATTTTACTTTAATGGTTAAGATAAGGTCTCAGGTTTTTCCCTCAAAACACTCCTTCATTCCATTCCATTCAGAAGCCCCGTTCAAGAGCTTTCCAACGACACGTCTCATGCCTCATTCCGACTCTCGGTCGCCAAGTTGCGATTTAAGGGTAAAACCGTCTTTTACCGTTCAGGGGTAAAACGGTCTTTTCATGTTTTTCAGAATATTTTGAAATCCTTTGGAAAATGAAAATGGGCTGGATGACGTCATTATAACATCATCCAGCTTGGTGCTTACAGCCGTCAGCGGCCCTGGGAAAAGTCGCAGGGCCACTAGCGGCGCTGACCAATTTCCCAGAGCCGCTAGTGGCGCTGACTTCCCTTCGGACCCGGCTCATTTTTAAAGCCCGTCTCATTTTTCAGCTCAAATTCGACCGTCCAACCCTACTTTTCCACGCTTATATCAACAACTCTTCACCCTCAGTTCAAAACACACAGTCTACAGTTGACAACCTCTATTCTCGGGAGTATTGACACAGAGCTTCCCCCTCTTTCTTCCAAACTTGAGATCTTGTTTTACTATTCTTGTCAAATATAGCCTACAGTTCAGGTACAAATTCCTGAGGGCTCAAATTAAATTTCTTGCTTAATTGTTTATTTTCTAATTAGTCATAATGTAGATATCATGCTAGAATAACGTTTTTATCGCTTCCTAAATATTGTCTGCATAGTCGTCGTGCTGCCCAACTTGTCAATTCAAATGCATGTCTAAATAAGGTTTAAAAATAAATGTTGTGATGCTTGTGATGAACCCATTAATAGTCTAAGTCTAGGTTGTTAATCCGATTTTTGCTTGGGAATTATCTCTTTTAATTATTAAGCAAACTTGAGTTAGCAGAGACCGTCATAATACGGGCGAGTTGGGTGCCTAACACCTTCCCACCTCGTACCTTCGCCCCCGAACCCTTTATTCTTGGGTACTTATATGTTTTATATAAGCGGGAGTCTTTCTAAAAACATGATTAGTTCAATTATCGTGCTATCGGGTTGTCCCTTTGGTTTATCCCTTCGATAAAACGCCGATAGCAGATTTGTGACCTCTTTCATGGTTTTTATTTAATTTAAGTCTTTACAAAAGTTTTTCTAACTCGATGGTCCCTTGAACTTATCTAAGCCCCCAACTGACAAATTTTCTATAAGGACGCACTCCGTGGGCTGTAGAAATCCCGGGTCCTTACACTATCAAAGCAAAAACAACATTCAAGTTTATAAATTACTCCTTTCATCATCGCGCTTTTGCGGGGAGATCTGAAGACGCTTTTTTGGCGTTTACAGAAGCCCCTACTTTGATCGAGCTTGAGTAAAAGCGAAGATCAAAGTATTCCGAAGGCGACATGCAGGATGCTGATGTGCACATGGTGTGTGAGGGTGTACATTATGCATGCATATGAAGGCAAACCTGAATTGGGACATGCTCGTAACGTGCTAAGACTTCATCTCTGTGAACACAAGAAAGAAAAAGGTAATGGTTAGCAGGGCATACATCGTTGGGGGTGGTCTCAATGCCTGCAGGGGACCTGTATTCAGAGGAATTGAAAAAGTTAGTAACACTTTGAGAATAAGCAACGTAGAATGCTTCTACAAACAGTGACTAAACACTACTCGGCGGATGCTGAGATTCCGTCCCTGCACGATGACGGCTGTAGATGGTTAAAATATATGAAGAGTTTAAATACAACAGTTTAAGCAATCATTGATTTAAACATATAAAAACAAAGGAAAGTATAACCAGACAAATGATCATTGACTGACACAATTTGCGAACACCGGTTGTTCCCAAAATAGTTTACGAACACCGGTTGTCCAAAAAAAAACTTACGAACACTGACTATGCTCAAAATAGTGCCAGAAGATCAACTGGGCTTAAAGAATAATTTACGAACACCGCTGTCCCCGAAAATGAATAATTTTACAAACATTGGCTGTTCCCAAACATAATTTATGGACATTGGCAGTCAAAAATAATTTACGGACACTGGCTATCCCCAAAAATATTTTACGAACACTGGCCGTCCCCAAAAATAATTTATGAACACCGGTTGTCCCCAAAATAAATAATGCCAGAAGACCAACTGGGCTTAAGAAATAATTTATGGACAACGGATGTCCCCAAAATAAATAATTCCAGAAGATCAATTGGGCTTAAGAAATAATTTATGGGCACCGGCTGTCCCCAAAATAAATAATGTCAGAAGATCAACTGAGCTTAAGAAATAATTTATGGACACCGGTTGTCCCCAAAATAAATAATGCCAGAAGATCAACTGGGCTTAAGAAATCATTTTTGGACACAGGTTGTCCCCAAAATAAATAATGCCATAAGACCAACTGGGCTTAAGAAATAATTAAACCGCTCCGAAAGATCAATATTGTTGGAGAATACCTGGGTTTGTGCATTTGGGACATGCAAAATAAATGGTTTTACCTGATAATACTTGGTACCGTAAGATGGACCAACTGTCGAATTTAGAATTTGTGGGCCAAAGGGATTTGTTCCCGCGTGCTCGGTGCTGGTCTTCGCCGCGAACAAGTGTGCAATATTACCGTTTTTGGGTTGAATAGGGAGTCGTGGGGTAGCAGGGGGCCCGCGTGTGCAGGCAGACCAGGGCCGCTGGCGGCCTAGGCCGGCGTTGGGCGTCAAAGCGAGCGCCGCTGGCGGCTCTCACTTGAGTTATATATACTGATTTTTTGTGTTTTGCCCATTCGCTCTTCTTCGTCGAGCTAATCTTTCGCCATTGTCGAGAGCTCCAACTTCTTGAAGGTAAGTCAATTCTTGACCAAATTCCTTGCTTTTTGTCTTGAACTTGTTTAATTTTCCGCCTAGTAGCTGAATTTCCGGTTGCATTGTTGAATGGGTACTTGTATCTTGCGAATCTGACATTTGAAATTTTCACTTGTAGAGAGAGAAAGCTTCAATTCTTCACCTATGGCTCCCAAAGATAAAGGGAAGCGTCCTATGGGCCAGGAAGAGGAAAACCGCGACCTTTTCCATTTTGGGCTCCCGTCATCTAGGATACCTCTTCCCCGGCATGTAGACGGGGCAACTCTGTATCAGGACTCGTTCATGCGTCTAGACTGGCGCCCGGCGGAGGCTTGGGATTGGAGTATTTTGCTGTTGGACAGACAGAGTCATCTGTCTAACCTACAGTTGGTATGTTCCTGACTTTTTTGGTTTTGTTCTGCTTATTTTGTACTGACAATTTGATTTGTTAGTGCTTCGACACACGAACAAATTGTGATTGTACTGGATTGGTGGTCAGCTGTATATGTGTAGAATTATTTGGGCTGTATTTGTAGTATACCGAGAGTTGAAATTTTTTTTATTTGTTGGCTAGGGAGTTGGTGCTTATCTGCAGGCTCATGGGTCCACTTCGAACTGGGCCATGATGTTGGATACCTTTACTGAGGGGAGTAGGGGGATAGTTCAGGCTTCAGGCTTTGAGTACTTTTGGTCGGTTATCCCGGCTTGTCATTCTGGGGATACTAGGATAGTTTTCCGTGGGTTACTGGAGCGGTTTTGGGAAACCAAAAACTCCTTCCATACACCTGTGGGAGAGATGTTCCCGACTCCTTATCAGTTTGACGTACTGACGGGCTTGTCCTTTCGAGGGCGTCCTCTACAGTATGACGCGAGCTACTATCGGCAGACTGATAGGTTGCTTGAGCTATATGGGTCTGTGGCTGTTTATTTTAGGGAGGACCGAGTTTCCTTACCCAGGCTATGGGGAGCTTTGGTGGAGCAGGGGCTTTCTTGGCTTATCTGTTGGGGGCGACCATTTTTGCCCAAAAGAATAGTGTATGTCAGGTTGGCTTTCTGACATGTTTGGATGACTTGTCCCGGGTACATGAGTACAATTTTGGTGCTCCTGCGTATGCATCATTAGTGAGATGGTGTCGTCAGGCTTGTAGGCCTAAGCCGACGAGTCAGAGAGCGTCTATCACGGGCCCCTGCAGGATATATATATATATATATATATACTAATGCGTACTTGGTAGTGGAGCCGTATCTGATTGTTCTTGCTTGTATGGCAGCTGTGGTTCTTTGAGTATTTTCCAACTTTTGGTCCTCACCGTCCTGGTTTGAGGATGTTTTCATTGGGTTCACGGTGGGTTGGTAGGGATAGCCATCTGTTTTCCTCTTTGGAGGATTTTCGGATTACCTTCGAGAGTCGGGCCGCGTCCAAGGTATGTTGCCTTTGACTTGCTTGTGTATATATATATTTTTTTGGCTCATTTGATGTGAATGAACTTTGATCTTGTAATCTGCAGTTGTCGTGGACCACTTTTGACAATATTCCTGGGGTCCCGTCCCACATTACCACTGAGTCTTTCGGGGTATCTACCCTGCGGGTGGTGTTTGAGGGGTCATTTAGCTTTGAGTGGTACCTTGGATATCGCTTGACTCGATTGGTCTATCCTGCCTTGGGTGGTCATTTGGTTCCGGAGGACCCCCCTATGACCATGTTCTTCCTGCGCAGTTTGAGCGTAGATGATTTGGGGGTCGTGATTCGGGGAGTTGCGGCTATACAGTTTGTTGAGTCGGAGGTTGTTATCTTAGATCGTATAGCTGTGTACCTGGACTACTGCTTGGGTCGTTTGATGCCGGACCTCAAATCTGAGGTAAGATCTTTATTTGTGCTTTTCATCTATATATGTAGTGTACTGACTTTTGTGTCTTGTAGGCGGAACGTCTGGCTCCTTGGCGTCCTAGGAGGTCTCATTCTAGAGTTCCTCGTGGTCAGCCCCCAAGTGTGACCCTACCAAGTAATGAGGTGAGGTACATTGGTGAGAGTGGGGGTCGTATAGTAAAGGATCTTCCTCTACATATTGCTGACGGAGAGGCCGTGGAGGGCTTACCCTTGCCCGATGATTGTGTGGGGGTAAGTTTTTTATCCTTTCTTGTTTTCTTGTGTTCTTTACGAATGCTGACTCTGTCTCTTGTCTTTCTCTTGTAGCTGAACCGGGAGCAAACTTCCCAAGTCTTCAAGCTCATCAACTTGCTGAAGAAAGGATATAGCCGAATGATGGGTAGAGGGAAGAGTTCCCGATCTGGGACTGCTAGTGTAAGTGCACTTTTGTCTTGTCGCTTAGCTAAGTGGAGTGCTTAGTTTAACATTTTGGCTTTGATTGTTTGCAGATGACGCAATCTTCGTCTTCTGTGGGACCCCGACATTCATCAGCAGCGAGAGCCTCTTCTGTGAGCAGACTGTCTGTTGCTCGTTCTCCTAATGTGGCTTCGATCAGGCCTCATGTTGATGAGGCGCCGGAACCTTCTATGTCGTACATTCATGTGCCTGAGATGTTTTCTCCAGCGGGCTTCCAGCCTTCTTTGAGTAGTAGGCCCGTTGTGACTCCTATGGCCGGAGGTTGGGCGAATGCTCCTAGATGGGGTGTGCCCCAAGCTGGTCCTTCATATCAGAACATGGCTATGGACTTTGCTAGTCAATCCACGGAGAGCCTCTTTGGGACGGGGTTTTCGACAGGTCCCCCTATGCGTGCGCCTGTGCATGATGGACGGGATATGAGGCCCAACAATAGCAGGCCGATTTACAGTTCATTCAGCACTTAGGGTTTTTTCTACTATTCGGCCGGGAATTATTGTCATGGGCCTTCCGTTGAGGATGAGGCTGATAACAATGGTGATGATGACCCCAACTGAATAGTGTAAACTTGATTTGTAAATCTTGGTCTTCAGAACTTGAACTCCTGTTTTTATGCATTTTATGTGACATGTATGCTATTATGACTCGATTATGCCCGTCTGATCTCTAAATATGCAATATGTTATGCAGTGAAAAGCAGGACACAATTTAGAGAATAAAATAAAGAAAAGGGTAAAAAATTGCAAGAAAAAGCAAAAATTACACATATTATACCCCTAAAATTAGAAAATAAATAAATAAATAAAAGAAAATAGAGAAAAGAGTAAAACTAAAAGAGTCTTGGGCCTTGTAACCACGTTGTGCATTAGAAAATCGGGCTTAAACCGGGTGGAACGGATCAAATAGGCGGACGCGAGCAAAAGGGAAAAAGTTGGCTGGGCTGGGCCGCTGGCGGCTCTGGGCCAATGTTGAGGGCCGCTAGCGGCGCTGGTCACAGCCGCTAGCGGCTCTGGCTTTGGGCCTTTTTCGCGGATTTCTGACTCGTTTCTAACCCGACTCTTCGCCTATAAATAAAATGTACGGGATGTCCAATGTCGTATCTCTTTTTCAGACTTTTAGCTCCCTAAATTTCTCAAATCTTCTATCATGGTGAAATCCTTTGAAAATCTGTTCGATGCTTGGTGCAAAAATCTGACTGTGGAAGACAAACTAGAATTGGCTTCGTACCATGTCTCGACCTTATTGGCTCTGAAACCGACCAAAATCTTGTGGCCTCTTCTTCGATCTGCATTGAACTATTGGGACCCAGAGTTGCACGTTTTCCATTTTGGTAACTCTGAATTATGCCCTTTAGTAGAAGAATTTGCTGCAATTACTAACATGTCTGATGTTCTTCCCCCAGCTGTGCCTTATTTGAGGGATGATTTTAGTAATCAGTACATGAAATCTCTAGGCTTGTCATCTGCGGAAGCCAAAAGCATAATTCTTGGTGCAGATGTGGACTTAGTTCAAATCTGTGAAAAGTTTGCTTCCTCTTCTGAACAGGATGCAATATTTAGGCATTGCCGTCGGCAGGCTTTTGTACTCTGCTTGTTGAATCGCTTATTGTTTGTTAATGCAGAATCTTCCAACCTAGGTAGAGCCTCGTTGCTGCGAGTGGTGAATCAAGTGGCTGAAGGGCATTCTCCTTTGCATCTGGTTGTAGGAGAAACTATTTTAGGACTTGACAGGTTGAAAATTTTGCCTCACGAAGCCTTTTCTGGCAGCCCCCTGCTGCTTCAAATTTGGTTATGCGAACACCTAAGGCTGATAGAGTCACCGGAGAAGATGATAGCTCGTACCCCTCGAGCTTGGAAGAGGAAAACTTATACTGTTGCTAGCTTCTTGGTTAGGAAAAGGTTATATGATGAGAAGACCATTGCTGAATGGGATGTCTTTTTCTGTGCTGGACTTGTTATTCGCTGGCATGTATCTTGGTGGGATTTGACCTCTTTGGTTGCTTGCTGTAAATTTATTCCTCATACTACGATAGTGGGTCTGTACATGAGTACATGTTTATTTCCCTCTAGGGTCATGAGGTAGTATGGGTTAAAGCAGGTTATCGCTCGTCAGGAGACTACGAGACAACCTACCTTGGCTTTGACAACCGAATTCACTACGAACTGGAGCACATACTGGCGCGGCAGGGATCGTTGGACAGCACCTTGGGTGATCGCCCCAACTCAAGTTTGTGAGACCTACTTAACTTGGCTTTCTTGCAGTGATGGAGACGCAAGGCGAGCCCTTCATCATGAGGAGTGGAACTAGCTAAAACATAGGTATGACTCAGGAACAGAAGGCAAGAAAAGGAAGGAAGGGCCTTATGAGGAAGGCTATTATGTACTGAAAAGAGGCAAACCCCCAACTTAAGGAAGCGATCATAGGTCGTCCTCAAACCAAGGTCCTTCAACGAAGAAATCTTCAACGAAGCCTTCTAAAGGGAAGAAGGAACAAAGTAGTTTTCTTTAGAAAGCAAGTCTAGTTTTTTTTTAAAAAAAGTAATAAGAATTTGTTTAGCTTAAACCCTCATAGTTGCACTTTTTTTGTAACCTTAGGAATTTTTCAATTTATGCAATGTAAGCTTATTTGTTCGGTTTGAATAAAGATTGTCCTTTTTTTTTTGAATGAGTTGAATGGAATTTTGGATTGATTTTGGCCGGGCCCCTTAAAAGGGTTACCTACATATCCAGTGTGGAATCAGGCCAGCGTAGTTAGTTCAATTTGTGTACGTCTCTTTTTTTTTAATATTCGGATTTTATTTTTTTTTAAAAACGTAGCACTTCTTCAGTTGGTCCATGTTGGTCAGCTAACTAAACTCGATGCCATCAATGTCCATAAGCCGAACCGCGCCACCTGATAAGATGTCTTTGATGATGAACGGATCGGACCAGTTTGGTCGGAACTTGCCTCTGGGGTCGGTGACTGGTGCACGTAACTCTTTTCAAACTAAGTCCCCTTCTTTCAGATTTTGAGGTCGAACCTTTTTGTTGAACGCTCTTACCATACGTTGTTGGTACATGTGTGAGTGGTCTAGAGCCTATAGGCGCCTTTCATCCATGACCATGAGTTCATCATAGCGGGCTTGCATCCATTGTATTTCTGAAAGCTCACCTTCTAAGGCTATCCGCATGGAGGGTAGTTGGACTTCTATGGGTAGTACAGCTTCCATCCCATAGACTAGGGAATAAGGTGTAGCTCCTGTGGATGATCTTATGGACGTTCTATACCCCCAAACGGCAAATGCGAGTTTTACAGGCCATTCTTTGTAGTTTTCTATCTTTTTTTCAATGATAGTTTTGAGGTTTTTGTTGGCGGCTTCTACTGCGCCATTGGTTTGGGATCGGTAAGGGGATGTTTTGTGGTGCTGGATTTTGTTGTTCTTTAGTAGAGTGGCTGTTTCGGCTTTGAAGTGGGATCCATAGTCGCTAATAATTTCATGCGGAACGCTGTATCGGCAGATGATGTTGTTCCTTATGAATTTGGACACCTCTTCGAATGTGAGGATGGCATAGGACTGTGCTTCAACCCATGATGTATTCATGTCCTCCAGAACCCTTGGGGGTGATCTTACCAATGATATCTATTCCCCCATGCAGAAAATAGCAAAGGGGATGTGAAGTTATGGAGCATTGAGGGTGGCATATGCTGTAAGTTGGCATATATCTGACATTTCTTGCATTTCTTGACATAGTCGTGGCAGTCTGTAAGGACCCGGGATTTTTCCATCCATCTGTTTCCACGGAGTGCGACCTTGTAGAAAATTTGTAAGCTGGGGGTTTAGATAAGTTCAAGGGACAATCGAGTTAGAAAAGATTTTGTAAAGACTTGAATTGAATAAAAACCATGAAAGAGATCACAAATCTGCTATTGGGGCGTTTTATCAAAGGGAGAAACCGAAGGGACAATCCGAAGGGACAACCCAATAGCGCGACAAGTGAACTGATCATGTTTTTAAAAAGACTCCCCCTCATATAGAACATATGAGTACCCAAGAATAATAGGTTCGGGGGCGAAGGTACGAGGTGGGAAGGTGTTAGGCACCCAACTCGCCCGTTTTATGACGGCCTCTACTAACTCAAGTTTGCTTAATAATTTAAAGACATAATTCACATGCAAAATCGGATTAACAACCTAGACTTAGACTATTAATTGGTTCATCACAAGCATAACAACATTTATTTTAACCCTTGTTTAGACATGCATTCCATTGACAAGTTGAGCATTACAACGGCTAGACATGCTTGGAAGGACAATATTTAGGAAGCGATAAAAACGTTATTCTAGCATGATATCTACATTATGACTATTAGAAAATAAACAATTCGGCAATTAATTTGATTTGAGCCCTCAGAGTTAGTACCTGAACTGTAGGCTATATTTGAAAAGAATAGTAAAAGACAAGATCTCAAGAATAAATTTGGAAGAAAGAGGGAGAAGCTCAGAGTCAATACTACTAAGAATAGAGGTTGTCAACTGTAGACTGTGTGTTTTGAACTGAGGGAAAAGGGTCGTATTTATAGGCGCAAGAAGTAGGGCTGGACGGCTGTAAAGGAGCCAAAAATTGAATTTGGGCTGAAAACATAGTCGGGCTTGAAGCTGAGTCAGCGCCGCTGGATTTTCAGCCAGGGTGGCGGCCCTGGGTTTTAAACCAAGGTCGTTGACGGCTGTGAGCTGCCAGCTGGATATCTTCATAATGACGACATCCAGTCTATTTTAATTTTCCGGAGGAATTTTAGTGTTCCAAAAAATATGAAAAGACCGTTTTACCCTTGGACGGTAAAAGACGGTTCTACCCCCGGTTCACAATTTGGCGAACGGGAGTCGGAAAAAAGCATGAGAGGTGTCATTGGAAAGCTCTTCAACGGGGCTTTTGAATGAGACTAGAATAAAGGAGTGTTTAGAGGAAAAACCTGAGACCTTATTTTAACTATTAAAGAAAAAATAGCCTTCAAGTTTATAAATTACTCCTTTCATCATTGGGCTTTTGCGGAGAAATTTGAAGGCGCTTTTTTGGCGTCTACAGAAGCCCCCACTTTGATCGAGCTTGAGTAAAAGCGAAGATCAGAGTATTCCGAAGGCGACATGCAGGATGCTGATGTACACATGGTGGGTGAGAGTGTACAGTATGTATGCATATGAAGACAAACCTGAGTCGGGAAATGCTCGTAGCGTGCTAAGATTTCATCTCTGTGAACACAAGAGAAATAAAGGTTTTGGTCAACAGGATAGAACACCGCTCGTAGATGGTCTAAACGTCTGCTGGGGACCTGTATTCAGAGTGAATGAAAAAGTTAGTAATACTTTGAGAATGATCAATGTAGAGTGCTTCGACAAACAGTGACTAAACACCGCTCGGCGGGTGTCGAGATTTCGTTCCAGTAAAATGGTTAAAACATATGAACAGTTTAAATGCAATAGCTTAAGCAATCATTGACTGAAACATATAAAAAATAATGGACAGTATAACCGCAACAGTTTAAGCAATCATTGACTGACACATAATAAGTAACCTCGTAGAAGGACAGTTTAACCGCAATAGCTTAAAAGATCATTAACTTACCCCAAATTTGTGACCTCGCAGAAGGACAGTTTAACCGCAATAGCTTAAGCGACCATTGACTGACCCCAAAATTTGTGACCTCGCAGAAGGACAGTTTAACCGCAATAGCTTAAGCGGACATTGACTGGCCCGAATTTGTGACCTCGTAGAAGGTCAGTTTAACCGCAATAGCTTAAGCGGTCATTGAATGACCCGATTTTGGGACGTTGGAACATTCGGATATTGAGACTTCGGGACATTAGGATTTTGGGACATTGAGATTTTGGGACATTGGGACATTGGGATTTTGGAGAATTTGGGATATTGAGACACTGGGATTTTGGAGACTTTGAGACTTTGGGACATTGGGATTTTTGAGATTTTGAGGCTTTGGGCATTGAGACTTTAGGATATTGAGATTTTGGGAGAGCGACAGATTTATCGGGCTTAAAATACTTTGATGCTCCGGGCGGTAAAGGTTGTCACGGCATACATCCGGGCTCAAGTATTTGTGACCTGCAAAAATAATTGGGTTAGTTTTACCTGAAAATAATTGGTACCGTAAAATAGGCCAACTATCGAATTTAAATTTGTGGGCCAAAGAGTCTTGCTCCCACGCCCTTGGTACTGACATTTTCTGCGAACGAACTGGAGAAACGAATTCTAGGCTGAAAAAGACCGTGGGACAGCAAGTGGGGCCCGCGCGTGTAGCGCCGCTAGCAGCGCTGGGCTCTGTGTGAGGGCCACTAGCGACTCTCACGAGCGCCGCTAGCGGCGCTCAGCTTGAGTGGCCTAAAGGTTTTACGCAACTTTCTTCTTCGCGTTTTTTGCCTCATTTTTCTTCTTCCGTCGAGAGCCATTGTCGAACACCCACCATTTGAGTGCTTCAACTTGCTTGAGGTAAGTCAATTCTTGACCAAACTCTTTGATTTTTGTCTTGAACTTGTTTATTTTTCCGACTAGTTGCTGAATTTTGGGTTGCATTGTTGTCCTGAAGAGGCGGAATCTTCACGGTCTATGATTTCCTGTATGTCGTCCTTCAGGCGGACGCAGTCGTCCGTGTAGTGGCCGAAGACTCGATGATAGCGGCAATAGAAATCTTTATCCCTTTTTATCTCCTGGAGGTTGTCAGTCGGAATCATGGGCTTAAGGTCTCCTCTCCACATGAGGACATTCATAACGTTCCCAATGGGGGCGTTCAGTGGAGTGTACTGTTTTTGGTTGAAGCGACGCCACCCTTTTATGGCCCAAGTGCTGGGAGACCACATGGTTCCTCGATCAATGAAGGAGGTGATTACCTTTTTTGGGCGCTTGCACTGGTTGGTATGATGCCCATTGGCTTCACAATATTTGCACCGAAGATAGGGATTCCCGTCCCTTGGAAGAATTTGAGAAGTAGGTCTTCTCGGATGAGCATATTCGTACTTGACCATCTGGCTAAACATCTCATCCTGTTGGAAATAAACTTCTCCTTTTGCCAAAACAATGTTACACTTTGTGGGTCGGTCTAGTTAAGCAATTTTTTTCTCCATTTGCCGAATTGCATTGTGGTCGTGTGCCACATAGATAGAAATCCCTTCGATGGTTTCTTTTATTTCTTCGAACTCATCAGGATCTCCTATTTCTTCAAAAGGGTACGTTTCGAACTCTTCAGAACCAGCGGAGGTGTAAGACTTGGTGTCTTCTTCTATGAGGGCCACTTCTCCGGGAGATAATCCCCAAAGGTCAATGTCTTCACTATCATGTTCTATTTTTAAGATAGGAGCCTTATCAATGGTGGCTTTGATAGGATTGGCTTCGATTTCCACAATTTCTCCTTCTAGCATCATCTTGACTTTTTGATGGAGAGTAGAGGCTACAGCATTTAGACCATGGAGCCAAGGTCGTCCCAACAGCAGGTTGAAAGTGGCCGGAATATCCATGACATAAAATTGGACCATCTTCTCTATAGCTCCTGAGGTGACATTCATGGTTATGGTGCCTAGGACCTTTCGGCTGGAGTTGTCATAAGCACGCAAGCCTTGTGCTGAGTGAGCCAGTTTCTTGATATCGATGCCCAATTTTGCTGCGGTTCTTAACGGGCATACATTCACAACGGATCCATTGTCCACTAGGGTCATAGGCACATACTTGCCCATAGAAAATACAGTCAAGTATAAAGCATTGTTGTGTGAGGATCCTTGGGGAGGTAGCTCGCTGTCAGAGAAGGTGATGGTTGGTTGAGGTTTATCCCCTACTAAGAAACTGAGCAGCTCGTCGGGTCTCATATCTTATGACACTGAACCTTTCGACAAGGCTTTCAGAATGGCTTGTCGGTGTTCGTAGGATGAGGCTAAGAGCTGCCAAATGGAGATATCAGCTTTGATTCTTTTGAGTTGTCCTGTGATGGGAGATTCTTTGTCTTTGGCCGGAATTTCTTCAGCTTCATCTTCAACTGGAGGCTGAACTCTGTCACTATAGATGTTTGGTGGCCTATAATGATGACCAGAACGTGTCAAATGAGCCACGCCTATGGGAGGTCTAGTTTGGACTTCCCATACATCTTCCTCGTTGCTGTCCCATATTCCGGCGATCTCAAGTCCTAAGGCATCTTCAATACTAATATGCAGGATGGCACCCAAAGGGTTGTTGGAATTGCTGGGTGCTTGTCCTGTTGGTAAGGGTATGGTACCATTTTCAATCCTATCTTGGATAGCATGTTTAAGAGCCCAACAGTGGTCGGTGTCATGCCCTTTTATCTTGATGGTACTTGCAGTACTCGCCCTCTTTCCAGTTGCGGCCCTTAATAGATGGTTCTGGAGTAGGATCGATAGGTTGCAGCAGATTATTTTTAACCATTCTTTCAAGAGCATGTGACAAGGTCATACCAAGAGGGGTGAATTCTCTTGGTGTCTTTCTTTCAGCAAAGGTATTCACAGCAGCTACCTCGTTAACATGAGCGCCAGAAGAGGTTACAGCAGTTGTCCTCTTGTCTCTCCCATAAGTGAAGGATTTAGGAGTGGCCTGATCTTTGTTTTTGTTGAGATCATCTTCAATGAGGATGCCGACGTCATAAAGACGTTGGTATGAGTCAATGGCTTGATACTGAAGATGGTTTTTGTAGGCTAGTTGCAGGTTTTTGATGAAATCCCTAATTTGTTCACCTTCAGAAGGTCTTTCCACCATTTCAGCATTCTTAGACTTCCATCGACGGAAGAACCTAGTGAATCCCTCGTTCTTCTCTTGAGTGGTGATTTCGAGCTTTCTCAAAGTGATGGGGAGTGTGGCATTATCCTTGTATCAAGCCAGGAAGACTGTGGTAAAATCAGACCAGGTTGGGTAGGTTTCCAAATCCAGGGTGTAGAACCATCGTCGAGCATGGGTATCAAGGGTCTAGGGAAACAGATGGGCATAGAGTTTCTTGTTGATTACCCTTAGAGCCATAGCAGTAGTGAAGGATTTCAGGTGATCCTGTGCACTGTCGACTTCAGTGAAGGTGGGCACTTCAGGCATAGAGAATTTGGCCGGAAGCTTGCCCTTCATTTTAGTGTCAAACTTCCCAACGTTACCACTGTAGTTGGAAATCAGGCTGCTACTCTTGAGCACAGAGGTGATCTTAGCCAGCATGGCATTTGGCCCTTCTTCCTCAGAGTCGGAATAAGAGGGAACTCTTGTTTTTTCTTCTCTTTTCCTTTCTATATCTTCAACCTTGAGTCGTACCCTTTCTAGCTCACTCATGAGCTCGCCCAGTCTTTCATCAGTGGTCTTAGGCATCGTGAAGTTGGGAGGGGTGATAGGTGTGGAGAAAAAGGTATGTAGTGATGGCGAATTTATTGATGGTGAGGCTGTTTGTGGTGGAGGTAAACGAGAACCTGGTGGTGTAGACGGTTACAGACGAACCAACCTTGCCGAAGGCCGAGCCCAACTTTTCTCAAGATTTCCTTTCTTCTTTGGACCCCCTATCCTGAATAGGAAGCATGGAGCACTTAGTGACATGAAAAAGACCATGAGACTCTCACCTAAGAAAAATGCTGACCCACACATAGAAGAAAACACATTGTCCTAAACAAAAGATCTTAAGCCTAAGTGCCCAAATATTTCCGTAATATCAGAGGAAAATAAAGTCGATGAACGAAAATAAGAAAAACAGAAAAGAAACGGACTATCCTATTTTTTTATTTTTCCAGACTCAAAGAAAATAGAAAATGGGATAAAATAAAAAAGAATTTCGGTCTCTTTTTTTTATTTTGATTTTTTATTTCGATTTTTATTTTTTTTTCGACGGCATTTTTTGTTTTTGCCTTTTTTTTTGTTTTCGATTTTCCCTTTTTTTTTTACCGGATCTGAATTACATCAAAAGAAAAAGAAAATAATGAAAATAGAAAAAGGGAGAGGGGAAATTGGAAGACTGACTCTTGTTTTTTGCTAAAAAGATCCTAGAAAATTGTTCATGACTTTTTTAGAATTTATCATCAGAAAAATGACGGGTGTTCATTGAATTGAATTCTCGCACCATCTTCGGGCATTAGGAAACTAGTTAAAAATAAAAGAAAAGACTTCTAGCACGTAAGTACATGTTGGCACATAGTCACGATATTCACGTATTCAGGCAAGCATTACAACGACATAGTTACAGGCAAACATGTGATCAGACGGGCATTATAACGACACATGCACAACAAGAAAGCGAATGCACGAATGTGGGCTAGAGGCTTTTGGCTCCTGTGAGGTTACCACGACAAATTACGAATTCCGTTCGGCGAATGGTCGACACATCAATTGAAATTATTTTTCACCAACAAGGATTGATGAGTCATGGGTGTGGAAGCGTTGATTTGCACGATAGGCCAACTGTATATTCCTTTAGATATACGGGTTGTCTACAAGTTGCGACACAAACTTCCTCGAGGGTCGATAAGGGTCAAAAGGTTGTGCCAAAGCACATGCAAATGATGCAAAAATATGAAACATGTTGTTAAACAATTAAGCAAACTTGACTTTCGAGTCTCACCCTCTTAAATAAATCCCCAGTGAAGTCGCCACTGTAAGGACCCGGGATTTTTCCATCCATCTGTTTCCACGGAGTGCGTCCTTATAGAAAAATTTGTAAGCTGGGGGTTTAGATAAGATCAAGGGACCATCGAGTTAGAAAAGATTTTGTAAAGACTTGAATTGAATAAAAACCATGAAAGAGGTCACAAATCTGCTGTCGGCGTTTTATCGAAAGGACAAATCGAAGGGACAATCCGAAGGGACAACCCAATAGCGCAACAAGTGAACTGATCATGTTTTTAGAAAGACTCCCGCTCATATAGAACATATGAGTACCCAAGAATAATAGGTTAGTACCTGAAATGCAGACTATATTTGACAGGAATAGTAAAAGACAAGATCTCAAGAATAAATTTGGAAGAAAGAGGGAGAAGCTCAGAGTCAATACTACTGAGAATAGAGGTTGTCAACTGTAGACTGTGTGCTTTGAACTGATGGAGGAGGGTCGTATTTATAGGCGCAGGAAGTAGGGCTGGACGGCTAAAAAGGAGCCGAAAATTTAATTTGGGCTGAAAATATAGTCGGCCTTGAAGCTAAGTCAGCGCTGCTAGCGGCCCTGGGTTTTATACCAGGGTCGTTGACGGCTGTCAGCTTCCAGCTGAATGTCGTCATAATGACGACATTCAGTCTATTTTAATTTTCCGGAGGAATTTTAGTGTTCCGAAAAATATGAAAAGACCGTTTTACCCTTGGACGGTAAAAGACGATTCTACCCCCGGTTGACACTTTGGCAACTGGGAGTCGGAAAAAGGCATGAGAGGTGTCGTTGAAAAGCTCTTGAACGGGGATTTTGAATAAGACTAGAATAAAGGAGTGTTTAGAGGAAAAACCTGAGACCTTATCTTAACTATTAAAGCAAAAATAGCGTTCAAGTTTATAAATTACTCCTTTCATCATCGGGCTTTTGCGGAGAAATCTGAATGCACTTTCTTGGCGTCTACATAGTCTCTTTCCATGGTGGTCCAGTAGTATCCTAGTCGTAGGATCTTTGTGGAGAGCATTCGACCATTCATGTGTGGTCCACAGATCCCATTGTGTACCTCATCCATGACCTCTGCAGCTTCTTTGGCGTTTACACATCTGAGGTTGACTCCATTGTGGGACTTTTTGTATAGAACCCCCTTGTATTCTATGTATTGTGCCGCCAAGAGGCGGATGGCCCGTTGAGCTCTTATTTGTGTGTCCAGAGGGTATGTGCCCTTGGTGATGTAGTTGAAGACATCTTGGTACCAAAGATCTTCTTCGATCGGAGCTAGGATTAGACATGTGTCGAGGTTGTTGCAGAAAGCGGGCTCACTCCTTTGTATGCAAATAGGCATCATGCTGACAGGATCGGGTATGATAATCAAAGATGCTAGCTTGGACAGAGCGTCTGCAAATTGGTTATCCTCTCGGGGTAGGTAGGTGAATGCTACTTCTTCAAAGTTGTCAAGTACTTTATCCAAAAATTCCTGGTAGAATGTCAGGCTTTCACTGTGAACCTTCCATTTTCTAGAGACTTGGTTGATGATTAGTAGAGAATCTCCATAAACTTTGAGTATCCTGATGCCTAGGCCTACGGCTACTTGTAAACTGATAATACACGCTTCATATTTGGCAGCATTGTTAGTGACAAGAAAATATAATTTGACCGAGATGGGAGTATGAGCTTCATCCAGAGATACCAAGAGTACTCCTGCGCCATAGCCTTTTTGGTTGGATGCCCCATCAAAGTACATTTTCCAACAGTTTCCTTCAATTAGAGCCACATCTTCATTGGGAAAATCGTGTGGTCCTTGGCTGTCTGAGTGGGGTGCTCGGCCAAGTATTCTGAAACTGTGTGTCCCTTGATGGTTTTTGTAGGATCAAACTTGAGATCAAATTCAGATAGCAAAACTGTCCACCTTGCAATTCTTCCACTTAGGACTGGCTTTTCGAAGATATATTTGAGGGGATTCATTCTTAACCTCACGAGTACGGGGTGATTAAGCATGTAATGTCTGAGCTTCTTTGTCGCCCAGACCAAAGCCAAACAAGTCATTTCAAGACTCAAGTATCTGTTTCATAATCGATAAATTTCTTGCTCAAGTAGTATATGGCTCGTTCCTTGTCCTTTATGGCTTGGGCTAGCATAGCCCCCATGGTCGTGTCAGTTACTATTAATTAGAGGATTAGCGGCATGCCTTGCTTGGTAGGAGCAAGAATAGGCGAGTTGGCCAGATAGTCCTTAATCTTGTTGAATGTTTCTTGACACTAGTCGTCCCACTCGATTTTGACCCCCTTCTTGAATTTCTTGAATATGGGTTCACATGTTATGGTGAACTTTGATATGAATCGGCTAATGTACTGAAGTCGATCGAGGAACCCCCTAATTTCTGTTTCATTATTGGGTGGTGGCATTTCAACTATTGCTTTGATCTTGGATGGATCAATTTCAATTCGCCTTTGACTGACCACATAACCCAGTAGTTTGCCTGGCGTTACCCCAAATGCACACTTTTGGGGATTCAGAAGGAAGTTGTACTTGCGCAGCCTCTCAAAGAACTAATGGAGCGCCTGAATGTGTCAATCTCGACATTTTGACTTTACAATCATATCGTCCACATAGACTTCGGCTTCTTTATGCATCATGTCATGCAGCAAGGTTGTGGCAGTCCTTTGATAAGTTGCACCTGCGTTCTTTAATCCAAAAGGCATGACCCTGTAGCAATAGGTCCCCCAAGGAGTTATGAACGTTGTTTTGCTCATGTCTTCTTCAGCCATTTGAACCTGGTTATATCCTGCGTAACCATCCATAAATTACAATAGAGCGTATTCAGCAGTGTTTTCTACCAAGAGATCAATGTGTGGCAAGGGAAAATCATCTTTTGGGATAGCTTTGTTGAGATCCCTAAAATCGACGCACATTCTGACTCGACCGTCTCTCTTTGGTACTTGGACCACATTTCCAATCCATTCAGGATAACCTGATACCACAATAACCCAGCGGCGAGCTGTTTCTTTACCTCTTCTTTTATCTTCAGTGCCCATTCTGGTCTGAGGCGTCTTAGTTTGTGCTTGACTAACTTAGCATCGGGGTATAAAGGGATCTTATGTTCAGCAATGCTTCTCTCAATACGGGGCATGTCTTTGTAGGACCAAGCAAAAACATCTGTGTATTGTTTCAAAAGTTCAATAAATTGCTCACGTTCCTGTTCAGTTAAGGACAACCCAATTCTTACTTCACGAGGTTTTCTTTCATTGCTTAAATTGAATAATTTTGCTTCCTCCACAATAGAGGTCTTTTGTTCATGATTAATTACTGCTTTTAGCAAATCTTTAAGCAACACATTTTCATCATTGGGCTTATCAATAGCTAAACAAGGCGGAAAAGAAGCAGAAGGACTTTTCATTTTATTGATATTGGAATTAAAAACAGTAAGAAAGGGATAAGAAGTTTCCTTCACATTGACACTAGACTTAGAAAGAGAAAATGGGGAATTCCCCGTTCCTGACTCAACCTTATGACCTAAACTAGAAAGTGACTCTGACTGAGATTAGGAATCAGATTCTTCCATCATTGGTCCTTCTCCAGTGGTTATTGTGACCTCGTCCATCTGGGCCAGTCCAGGTTACTTCTTTGCGCCATCCCATCGTAACATCTTCAGTAGTATATATCAGTTCCGCGGGGTTGAAGTTGCGATCATAGAGAGTCATCACTTCTTCATTCAGAGCGGGAGCTTCTGCCACTCTAGTCTCTTGTCCAAATAGGAGACCCAACATTTGGTTGCCTTGGGCCTTGGTCCAATCTTGATCTGCTGGATTAGAGGGGTGACGTACCTCTTCGTCCAATTGGTTGCAGTCTTGGAAAATCTCGAAACCTGGGTGCATGATTTGGGCTTCTTTGTCATAGTAAGGTTCAGGAAAGCCATAGTACTGGCAATAATCCCCTTCCATGATGAATTGGCCATTCAGTGTATGGCTATAAGGTGGTATTATTTCTATGGAGATGACTTGTTTTCCCTTAACCAGTTTCTTTTGTTTCAGAGTATGGTCGTGGATTTCTTTGTCAATGGGTTTGTAACCAAGTCCGAAGGAGTTGTTTTTGACATCAAACTTGAAAGTGGTGGGCTCTTGTCCATTTCTACCTAGACCCATACCGGGTATGTACCCTTGCTTCTTGTGGAAACCATTAACATGAGGGTTTGAGTGCGGTATGAATGGTGCTTGATCTATTTCTAGCACGTTGACTTCAGGTTGTCGCTCATACTTACGCACGGTGATCTTGAATATATGGTACTTCGGAGGAGAGACAACTCCGGAATCAATGACAAACTGGATGTCACACTTTAGGCGATAGCATTGATCAGTGAGGTGACCAAAGCATCTATGATATCTACAATAGAGGTAATGATCTTCCTCTTCTGGAAAAACTCCTTCCAAGAATCGCAGATCTCTGCGATGAAGTAAAGCTGTCATAACATCATGAATTGGTACCGCAAGTGGTGTGAACTCGCGAGCGGGAGGACTTGATCTTTTCTTGGACAGCCAATGATGCAAGGGCCACATGGTCCCTTCATTAATGAAGGATTGGATTTTGTCCCTCAGACTTCTGCAATCATTGGTATGATGTCCGCAGGCTCGGCAATATTCGCAGTAAATGCTTGGGTTTTCATCTTTCGGGATGAGTTCATAGGTAGGCCCCAATGGATGCATGTAACCATATGCCCTCATTTGTTGAAAAATGTGTTCTTGAGGCCAACGGGGTTTCCCTCGATCAAGAAGAACCTTGTCACCTTCTAAGGTCTTAATCCTTTGTTCCAGCTGGGCAACAATTTTCTGTAGCCTTTTGATCTCGGAGTGGTAAACAATTGCATATTGAGATAAGTGTTCAATATTGTCTTGCGCTTCAATGAGGGCCAGGCTTTGCTTGTTTGTGCCTCTGTATTCAACGAGACTAGGAGTCTCATCAGGGTCAAGGCCCACTTGGATTTTGGCTTCTCGGAATGACCGGTCCAATTGTCCCTCTACATCAAGGGATTCATCCTGAGTGTCAAGAACCGATTCTTTTAAAGCTTTATTGACTGGATATGTAGTTGTTACAAAATGAGTTTTGATGTTCTTAGCGGTTTGGCCCATTTCTGTCCCTAGCACGAGGTGGGACTCTTCATGTGTATCTTCAACCGAGGAGCGCTTGGTGGATCCTGACATGATCTGAATGAGAAGATGACCATTTAGAACCAATGAGATCACGAGACTCTCATCTAAGAAAAATGGCGACTCTCACATAGAAAAACGTTGTCCTAAAAAAAGATCCATAAGCCTAAATGCCCAAATATTTTCCCTAATATCAAAGGAAAATAAGGTCGATGAACGAAAATAAGAAAAAATAGAAAAAGACAGACTATCCTATTTTTTATTTTTCTAGACTCAAAGAAAATGGAAAATGGGATAAAAAAAAATAAAACAAGAATTTCGGCCCTTTTTTTTATTTTTTCGGTTTTTTTTCTTACGCCATTTTGTTGTTTTTTTTTTTCCCCTTTTTTTTTTTTGTTTGGCCGGATCTGAATTACATCAAAAGAAAATAAAAGGAGAGTAGAAAATGGGAGAGGGGAAATTGGAGAGACTGACTCTTTTTTTGTCAAAAGGCTCTAGAAAATTGTCCATGACTTCAACGAGACATATCATTGGGGAAACGAGTGTTCATTGAATAGAATTCTCGCACCATTTTTGGGCATTAGGAACTACCTAAAAATAAAATAAAAAGACTCCTAGCACGTAAGTACAGGTTGGCACATTGTCACGACATTCATGTATTCAGGCAAGCGTTACAACGACGCAGTTACAGGCAAACATGCGATCAGAGGGGCATTACAACGACACATGCAAAACAAGCAAGCGAATGCACGAATGTGGGTTTGAAGGATTTTTGGCTCCTGTGAGGTTACCACGACAAATTACAATTTCCGTCCGGCGGATGGTCGACACATCAATTGTAATTCTTTTTCACCAACAAGAGTAGATGAGTCGTGGGTGAGGAAGCACCGATTTGCACGATAGGACAACTGTATATTCCTTTAGATATACAGGTTGTCTACGGGTTACGGCCCAAACTTCCTCGTGGGTCGATAAGGGTCAAAAGGTTGTAACAAAGCACATGCAAATGATGCAAATAATGCAAAATATGGAACATGTTATTAAATAACAAACTTGACTTTCGAGTCTCACCCTCTTAAATAAATCCCCAGTGAATTCGCCACTGGAAGGACCCGGGATTTTCTCCTACCATGTCCAAGGAGTGTGTCCTTACAGAAAATTTGTAAGCTGTGGGCTTTAGATAAGTTCAAGGGACCATCGAGTTAGAAAAGCTTTTGAAAAGACTTGAGTTGAATAAAAACCATGAAAGAGGTCACAAATCTGCTATTGGTGTTTTATCGAAGGGAAAAATCGAAGGGACAACCCAATAGCGCGATAAGTGAACTGATCATGTTTTTATAAACACTCCCGCTCATATAGAACATATGAGTATCCAAGAATAAAGGGTTCAGGCGTGAAGCTACAAGGTGGGAAGGTGTTAGGCACCCAACTCGCCCGTTTTATGACTGCCTCTACTAACTCAAGTTTGCTTAATAACTTAAAGACATAATTCCCACAGAAATCGGATTAACAACCTAGACTTAGACTATTAATTCGTTCATCACAAGCATCACAACATTTATTATTGACCCTTGTTTAGACATGCATTCGATTGGTAAGTTGAGCATTACAACGACTAGACATGCTTGGAATTGAAAGACAATATTTAGGAAGCAATAAAAGACATGATTGGCATGATATCTACATTTTGACTACTAGAAAATAAACATTAAGCAATTAATTTAATTTGAGCCTTCAGGAGTTAGTACCTGAACTGTAGGCTATTTAGCAAGTGAATAGTAAAGACAAGATCTCAAGCAAATGAATAGTAAAGACAAGATCTCAAGCAAAGAATAAATTTGGAAGAAAGAGGGGGAAGCTCGGGAGTACTCAACCGAGAATAGAGGTTCTGTGTGTTTTGAACTGAGGGTCGAGGGTCGTATTTATAGGGAAAGGAATAGGGTTGGACGGCTGAAGAGATGGCCAAAATCGGGGATTGGGCTTAAAAAAAGACGGGCCTGGAAGACCCAGCGAGCGCCGCTGACGGCGCTGGCTTAAAATTCAGCACCGCTGCGTTTCGAAAATGTGAAAAGACCGTTTTACCCTTCTGCGGTAAAAGACGGTTTTACCCTTGGTTAGCAACTTGGCAACCGGGAGTCGGAAAAAGACACGAGAGGTGTCGTTGGAAAGCTCTTGAACGGGGCTTTTGAACGTGATCGGAATGAAGGAGTGATCGAGGAAAAACCTGAGACCTTATTTTACCTATCAAAGCAAAAACAGCATTCAAGTTTATAAATTACTCTTTCATCATCGGGCTTTTGCGGAGAAATCTGAACACGCTTTTTTAGCGTCTACAATGGGCTACAACTGAGTAAGTATTTGGGATTAATTGGCGCAATTTCAAAAGTTGGGATTATTATTTGCAACTCAATAAGTAAAGTTGGGATTATTTCCAACCAATTTTCCTGTTTAATAATGTTTAAAAGTTAAAGCGTGAGGTGATATCGTGATCTAAAGCGGGATGCTACTCTGCTCTAAAAATATTTTTATACTGATCTTTAACAAATGGAACCAACATCTCCTTATAAATAGCTATACTGAATGACCATTATGAATTATTTCTTTACTCCTCAACAACTAGATGATTAATTAGTAAATGTTTGCCAACAGTAATAACAAAATGCAATAAGGTAGACCTTATTAGCACCTCAATTGAACATCATGGGATACAAACGTGAACACATGAATCAATTAGTAAATATTAAATTTGTGTATTTTGAGATCTACACGAAACCAAACTAGACACGACCCATTTGGCAGCTCTATTCTCAATTGCATTAAGAATTCGTTGGTATTTGCAGAATCTTCTTCCGTTTCGGCAGCATCGGGATTATGCTCACATTTTCCTAAATTAAATTAAATCCTATTTTACTTTGAAGAATTCGATCGCTTTCGAAGAACCGAAATTGCTCACAGGACGATCATGGTTACTCCAATACAAACCAAATATACACAGAAAAAACCAATAATCAAAATAACATTAAATAGCACAAAATCAAAAATTGTTAGAGTTAGAGCACAAAACAGAGAGCGATTAAATTTTTTTCCTAATCAGAGAGAGATTAACTGAAATTTAATGAAATTGAGTCTTCAGCACTATTTATGGAGTCAGCGGTGAATGCATTTTACGCGCTTTTAACTTCTTTGTGGCGGCCGTAATGTGTCTCCGCGCGCGTGAGAGGGATCTGCGTGTGCTTTGATCAGCGCTATTTTTTGTTTTTAATGCGTTTTTTTTGTTTTTATGCGTTAAATTAAAGCAGAGTTCCTATAAGTAAACGTCTTACAAAAGATTCTCAGTAGCACTTATCAATAACAAAAAAAAAATCCCAAATGATTCTTGTTCGAATCCTACTTGCCCTTTCTTCTGATAATGTATTTCTTGGAAATGCAATACACCTGTTCGGTATATTCGACCCCGGAAATGGCGGTTCGCTTGAGTTGCTCAACCGCCCCTTTTCCCGGTGCTCATAACGCGATACGGAACCTCATGCCGGGGGACCAAGCAGGGCATAGCTAGCGGCATAGGAGCTGACTCGGAGTCAGCGGCTTCGTGCCGCACTGGAGTAATCCAATATGTGGTTCCGCACGTTCCACCACTTCTCCTTTCATTTCCTGCTCAAAAACAGGTGGTACGGGTTGGGCAAAATGGGTTCTTGGACGCATTGAATCAACTGAGTATTCCACTTTGTTAGAATATCTTTCCCGAAATGGCCGAGTACAGGATGGACATACGAAGAGCCCTTCGCGAGAGCCTTTTAGTTTGTCAAGCAAAAGATCAAGGCCAATGGGGAGATACCCGGCCTTACCTAAGGGGGCGAAGGGGACGGCTACATTTAGGAGCCTTCTTTTCATTCAACGCATTCATCGGTCTTGAATTAGGTGTAGCTATATTACAAGCTCATGCCCGGTCATGACCCCGCCTGGTTGTTCTCGGCTTAAGCCCCACCATGGCTGAAGAAGTTTCAGACAACACTGTCGCTTCCTTGGTTGTCTCTACATCTACTGGGTCTGGATTTTTCGCGTCGTTTCCGTTACTCAGGGATTTTGACATTACTCTTTTTCATATTTTTATTTGTTTTTCTTTTTCCTTCTACTTTTATGAGTTTGTCTTTTCAACAAAGGTCATATAAGTCATTAAAGTTGTCTATCTTGGCTATATAGAAAATCGACGTTGAAAAGTGGTCATATATAAGACCTTAGTGTTCAATACTACGGTCATACAAGTCATTAGACTGGAGAGTGAGTTATACACTCCGGCTGGTAAATCTTTGTTTTTATAGGGAAAAGAAAAATATTATTTATTTAGATACATTAAGTTTATCATCACTATTTTAAATTTAATAAATGAATTTACTCTATCCAAAAACTTCACGTTTTTATATTGGGAAGATACATGCTTATATTGAGTAGTATACTTGTTACTTTTTTAATTGTGCCATTTTTTGTGAAGTTTTGTTGTTCAAAAAATTAATTAGAAGAGAAATATATATATATATATATATATATATATATATATATATATATATATATATATATATATATATATATATATATATACAAAAGTGGATGTGCACAATTGCTTGATGGACAAGTGGACATCCACATAAGCAAGGCACATCCACATACCTTGCCATATCATCTTTATTTAACATGCATGAACCTACATTAATACATATTTTCTATTATCAAATAATATTTTCTCTCCAAAAGTCAAGTACATATATCTTACAAATACATTTCATTAAACTTTTTATAATAATACATGCATATAATAATCACAAAAAACATCTATTTGCTCAATTGAGTAGTTGTTTGATTAAAAGAGCGTTATAATAACTTAAAATTTTGTATCATCTTAAGTTCAGTGTTATTCCACACATTTTATTCCACACATTTTCTTTTTGTATGGTTTATATTTAGTTACGTTTCATATTTCATAATATGATTACAAGTTTGTGCCTCGTATGGGGCATATAAGAAAACATAAAGAATTGCTACATTGACATGTAGGCTTCGATACGTAGGTAAAATATTGACATGTCATCAAATACTTAAGATGCATGTATCTTATTTTACTACTATTAATTATATGATCACAAATGTATTTATATAAATTGTGCAACGCACAAGAATGTATTAGCTTTCAATTAATGATATACATGGTTGTTAATTAACTAAATATAATTTCAAAGCATTCATTTGATACTTAGGGCATATTCTTTTTTGGACTGGATACAGCAGAAAACTCCAGCAAAATTAAATAGTAGTACTATGGAAGTAGTAGTAGTGGTGGTCTTTTGGACTGGATATAGAAGTAAATTGCAACAAAAAATAATAAACAAATTTGGCTATACAAAACCAGCTGGTTTATATCATGATTAACAACGAATGAGATATTGTATATTTTTGGTAGTTTGCCCTAAAATTGGTGTAATGTGGTAGATTTGTGCATATTAAGGGATCGAGAGGTTCATAGAAAAGTATTTTTGTATCTATATATGACATATGCCAAAGGTGTCTTGGAAGTTTATACCAATAAGATATTTTTTTTATTATTAACACACAAACCGTGTATCACACGGGAATATAACTAGTATATATATATATATATATATATATATATATATATATATATATATATATATATATATATATATATATATATATATATATATATATATATATATATATATATATATATATATATATATATATATATATATATATATATATATATATATATATATATATATATATATATATATATATATATATGCCAAATAAACATTATGTGAAACATAAGCAAATGGTCACATCATTATGATGATAATTTTAATTCATTCACACATTGCATTAAAGCATTTAAGAATCCTAAATGTTTTCTTTCTTTAGATGCATGTACATGTCTTGATGCATTAAGGCATTGGATGAACAAGTTCATCGCTAATCACTATTCATTTATAAACAATGTTATACACGTTAGTCAAATATACATTTAAGTTTCCAAAAACTTTAAGGAATCTACTTTTTATCCACAAAAGTTGGCCTCTATTTCTTTCCGAGAAAGAAAAACATAGGCCCTTGTTAGTAGCACGGTAGAACACAAGAGGGGGGTGAATTGTGTTCTAAACCTTTTTGCGGAATTTAAACTATTTAGAACACTTGTTGTACTTTTAGGATTGTTACCAATTTTAAGAAACGTTGACTAAAGGAACGTTTACTAAAATAAATAACAACGTTAGATAAAGTTAATAAACAAATAGAAGCAATAATGAAAGCACTCACGATTTTACGTGGAAAACCCTTTAAAACTGCAAAGGATGAAAAACCACGGCCCGAATGACTCTCAATGACTACTTCTTCTCATTAATCAGTAGTACGACTCGATCAAACCGACTCTGGTTCAACCCAACTCACTCCAACCCAATTTACTCTGATTGAAGTCACGAACTCGAACCCAATTACTCTGATTCAAGCCAAACGAACTTAGACCCAATTACTCTGATCTAAGCCTAACCCCTTGGACACTAAGCCAAGCTATCCTTAACTCTAAGGAATATTGTTTACCTCTCTACCACTCAAAAGCATAAGGTACAATTTAATTCTATAGCTCTTTTAGAAGTTGTTAATATGATCATTTAATTACTTAGGCAAACTTTAGTGTTCTCTCAAAATATATCTCTCTGAAAATATGAACATTTAGGGGTTATAAAATCGCGAACTTGAAAAGATAGATAACTCCCCTTTATATAGGCAAATAGGTTTTTCGAAAATAAAACTGAAATTCGGATTTTTAATTCACCTAAAAATAATATCTTTGTAAATAATACTTTTTGAGCTCAAAGATATCAAAAATAAATATCCCAAAATATATGTATCAAACCGGTAGGATTTTCAACACAATATTGACCAAATAATAGACAAATTTCCACTAGGAAAATATCTAATATTTTCCGGTCACTATATAGCATATAATAAAATCTGAATATTTCCAAAATAAAATCCTCCCATATGTAAGAGATATCTTTTCTATATAAGAGATCAATATATTCTCAAGTAAAAATATTATCTAGTAAATATAATATTTTTACCAAAATAATAATCTTTTAGGAAATACTAAATGTACGTGTAAACTGTAGTCTCCCAATAGGTAACGTGTCACCTATGGAATACTCCATTGTCACGTTTCTCAATATAAGAACGTGTCTCTCAAATCATTTACTTAGTTTGCCCAACTAATTAGGTAATCAAATTAACTTCATCTTTAAGAACTTTAACAAATGAACTCTAATAAATATAACCATTAAAATGTAGAGCTTCATAAGTCTTCAAGCTTGATTGTTATCTCCATTGTTGTGTAGCAACTTCATGCTTCAACCTATCAATATGAACTAATCTACAAGCTTGCATAAACACATTAGTAACTTCAATATATTAAATTAATAGTTCAACTAACATGTATAATATTTCATTTAACTTAATTTAGTTTGTCATCATCAAAACAATCATGGTTCAACAAATTTCCCCTTTTTGATGATGGCAAACCCATAGTAACACTCTATTAAGAAATAGATGTTAGTGATGCAATTTATATGTCATAGATAATAATCAATCAATGTAATTACAAAGACATATAAGAATCATTTTAAAATATGTAATGATTGAAGCGAAATTCTTCCCCCTTATTTTTGCAAACAGTGCACTCATCTTTTTCGTAGCTTTCTCTTTTTTTGACTTTTTCCTTTTTGTCTTGTTTTTCCTTTCTCTAGTTTTTCTTTCTTACTAGCACAGCAATTGCACAGCAACAATGCAGTACATAATAAACTATAATGCCGAAACAAACTAGAGAGAAAAACAATGAACAATAAAAATCATAAACAATAATTGTAAGTTCCGCTAAACAAGATAATATGAATATAAATATATATGCTTCATTAATATAATAGCAATGACGTTTACCATCGAATAGATATAAAAACAAAGCTAAAAATAGATCAAACTTAAATAAAACTACTCAAATACTAAGTAAGACAATAGTCTTAATTACCTAGCATCGCTATTACTTTTCCCCCTTTTGACATCATCGAAAAGGTCACTATGTCAAACAAGGTAGAACATATTTTTAACAAAAATATAAATATGAGTCTTAGCAAAAACTTGTTCCTAACAAAAGTATGACTCCTAGTAGCTCAAACACCAATCTATGGATGCTATGTCTACATTAATGATCTAAGCACACAAAGCATAAGTAATAATAATCCGATAGATGTAATGATATGCATGAATAAATAGTTAACGATATGGTTTGACAATCTGTCCAATAAGGTTAGTAAGGTTATCATGACGACGGTTTTGGCGGCGATCTTGTGTTTTAAGTTGCCCTTTGCCATGTAACTCAACTACTTTACCTTGAACAAAAACATTACCAATAACGTAAAAGTTTCTCATTCATGCTTCCTCTTGCTTGTTCCTTCTTAGTATTGTATTGTTCCTGAGGGGCTTGTATATGTGTTCCCCTTTAGAAGATGCTTCCCTTATATAGATAGGGAACAAGCATTATCCAAAGTGGAACATTCTTCATCATACTTAAGCATTACTTCATAATCGAACACTTCAATTAGGGGATTGTGTCTAAGTATTTAATCATTTTGGGTAGGAGAAGAATAATCAAGCTGGCCAAGTATCGAAGTATGTATAGAATTTCGGCCATATGGAGCAAGTTTTCAAAAAATTGATGAGCTGATACTATATTACGGCAATGTGCAAGATTTTGCATGCCAAGGCAATATATGCACTATCACTTTAAGTAAAAACAGAAATCTTGTTTCTATAGCTATTGTTATACACTTGTACGTATAACATGATAAGGCCAAGTCAAGATTTTACTTTTACCTTTTCCTCCAAGAGTTTCCAAGATCAAAAACACCTTCTAAATTCAATAGGAAAAGAAACTAGAACAATATCTATAAGGTTCCCATATTTCTTTTTCCACTTATTCTCCCTCTATTACTTTTTTTGGCTCTCCTTTTTCCACTCTTAACTCTCTTTTTTTTCAGTCAATATCCACCAGAATTTTCCTTTTTTTTTTTTTTTTTAATTCCAAATTTACTAAAGAATTACCAAAAAAAAAAAAATCCAGCTCAAGTAGTTTTTGTTCCAAAACGAAAATACTTAGCTCATATGGTAAAGTATATAGCCGAAAAGTATAAGGGTAAATAAAAAGGCTTGGAACGTTTCATGTGGAGCTTGATTGTTTTTAGGCTCAAATTGCGAAGACTGACTTCTTGGCTTATAATGTGGTTTCAAAATTGTAAGTCAGTGCTCTTGAAAGAAATATTGACAGATGCCTAAATGAATATGCAAATCGAATTATAAAACTAAATGCAACGAGTACTAGACACAGAAATATCAGAATAGCATCGTTAGATATAGCGAGTCCTAGTACAGTGCACACAAATGCAAGACATTAAATAATTATAAATACTCAAACTTATACTAATGTAAAGAAACATTCAATTATCTAAAAACATAGCTACTCTAAACTAGTCAATCATTGAGAGATTTGAAACAGTGATACTAGCTAATTAATTCTAATCATGCCTAGTTCAAGCCTGATTTTTTCAAATCTTTCCCTATTTAAAGGTTTTGTAAATATATCTGCAAGTTGGTTTTCAGTATTGCAGAACTCTAATTTCACCGAACCTTTCTCAACATAGTCAAGCAGAAAATGATGTCTAATTTCTATATGCTTTGTTCTAGAGTGACTAACAGGATTCTTAGAAATATTGATAGCACTACTATTATCACACAGAATTAGCACACAATCACATTCAACATGAAAATCACTTAATTGTTGTTTCAACCACAAAATTTGAGCACAACATGCTGCGGCTGCGACATATTCTGCTTCAGCAGTAGATAATGCAACTGTATTCTGTTTCTTAGAAGCCCATGAAATTAAACATGAACCCAAAAATTGTGCCATACCAGAAGTACTTTTTCTATCAACTAAGTAACCCGCATAGTCAGAATCAGAATATCCAATTAAATCAAAACTAGAACATTTTGGATAAAACAAACATAAATCATGCGTTCTTTTCAAGTATCTAAGTATACGTTTTGCACATTTTAAGTGTGATTCCCTTGGAAAAGATTGAAATCTAGCACAGAGGCATACATAAACATTATAGCCGGGCGACTTGCAGTTAAATAAAATAGAGATCCAATAATACCTCGATATTCCTTTTCGTCAACCTTTGTTCCTTTGTCATCAAGATCCATTTTTTGTGAGGTTGGGAACGGTGTATCATAGGCTTTGGAATCTTCCATCTTGTATTTCTTGAGCAATTCTTTCAAATACTTTTGTTGATGTATTTTGATGCCGTCTTTTTCTTGTTTGATTTGCAAACCAAGGAAAAATCTTAGTTCACCCATCATACTCATCTCAAATTCACCTTGCATCAAATCACAAAAGTTAGAGCACATTTTCTCATTAGTTGCACCAAAAAAAATATCGTCAACATAAACTTGCACAACTAAAAGATCATTCCCTTCAAATTTCAAGAACAACGTTTTATCGATCACACCACGTTTAAATCCTTTTTCTAAAAGAAAATTTGAAAGTCTTTCATACCATGCTCTCGGAGCTTGTTTTAAACCATAAAGAGCTTTATCAAGTTTAAAAACGTGATCGGGAAATTCCTTGTTCTCAAAACCTGGGGGTTGTTCCACAAAGACTTCTTTTTTCAAGTACCCATTTAAAAAAGTAGTTTTAACATCCATTTGGTACAAGTTGAAGTTTTTTGTAGGCAGCAAAGGCAATTAAAGTTCTAATAGCTTCAAGGCGGGCTACAGGTGCAAAGGTATCATCATAATCAATACCTTCTTGTTGGTTGTAACCTTTGACCACTAGTCTAGCCTTGTTCCTTACAATGTTGCCTTCATCATCTAATTTGTTCCTAAAGACCCATTTTATTCCAATCATTGTATGATCGTTAGGTCTAGGTTCTAAATGCCACACTTTATTTCTTTCAAATTGATTTAACTCATCTTGCATTGCAACAATCCAATCGGGATCTTTCAATGCAGACAAGTAGTCACTAGGTTCCATTAAAGAAATAAATGAATTAAAAGCACAAAAATTACGAATAGAAGAACGTGTCAATACTCCCTTAGAATAATCAGTGATTATATTATCTGTGGATGTGAACTTCTATGCTTCCAATTTCTTGGAGTTGGTATTGTTCCTTGTTCAACTTGGAGTTGTTCCTCAGTTGGTGTTGAAGCACGTTCCTCAATTTCTTGTTGAGGTTCCAAAACATTTTCAGGAACATTACCTTCCTCAATCTCTACATTGGCTTGAGGTCTTACCAAACCAATTTCAAAGTCGTCATCCTGCAAAGTCTGCACATTCTTTTCAAAGGCGTCAACTTCATCAAATATAACATGAATACTTTCTTCCATGCACATTGTTCTCTTATTGTACACCTTATATGGTTTGCTATGGGATGAATATCCTAGAAACACAGCTTCATCGCTTCTAGGGTCAAACTTACCATTATTATGCACATAACATTTAACACCAAAGGTCCTAAAATATGAAATGTTCGGTTTTCGACCTCTGAACAACTCGTATGGAGTTTTCTTTAATATAGGTCTACCATGGCACGATTCATAATATAACATGCAGTACTAACAGCTTCAGCCCAAAAGTTCCTAGCAAGACCACTAGAAATAATCATTGTTCTAACCACGTCTTTTAAGGTTCTATTTTTTCTCTCTACAACACCATTTTGTTGAGGTGTTCTGGGGGCTGAGAAATTATGATCTACTCCATGCTCATTACAAAAATTAATAAATTTAGAATTTTCAAACTCAATACCATGATCAGATCTAATAGATAATAATTGATGATTAGACTGTTTCTGAACTCTTTTAATAAATATAAGAAACTCATCAAAACAATCTTCTTTCGAAGCAATAAATAATGTCCATGTAAATCTCGAATAATCATCAACAATAACAAAAACATACTTACTTCCACCTCTACTAGTAATACGCATTGGACCACATAAATCAACATGAATCAATTCTAGAGGTTTAGAAGTACTTACCATAATCTTCGGCTTAAACGAAGATCGAACGTGTTTACCTTTTGCGCATGAATCACAGACTCGTTCCAATTCAAACTTACAGTTAGGTAGTCCAGTGACTAATTCTTGGGAACAAAGCTTATTCAACAAATTTAAATTAACATGTCCAAGTCTCTTATGCCACAATAAAGAATCGTTCTCGTTGACACTCATACAAGTCAAACTATTTTCCGGAATTGCATGTAAATCAGCCTTGTAAACATTATTGAAACGTTTTCCATGCAATATAGTTTCACCTGTAGTTTCCTTCACAGCTTTACAAGAACGAGAATTAAATTCAACTTTGTTCCCCCTATCACATAATTGGGAGATACTAAGTAAATTATATTTTAAACCATTGACCAAAAATACATTTTCAATAGCATGGGCTTGTGACTTAGCAACTTTACCTACACTAACAATTTGGCCTTTCTTGTCGTCTCCAAAAGTTACAGAACCTCCTTCAAAGGCTTGTAGTGAGAGGAAATTATTGATGTCTCCAGTCATATGTCTCGAGCAACCACTATCCATAAACCATAAGTTGCTACCTCCCACTTTAGCCAGCAATATTAATCAATTTCTGATTTTAGGAACCCAAACTAGTTTGGGTCCTTTTAGGTTAGTGACATTATGCAATAAATCTTTTCTAACCCATACTTGTCTCACAATGGCATTGTTTCTTTCAAAGGAACGTTTGCGTAAGGAACAATCATAAATAGAATGTCCAGTTAATCCACAATGCATGCAAATTCTATGTTCAGGTAGATCAACATATTTGGACTTCTTATACCAATTATTTTTCTTTTTATTCACGAATCCTATGCCATTTTTGTTCGAGTTGCTAGTTTGCTTAATTAACATATTAAAATATTGTTGTCCCTTAAACCAATTATCATTATCCTTAGCAATATTCCTAACCTCCTTTTCATACTTATTTAATTTGTTCCTAAGGGTAGAATTTTCCTTTCTTAGAGAATTGAGTTCCTTTCTAGTAGTCTCTAAGTCAGGGAAATAGTCCTTAACAAAAGTAGAAGGTTGGGATTCTTTAACAAAAGTAGTCTTGAATTTTTGTTTCTGTAATTCAAGGGAACATTTCTTGGCTTGTTCCTCAAATTCTTTAGCCTTGTTGCTTAGGTTTTCTTTTTGTTCCTTTAAGGCCATGTTCTCAAGTTTAAGATCTAGGTTATCCTTTTCAAGAGTAGTCTTAACAAGTTCAAGTTTCTTAAGTTCATGATTTGATTTAACATAGTATTCTTGAGCATCAATCATAAATATATCAAGAATTTTACATAGCTTATTCTTTGAAAAATCATTCAACTTATCTCTAACTTTAGAGAACGTTACCTCGAGGCTTTCATCTTCATCACTGTCAGATTCAGAATCCATCTGTGCCATCATTGCAAAAGTTGCTTCTATAGGGTCACGTTCCTCATCGTCATCTTTATCTTCATCTTCTTAGTTTCCCCATATTGCAACCATAGTATTTTTGAGTTCCTTTCTTAAAGATGCCTTCGTCTCCTTCTTCTCGATTTCCCATAGTGGACAATCCTTAATCTAATGTCCCGCCTTTCTGCATTTATGACAATTTCCATCAGTAGATACTTGTTTATTACTAGAAGAAGGATTCTTACATTTCGTGTAGTTTTTCTTAGAATTTTTGTTCCTGAATTTTTTTTGAATTTTCGAGCAAATACTGCGAGTTCCTCCACATCTAGATCGGAATCACTATCATCATCATCTTTGGCTTTAAGAGCTAGTCCTTTCTTCTTTGATGATTGATCGGAATGTTGGTCAAGTGACATCTCATGTGTAAGTAACGACCCCATCAACTGTTCTAAGAAATATGTCGATAGATCCTTTGCTTCTTGAATTGCTGTCACTTTAATATCCCATCTAGGTGAAAGACTTCTTAACACCTTTCTGATTTGGTCCTCTATACTGTATGCTCTACCAAGTGCAGTTAGTTCATTAATAATATTAGTAAAGCGAGTAAACATGTCTTTAATTGATTCACCATCTACCATAGCAAAAGCTTCATATTTTTGAACAAGTAAATCAATTTTAGATTGTTTAACTTGGCTCGTTCCTTCGTGAGCAATATTAAGAGTATCCCAAGTTTGTTTAGCAGTAGTACAAGCAGAAATTTTATTGAACTCATTTGGTCCTAAGGCACAATGCAATAGACGCATAGCTTTAGCATTTTTCTCTACTTTTATCATATCTTGTTCAGACCATTCTTTTTCAAGTTTTAAACTTACCTTACCTTCTGCGTCAGTTTTGGTGATAGCAAATGGTCCATCTCTAGTAACTTGCCATACCTGATAATCTTCGGATATGAGATAGATTTGCATTTTGTTTTTCCACCAACTAAAGTTCTCACCATCAAAGTAAGGTGGCCTGACAGTAGATTGACCTTCCCGGATGTGTTGTGGTACCGTGTCCATGATCGACATCTCTCCAAGCGTTAACCTGTTCTTAAGAGAAACCCGCTCTGATACCAATTGTTAGTAGCACGGTAGAACACAAGAGGGGGGGTGAATTGTGTTCTAAAACTTTTTGCGGAATTTAAACTATTTAGAACACTTGTTGTACTTTTAGGATTGTTACCAACTTTAAGGAACGTTGACTAAAGGAACGTTTACTAAAACAAATAACAACGTTAGATAAAGTTAATAAACAAATAGAAGCAATAATGAAAGCACTTACGATTTTACGTGGAAAACCCTTTGAAACTACAAAGGATGAAAAACCGCGGCCTGAAGGACTTTCAATGACTACTTCTTTTCATTAATCAGTAGTACAACTCGGTCAAACCGACTCTGGTTCAACCCAACTCACTCCAACCCAATTTACTCTGATTGAAGTCACAAACTCGAACCCAATTACTCTGATTCAAGCCAAACGAACTTAGATCCAATTACTCTAATCTAAGCCTAACCCCTTGGACACTAATCCAAGCTATCCTTAACTCTAAGGAATATTGTTTACCTCTCAACCTCTCAAAAGCATAAGGTACAATTTAATTCTATAGCTCTTTTAGAAGTTGTTAATATGATCCTTTAATTACTTAGGCAAACTTTAGTGTTCTCTCAAAATATATCTCTCTGAAAATATGAACACTTAGGAGTTATAAAATCGCGAACTTGAAAAGATAGATAACTCCCCTTTATATAGGCAAATAGGTTTTCCGAAAATAAAACTAAAATTCGGATTTTTAATTCACCTAAAAATAATAACTTTGTAAATAATACTTTTTGAGCTCAAAGATATCAAAAATAAATATCCCAAAATATATATATATATCAAACCGGTAGGATTTTCAACACAATATTGACCAAATAATATCTTTTCTAACATGATAATATTTTACCAAATAATAGACAAATTTCCACTAGAAAAATATCTAATATTTTCCGGTCACTTTATAGCATATAATAAAATCTGAATATTTCCAAAATAAAATCATCGCATATGTAAGAGATATCTTTTCTATATAAGAGATCAATATATTCTCAAGTAAAAATATTATCTAGTAAATATAATATTTTTACCAAAATAATAATCTTTTAGGAAATACTAAATGTACGTGTAAACTGTAGTCTCCCAATAGGTAACGTGTCACCTAAGGAATACTCCATTGTCACGTTTCTCAATATAAGAACGTTTCTCTCAAATCATTTATTTAGTTTGTCCAACTAATTAAGTAATCAAATTAACTTCATCTTTAAGAACTTTAACAAATTGAATCTAATAAATATAACCATTAAAATGTAGAGCTTCATAAGTCTTCAAGCTTGATTGTCATCTCCATTGTTGTGTAGCAACTTCATGCTTCAACCTATCAATATGAACTAATCTACAAGCTTGCATAAACACATTAGTAACTTCAATATATTAAATTAATAGTTCAACTAACATGTATAATATTTCATTTAACTTAATTTAGTTTGTCATCATCAAAACAATCATGGTTCAACAACCTCGATCTAAGTCATTAATCAAATTTTTCTAAATGCTTGTTGAAAATTTTGAATACACCATGATTAAAGCTAATAGAGTATGAGAATATGGGGACTTAGATTTTTTAACTTGACTCAACGTTCACGTGGTATATATTTTCATTTAATTACATTTTAATATAGTATGAAAAAAGTTAGAAAAGATCATATGCATGTTCATCGAATACACAACTTATATGTATTAGAGGTTGAATAACCGCAATGGAGAATAACAATACAAAACTATTTTCAAATACAATGGATCAGCAATTTTAATAGTATGGAAAGATGTGGAGTAAAATCGGATGGAGTAGCCAAGTTTGATCGGAGGTCAAATTATTAAATGAAGAGTGAAAACATGTTTATCTTACAAGCTAAATATATTGAGAATATAGATGAGCATTTCTTATTAGAAAATATAAGAACCTAGATATGAATGTAGAAAGATGTGATTTGGCAATACTTTAACGAATCTCAATGCAAGGGCTTAATATTTTCAGAGTATTACTCATTATTATTATTTATGGATAAAATTATATATTTTTCTACTCTTACTTCAAATGAACACAAATTTATTTACATAAGCGGTGCAACGCACATGAATGTCACTAGTATTCTACTATAATACTATACTCTCTTTTTCAAACTTTCTTTACTAAGACTAAATGGTAAAAATTATATTTGTAATATAATATTTCTCGATTACTTTTATATTTTAAAGTCGATCTTCCGTGTAGTATAAATCATATGGATTATAATAGAAAATTGGAGAGAGATATATTTAACCATTAAGTTAAAAGTATTAACCAATAAAGATTAATACAGAATATGCAACCTAGCTCAAGATATTTACTAAAAGTTTAATAGAAATAGTAAAATTTTAGATTAGTGATTTACATGTATTTATTTTTATTTTTCAATTAGGTGACTCTTGATCTAACTTGTGTTCTTGGACAAAGCTTGCGGATATTATTTTTTTTAATCAGTAAATCTCATTTTATTCAACCTTGTAAAGATCAAGAATTAAAAGGGATATAACTTAAACTAACTTGTCATAGCATCATGGTGGATCCATCCCCCACCTTCTAGGAAGAGTGAAAATGAAGCCACATAATCATTTGCTTAAGTTAGTTACAAGGAAGTCAAGGAGCACACAAATCTTGCGGATATTATTAATTAAACTTGTCCATTTGCTATGGTCGAATTCAAGTACACTATTCCCTTGGACTTCCTTTTCTTGATACAAAGATATAAAGAACATAAAGTAGAACTTTAAGAAAAAAATTTTATAGTACAAATATCATTTTAAGAAAATAAAATTTAAGAAAATTTTGTTTCTTCTTGATAATTTAAACAAACTTTTTTTCAGGAAAAAACAAAAAAAAAAAAATTGTAAAAACTCTGAAGGTTACATGTTTTAACTGTACATAAACTTAACATTAAAAATTTGGCTATATAAATCATTATCGTTATATTTTTCAGTCATTTAAACCGATGGACGTCGGAAAATCGGAGAGTGACTTACACACTCCGGCCTCTAAAGGTCTGTATGACCCAAAATTACAACCTCAATGACTTGTATTACCAGCTTACAACATCAATGGCCTACATGACCTAAAGTTTAAGCAATTAGGATTTATCTGACCTTTGTTGTTATCTTTTTCCTCTCAAAGGTATAATTTTGAAATTTGCTTGTTTTATTTGTTTTTTTTATTTATTTTTTATTCTTTATCTTAAGGCCACAATACGACACTTAATTTTCATTGATAGCTACCACATCAGCAACCAAAGCGTTCAATACATTACATGGAAACTCCGACTCAATACATGCCAATTCACGCGCCACATTATTACCTTCCCGGCCTATTTACATAATGGATTTAATTACTTCCAATTAGCTTATAGTTGCTCCTTCGTTTTATACATCATGCTGATATTGTTGATATAATCATAGGCCCCCTTAAGTTGTTCACACGGTCATTTGTAACTATGTTTTTTATTGAATGTAGGTGCCTATTATATGGGTGTGTTCTTTAGAAATTACCCGTTCAAGTTTAGTTCATATAAGTTTAAGAGGTGTCTTGTGTCAGTTTAATGATTTTCGGTTCAGTTCAGTGATGTTAATTCGGTTCAGTTCAGTGGTGTTTAGTTAAGAAACATTCATTTTATCTCACAAAGAAAGTGGAGTTTATTTCAGTTCAGTAGTGTTAAATTCAGTTCAGTAGTGTTTATTTTTATTTTTTTGGATAATTGAAGATCTTTTACTGATATTTAGACTCCATTTATAAGGAGCATCAATCAGTTACAAGTGTCACAAGTAGAGCCAAGCATGTCATACATCAAAATCGCTTTCTCTAGTCATTCATTACTTCGTCAATTCATCCGCAACTGAATTTACACTCCTTTATCTGTTAACAAACATAACTCGTGTCACCACTCCTTCGTTTATCTAACGCAATTCAAATCAAACCGAGCATTCCATGACCCTCCCATCTTCAAATTACACCATGATACCACATTATACGGGTCTGATTCCACTATTATATCAAAAATGAGTCAACCATTTCTTGGAAGTTGCTTCGACAAGTGCACGTCAAAATGAGTCAATCAAATGTTTGATATGATTCTCTTTAGGCTCGAATGGTGGATTAAAGGGTTGGACGAGTCGTTCCCATATACTCCCTAGGAGCCTAGGAGGTAAGTAGATCCCCAAGTTGCCTCAAAATTTTTGTGCCTATTTCTAAGAAGTCTACAGTACTAACATGGGAAGCACCAAGTGTGGAGACTTTGAAATGAAATGCTGACACTTATTTCAAATATGGTCAAGCTGCTATAGCTATAGGTGGTGTACAACGGGATTGGAAGGGAAACTTTAGATGCATATTCTCATGTCGTGTTTCTTGTATAGAGATAAACCAAGCTGAACTTGCAGAGACCCATCGATTTAGTAGGTCGTACCATTTAGCTAGAGACCGCTTACGATAATTGGACCGATATGAGTTGGCCGACTACTAAATGCGATGGGCCTAACGGGTCACACGCTTAAGTAATCGATTGATCAATAATTAATTAATGGACCTAGGAGTCGCATTAGTTAATTAATAAGAGAGAGCGGTAAGTGGGCCTACCTAGGGTTAGCCCACTACATGTGAACTCTACCGTTTAAATAGAAGAGAAGGAGGATGTAACTAGGTTACAGGTTTCAACTGATAGCCTCCTTCTCTCATATTCTCTCTCTAAACAACCAAGCACCTCCATAGCCCAAGGAACGGTTCCTTGTGCTCGTTCTAGCTAACGAACGTGTTTGGACTGATCGTATCTATTGTTGCGTGGACTACGATAGAGGGATTACACTTGGAATCCTAATTCGCACATATCGATATTTAATCAATCAACGAGGCACGCATCAAGAGGTATATTTATGTGTATTTAATGACCCATTAAGTTTCATGTTTCTAGTTGTCTTCCGCTTATATGATTAGATCATTACAACTAGATCCTACAATGATATCAGAGCCTAATTAATGGGTTAATTAGATCATTATATTTGCAACCCTAAATTTGGTTTTTGCGTGATAATGAGATTAGTTGTTTACTGCCTCTGTATTCGGTTTTACGCATCAAGAGGTTTGCGGCTGTTTTGTTAGACATATTATGCGTGACTTCTTGGAGATATTTCAGGGGTATAAACTTCTTTGTGTCGGCTGATGTGAACTAGGGCATAATGATTAGATCAATATGTCTAGATTAGATCAATCAAGTATTGCTTCCACTTGGCGTAAGTCAAATTCCGCTTTATTTGATCAAGTTATATTGCATGTGTTCAGTCTTGGATCATTATATATTACCTTGTCTTTATATGATCATGTTTCTGCAACATTGATGTCTTCTTGTCTTTATATGAATATTTGATAAAGTCAAGGTTGCTCATAGTTTGCTGCGTCTTTCTAGTGCCCTTATGTGATTGGATCTCTATAGTTGGCTGAGTTCTTTACTGTATTGTTTTTCCATAAGCGGGCTTATAAAAAAAAATTGGTTTCTGACTGAGATTAACTGTTAGACGTGGAACAAACTTGGCGTAGTAACGATTGGATCGTGTACACAAGTTCAAGATTAATCGTTTGATTCAAGCACTTAACATGAAATATGTCTTTGTTCATCAGTTTAAAATTTAATGTATTTCAATTATTAGATAATTGAATTACATGTTTATTATATGGCTTTTGAATGTATATTTTATATCTTATGGGTCATCCATTTTATGGGTGAATGAATGTATGATTTAGTATGGCCCAAAATATGTTCTACGCACTGTTTGTATTTTTGTAACCTAAATACAGTATGTAAAACCGTGGTGTTTATGTAATTTATTTATTGAATTAGCTTTAAGTTTAAATTACAGTTACAAAATGTAAAGCTTGAAGAACGAAGCCTTGGAGGAGATCGCGATTCAAGTGGGAGAATTTTGAAGATTAGATCTTTATTTTCCTTTCAGGGGTCATACTAGGATCATTTATTTATTGCTTTAGTTATTGCTTAAATTAGATTTATTGCTTTAATTATCGCAATTCTGATTTATTATATTGTTTTAATATAACTATTAGTTCACATATATCAAAGCAATTTATTAAATCTCGTCCCAAGGAAATATTGAGTTTATGCCCTCCCAAATAAGGTTCACCCATTACACTTTCGATCATTCATAATGGGCATCGCCAAAGCGTGACATTATTTTAATCTTGAGTTAATGCGGGTAAGTCTAAGAAGAGATTTACAAGACTATTTTGGTTCCCTCAAAGATATGAGTAAGGAGTCCTTACATATCGGGGCAAAGGGATAGCCATATTAGATATGCCTATCAACCGAGAGTTATGTTGGACATAATTAGCAAGGATTGCTTACCTATTTTGACTAGTGTGGTTGACAAGCCAAAGCTTGGTCACATTAGGGTAAAATGAGGACTTTGGAATTATTTTATTCATAGGGGCACCTTAGAGGATGAATAAAATATTAAATAACTTTTCTATTTTGAAAAATTGGTTAAGTTATTTATGGATAAATGTACTAAATTTTTGCATATTGTTTCTGTTTCGTAGCAATGGCCAATGAAAACAAGTCAACTTTTAACTTTTAACCTAAAGTCGATACTAGACAGTGAACGTTTGGTTGGACTAAACAATTACCTAGAGAGTCATCGCAACCTGAGAATAGTTCTCAGGCATGATAAGAAGGAATGCGTCTCGGAGACGCCTATTCCAGGACTTTCCGAAAAGCAAGTGCTTAATGTCGGGAGGGGAAAGAAAGAGGCCACTTCAAAGGGCAACCTGTTGAAAGGCAAGGGTGGTGTGACCAAGCCTAAGCCTAAGCAACGATTGGCCGCTAAGAAGTCGTCCTTAGCTACGGATAATCAGTGCTTCTATTGCCAACAAAAGGGGCATTGGAAGAGGAACTACCCAAAGCTAAAGGAAGACCTGAAGTATGGAATGGTCTCCATGACTTCAAATGTTTTCGTTATTGAAATCAATCTAGATACAACTACTTCTGATTGGATATTGGATACCGGTTGTGGTACTCACATTTGTTCAAATGTGAAGGGACTAAAACAACCTCGGAAGGTAGCTAGAGATGAGGTGAACCTACGAGTCGCAAATGGGACCAGGGTGGTTGCTTTGACTATAGGAACTTATGTTTTGTTGTTGCCCTCGGGCCTTGAACTAGAACTTAACAATTGTTATTATGTTCCTAGTATAAACAAAAACATCATTTCTCCTTCTATATTGGATATGGAAGGTTTTGATATGCGTATTAAGAATGGTTCTTATACGGTTTCAAAAGATGATGTATTTTATTTTAGCGCACGTTTGCATAATGGGCTTTATTTGCTAAATTTTGACAAACATATACTCACCATCAATAACAAAAAGGCTAGAACTAATGATTCTAACCCCACATATCTATGGCATTGTTGATTAGGCCATATAAATGTGAAACGCATTCAAAAACTTCTTAGAGAAGGGATTCTGGATGGACTCATTTGACTTGGAGTCATTTGATACTTGCGAATCATGTTTACTTGGCAAAATGACAAAGTCACCCTTTTTAGGAAAGGGAGAGCGAGCCAGTGAGCTATTAAGTCTAATACACTCAGATGTATGTGGACCAATGAGTTCGACTGCAAGAGGTGGGTTTAGCTACTTCATTACATTTACTGATGATTTGAGTAGATATGGATATATTTACTTAATGAAACATAAATCTGAATCTTTTGAAAAATTCAAAGAGTTTCAGAATGAAGTTGAAAATCAGCTAGGCAAGAAAATCAAAGCTCTTCGATCGGATCGAGGAATACGATCGAGTCAGGTTTCAGACGAATAGATATATTTCAATCTATACGACGGAAAGCCGTGACATTTTCCTTGTTGAAAGTGAAGAACCCACCACTTACAAGGAAGCAATGACGAGTCCAAATTCCAGCAAATGGCAAGAAGCCATGAAATTCAAAATGGATTCCATGTCCGAGAATCAAGTCTGGGACTTGATCGATTTACCGGATGGAGCTAGGCCCATCAGGTGCAAATGGATCTTTAAGATCAAGACGGACAAGGATGGAAACTTTCTAGTTTTCAAAGCTAGACTGATGGCAAAAGGTTACAGGCATATTCAAGGAATTGATTTTGATGAAACTTTCTCACCAGTTGCCATGCTTAAATCCATTAGGATACTCCTAGCAATTGCAGCTCATTATGACTATGAGATCTGGCAAATGGATGTGAAAACCACTTTCTTGAACGGGGTTCTCGAAGAGGATGTGTATATGACACAACCTGAGGGGGTTTTATCGATCCTAAGAACGCTAGGAAGGTTTGCAAGCTAAAAAGATCCATTTATGGGTTGAAGCAAGCATCCCGGAGCTGGAATCTGCGTTATGATGAAGCCATAACTAGGTTTGGTTTTATCAGAAACTCAGAAGAACCTTGTGTATACAAGAAGTTCAGTGGGAGAAAAATTGTCTTCTTGGTCCTGTATGTTGAAGACATACTGATCATTGGAAACGACATTCCATTACTGGAGTCTGTAAAGACTTGGCTTTGGAAGTGTTTTCGAAAAGTTGATTGTGAAAGGTTATACTTATGCGTTCTTCCAGATCAACAGAGATGGTTCTAAATCCCAATCAGGATTTGCCTTCTGTCTCAAGGGAGGAGCAGTGACCTGGAAGAGTGCCAAGAAAAGCACTATGGCAGATTCTACAACGGAAACAGAGTACATCGCAGCTTTGGAAGCTGCGAAGGAGGCTGTTTTGATACGCAAGTTCATGGTTGAGCTTGGCGTTGTGCCTACGGAGGCTGAACCGTTGGCTCTTTATTGTAATAATAATGGAGTCATCGCCAAAGCCAATGAGCCAAGGTCACACCAAAAGTCTAAACATGTACATCGCAAATATCACACTATTAGACAATGGGTCAACGATGGTGATATTAGCATATGCAAGGTTCATACAGATGAGAATGTCGTTGATCCGTTGACTAAGCCGCTTGACTGGGTCAAGCACGAGAGTCACACCTTCGATAGGCATTAAGCGCTTCGGAGATGATTAGCTTCATTGTTTTAGATTATGAAATGATGCTCATGATTAAAACATACTTCTGTACATTTATCACAATGATTTTGGTTCTATTCAATTTTCTGTATGACTTTGAATATTAATCCAAAATAATATAACACAAATATCCAAATAGGTTATCAAGACGATGTCTTGGATAATGAAACCCTATTGTGTGAATTGGATTTTGTGGTTATTTGTCTCTAATCTAGGTGTTAGAATTATATTCTCATAACCGGTGATGATTAGATTGCAAGGTGATCTTAGTGCCTGTTTCATGGGCTGGAGAGATGGGATGTCAAGGATCATTTGCATAGATATGAATTGGGAATTCATGTTCGGACAAACCCACCATGAGAGTTCTTTAAGAATAAGTAGTCATATTAGACTCTCATAAAACTATCTTGAACCATTTCTCAAACCTGAGTGGTTATGAATAACGACATGAGGATTGATGATCTGTGATTACTCCTAACGCCTGCGTAATAGGAGGCAATAACGAATACATCCGGGTTATTGAAAATCATGTTGGAATTCATGAATGCACAAGACGGGAATTGTCCTCCCTACGTGGATCGTTGTCTTATGGGCCGCTTGTAGAATTGGGATTGTGAAATGCATGGTCGTGCTCAAATGGATTATTGGATAATCATTTGTCTTAACAATCCAATTCGGGATCAAGATAAGATATGAACATTGTAAGGATGACTAGACTTCTTACCTTACGTTCACATCAAGACATTAAGTGACAAGGGAATGGATTTGCACACTTGTCTTAAGGACAAGTGGGAGATTGAAGGATTTATGTCCTGTCAGTCAAGGTGCAAAATTAGGGATTAAATAACAGAGATAGTTAACCCATCGATTTTGTAGGTCGTAACGTTTAGCTAGAGACCGCTTACGATAATTGGACCGATATGAGTTGGCCGACTACTAAATGCGATGGGCCTAACGGGTCACACGCTTAAGTAATCGATGGATCAATAATTAATTAATGGACCTAGGAGTCGCATTAGTTAATTAATAAGAGAGAACGGTAAGTGGGCCTACCTAGGGTTAGCCCACTACATGTGAACTCTACCGTTTAAATAGAAGAGAAGGAGGATGTAACTAGGTTACAGGTTTCAACTGATGGCCTCCTTCTCTCATATTCTCTCTCTAAACAACCAAGCACCTCCATAGCCCAAGGAACGGTTCCTTGTGCTCGTTCTAGCTAAAGAACGTGTTTGGACTGATCGTATCGATTGCTGCGTGGACTACGGTAGAGGGATTACACTTGGAATCCTAATTCGCACATATCGATATTTAATCGATCAACGAGGCACGCATCAAGAGGTATATTTATTTGTATTTAATGACCCATTAAGTTTCCTGTTTCTAGTTGTCTTCCGCTTATATGATTAGATCATTGCAACTAGATCCTACATATAGAATACTCGGTTTGATCTGAATTTCATTAGACGAACGAAGGAGTGGTGGCACAAGTTACCTATTGTTTATAGATTGAGGAGCACAAATTCAGTTACGGATGGATTGGCGAAGCAAGGAATGACTAGAGAAAGCGATTTCGTTGCTTGGTTGTAATTGTGGCGTATATTGATGTAAGGCATGCTTGGCTCTACTTGTGACACTTGTAACTGATTAACGCTCCTAAATGGAGTCTTTAAATCAATAAAAGATCTTCAATTATCAAAAAAGTAAATAAATAACACCATTGAACTGAACTTAACACCATTGCCCCCTCAAAAAAAAAAATAAAATAAAAAAAAAAAAAAATTAACACCATTGAACCCCACTTTGTGTGTGAGATAAAATGTATGTTTCTGAGCTGAACACCACTAAACTGAACCGAGCATCTCTGAACTGAACCGAAAATCATTAAACTGACACGAGACAACTCTTAAATGTATGAACTGAACTTGACCGAGTAATTTCCAAAGAACACAACCCATGTAATAGGCACCTACATTCAGTCAAAAAAGTAGTTACAAACGACCGTGTGAACAACTTATAGGGGCATATGATTATATCAACAATATCAGCATGATCTATAAAACGAAGGAGCAACTATATGCTAATTGGAAGTAAATCAATTATTTATGAGGTGTAATACAAATCAGTAACTTTATGTATAGTGTAACATAAGATTTGTTATACATAGGGTGTCTTGTTTTTAACTAGGGTTGAATTGAAGTTAATTCAACACCACTAAATTAAAATGAACATCACAGAACTAAATTGGATTAAATCCCATTTTCTATGTGCGTTAAAATGTATGTTTATGAACGAAACACTACTAAGCTGAACTGAACTGAAAATCACTGAGCTGAGAGGGAATCACTCTTGAGTTGGGAAAAAACATTGTTTCTAATTTAGCTGCATTAATTTTTCAGCATTAATTAGTGATCAAAATCAAATTAGACAATTAGTTACGAAATTATTTGGTTTTGGCTTGTGACTTGTGAGTCGCCTGTGATCCACAAGTTTGCCAACATAAAGATTTTGCTTGTCCCGGAATTAATGGTAATAAAAGTTAAGTGATGAATCATAGGATTTGGTCAACACAAAAACTTTTGTAAGACGGTTTGTTCGTAATTTTTACTGAGACAGGGTCACGTTTCAATGAAAGGGTCATCACTCATCCATAAGTGACCCTTATAATTCTAAATATTAACTCCATTTTCTTGTAAGTTGGTCTCATACAAAACTTGTTGATTTGTCTATCATATTGAAGTGCTAGATAACCATCACTTAGGAGTTGGGAGTATATATTTGAGCGTTGTATCCTTCACGATAAGGTGCCCTTGTGGCCTTGTCCCACAATGGGCCAATATGCACCTAGAAGGGCTAGAACTCCTTTTCCGTTTTTAAATCCTCTATCTTTTCGTTGAGAAAGTATTACATGGTTCGCTTTTAATGGTCTCATCTCTCATAAAACAAGTGAAATCCACCAAAATTCACCCCCTACAGAAGTAGTAATTTTGAGAGATGAAAGTATGATCCATGACCATCTAATAATTTCTCATTTTCATTTTGCATCCAAAGAGAAATTATCGATAGTGTTTCTCAAACTCGTCCACAACAGAGGAATACACATTGGAGTAGAGGTCATGATACTCAATCTGGTACGAACTCAATCTGAAGTTAATGAGAGAAACTCGAACCCCACCCAATCAATACGAACCAAAATTGACCCATTTATAAAAGTTGCTATAAAAGTGATCTCCTTTCATTTCACATCATTTTTAATATTTTTCACCGTTTAACCTGAATTACCAGCTCTAGATTGGAGAAGAACTCAAAAATAAAAAGGAGGAAGAATTAAGGTAGGAAACAAAAACGACAATAATGATTGGATGTTTAAAGCAACTTATATTTCCTTATCTTAATCATGAATTTTTCCAAGATCCAGAATGGTAATTGGATGATATATATATGTAGATGAACATGATCACAAGTCTCACAGCTAGCTCAGTCCAACTCTCCACTCACAAACATACAGCAAACAACTATCTTTTTAATTTTTGTTCATTAGAATGTCTTCACGTGAAACACCAATAATGTCTCTCATGCACAAGTGGGTCCTTAAGCCAGCCATTCCCCTTTTGTTCCCATGCCAAATTCCAACCCTCAAGAATCTCTCCAATCTCCATTTCCCTCCATTCTCTTTAATTTCTCTCTTACAATACAGTACAGTACAGTTTCTCTAGATTTCTCCATTGTTAGTTTTTCATTTTTGATTCACAAATGAAACAAGGAAAACCCATATTGTTAATACTCACTTATCTCTTGTTTCTTCTCCTTTTGATCCTAAACAATACTGATGGTAATAAGAGTTCACAGGATAAGAAAGTTCTCAACTTGAGCAAACATCAATGGAAAAATCAACATCAATTTTCCATTCCAAGTTGCTTTTCTCACCAATCAAGTTAGTATTCTGACCAACTTTTTTATTTGTTTTAGATAACATGGGCATCTAAGCTTTGCTTGGCTATCTCATGGGCCATGAAGTTAACGACCACAAAAACCTCCAATGACTCTGAGAAGACTCAAATTTGGGACCTCTCGATAAATCTTAGAGGTCTTACCAATTGAGTATATCCTCAGGGTCGTGGGAGTATTCCGAACGAAAACTTCAACTTTCGGTGCTTATTGGGATCTTCATTCATTCTTGTATTCTTTGCATGCTTAAGTAATGTTTTTAGTGCTGTTGTTAGGAATTAGATTATTATGGAGAATATCTGCATTAGTGTAATGCAATTGAGTTGTAGTGGTCTGGCATTGTTTTGGTATAACGAAAATGAAGTTCTGATTCTGACCATTCTAGAAATTGAAAATAAGCATTTGCTAATTGGGTTCGAAGGTCGTGACATCTTTGAAGGTCTTTTAGAAACAGGCTATTTGCTTTACTATGAAAATCTAGGACATTGTATATTTGTATTTATGATTTGCAGTTCTTTGTTTTCTCCCACTTGCGGTTCTGTGTTAAGTCTATCTGTCTTCAGTTCTGTTTCATTTCCCGTCAATGTAAATATGAATTCTGCAGCTTCTAGTTTTATTATTTGATTGTAGACAACTACAAATTTCTGAGCTAGATAGTGTATTTATGCTTTTAGGAAAAGAGGACGACTCAACTACCCTGGAGATAAAGCACCGGGACTTCTGCTCTGGAAGGATAAAGAATCTGAACAAGAGACTCCAGGAACGCGTAATTCTGGACCATAACCAGGTTCAGTTTCTACAATCCCGGATCAAAAATCTCATATCGGGTGAACTTCAAACCTTTTCAGACAGCCAAATGCCATTGAGTTCTGGGACAAGGCTTCAAATTATGAACTATGTAGTCACAGTGCAACTGGGTGGGAAAAACATGACAGTGATTATGGATACTGGTAGTGACATAACCTGGGTACAATGCCAGCCATGTAGAGCATGTTATAACCAACAGGAGCCCCTCTTTAACCCCTCAAATTCTGTCTCCTACCACTCACTTTCTTGCAATTCTTCCGCGTGTAGAACAGCGCAAGAAGCAACTGGGACCTTTGGAGCATGTCGATATACTCCTTCAACCTGTGCTTACTATGTTAGCTATGGTGATGGGTCGTATTCTCGTGGTGAGCTAGGTACAGAACGTCTAAATCTAGGAAATACTTATGCAGATAATTTTGTTTTCGGTTGTGGTAGGAGCAACCAAGGTCTATTTGGTGAGGTATCAGGTCTCATGGGACTGGGAAAGAGTGATTTATCACTAGTTATCCAGACAAATACCATGTTTGGAGGAGTATTTTCGTACTGTTTACCTTCCTCTGACACAGAGAAATCAGGATCACTTACCTTAGGAGGGAACTCTTCAGTTTACAGCAATACAACTCCTATTTCCTACACCAAAATGGTATCTAATCCCCAGCTTCCCTCCTTTTATTTACTCAACCTAACAGGGATGAGCATTGGAAGTGTGGATTTAGAGGCTCCAAGCTTCGGCCAAAATGGGGTTTTGATTGATTCTGGAACAGTCATCACAAGGCTTCCTCCATCGATTTACACGGCTCTGAAGGCTGAGTTTATGAAACAGTTTTCGGGTTTTCCATCAGCTCCAGGGTTCTCAATCTTGGACACATGTTTCGACCTCAGTGCATATAAGGAGGTCAACATCCCTACAGTCAGAATGCAGTTTGAGGAAAATGCAGAGTTAAATGTGGATGTTAATGGTGTTTTTTACTTTGTAAAACCTGATGCATCTCAAGTGTGTCTGGCATTTGCTAGCCTTATTTATGAAGACGAGTTGCCAATCATAGGGAACTTTCAGCAGAAGAATTTGAGAGTTGTATATGATACTAGGCAATCTATGGTGGGATTCGCAGAGGAAGAATGTGGTTTCACGTAAACAGGTGACCCGGGAACGTGGTTATCAGTCTGTACATAACTCATCAGCAGCTGGCTGAGAGATAAGAAGCAGTACAATCCTCCATGACATCAATTGAGAAAGGTATACTTTTCATTATGTAGTTGCATTGTGTAACCCTTTTATTTTTTTTCTTTTTTTCAATCTGTAACTTACTTAAGAAAAGAAAGCTGGACCATCAATCTAATCTACCATCTCAGAGGAGGTATTGCTTGAGTAAGACTGTAATATTTTAATACTGACAATTAAATTAATACTTTATTAGTATAGTGAAGTTATATGTTAATGTTACATGTAATTAGTATCAGAGTTACATGTGTGTTATGACCATTTAACATGTGTAGAAGTTATGACTTCAATGAGATGTTACGGGTTAAACCTCATATATAAATACCTATTGTAAGTTATGGAAAAGATATCACAAAAATATATAACACAATAGCAAAAAGCATTCTCCTTCTATCTCTGTTTATCTCCTTAAAAAGCTAACAGTTGCTATCAGAGCCCTCTTGACCTTACGGGCAATATCATTGTTAAAAATAAAAGTATTATTAAAAATAAATAAAAAAATTGAAGCATGGCTTCATCTAGTTAAACACTTCCTTCAGCACCAGTTTTTGGAGGAGAAAATTACGATTTCTGGTGTATCAAAATGAAGGCTTTGTTGCTATCTCAAGACCTTTGGGAGGTTGTACAGCAGGGTTATGAACCACCCAAAAAAGGTGAACAACTCACTGCTGATCAACAAAAGAAGGCGAAAGAGAAAATGTCTAAGGATGCGAAAGCAACAACATACCTACATTCAGCAATTGCAGAGACGATTTTTCCGCGAATCGTCAATGCAACTTCTTCAAAACAGATTTGGGAGACTCTCCGGGAGGAGTTTCAAGGCTCACAAAAAGTGAGAGCCATTAAACTTCAAAACCTGAGAAGAGACTTCGAAAATTTGAAGATGAAAGAAACTGAACCAATCAAGGATTATTCATCCAGGATGACGCAGATCATAAATCAGATGAGGATTTATGGCGACGATCTTCCTGAGACAAGGGTAGTACAAAATATTCTTTCCACCCTTGATAAAAAATTCAATTTTATCATCACTGCTATAGAAGAATCCAAAGATCTCGACAAGCTATCTGCTACGGAACTCTTTGGATCTCTTCAAGCACATGAACATAAGGTGATCAACTGAGATGAAGGAGCCGCAGAGGGTGCCTTTCAAACAAGGCAAACAAAAGCCAAAAAATTTCAAAAACAATAAAAAGATGCAGCATTTCAAGGGTGGTGATAAGCCCAGTTCGAGTGGAGGTGAAAGAAAAGGAACATTTCCACCATGTGGAATTTGTAAGAAAACAAATCACATGGAGAGAAATTGTTGGAACAAAGGCAAATCACAATGTGAAATTTGCAAGAAATTTGGCCATGAAGAAAATGATTGTTGGCATAAAGATCAAAAGGCCAAAGCCAACATGACAAAGAGCAAAGACCCGGATGAACACATCTTTAATGCTTGTCAAGCTTCATTAGCAAGCACTAAAGATGTATGGCTCATCCACAGTGGTTGCACAAATCATATGACCAACAATCAAGGTATTTTTACAGAAATTGATACTTCTGTAAATATTCCTGTCAAGATGGGAGATGGATCTATTATTGACTCTGAAGGAAAAGAAACTGTTGATGTTCAAACAAAGTCGGAAACTCGCTACATAAAAAAATGTTTTGCTAGTTCCTAATCTTGACCAGAATCTATTAAGTGTTCCACAAATGATGCAGAGTGGATATTCGGTGTCTTTCAAAGGCAACTCATGCAGTATTTATGACCAGCAAGGGAAGGAAATTGCTGAAGTTCAAATGAAAAACAAGAGCTTTCGTCTTGTTTGGTAATTCCCAAAAGAAGATGCGAGAAGAGCTGATCATGATGATTCCTGGCTTTGGCACAAAAGGCTAGGACATTACAACTTTTATGCGTTGCAGCTACTGCATCAAAAAGATATGCTCAGAGACTTCCCCTCAATCACAATTAAAAATGAAGTATGTGAAGGATGTCAGTTAGGAAAAATGCACCGTAAGTCATTTCCTTCGATTGAAGCATGGAGAGCCAACGAGAAGCTTGAGTTGGTACACACAGATGTGTGCGGTCCTATGACGACTATTACTGATAGTGGCAATAGGTACTTCATCCTCTTTATTGATGATTTTACAAGGATGATTTGGGTTTATTTTCTTCGAGAAAGATCAGAAGTACCTACTCTTTTCAAGAAGTTCAAAGCCATGGTCGAAAATCAAAGTGACCGCAAAATAAAGAAGATTAGATCTGACAGAGGTAAAGAGTATACCCCCAGAGAGTTTGGTAGATTCTGTGAAGATGAGGGTGTTCAACACCAACTTATAGTGGGTTACACACCTCAACAGAACGGTGTATCTGAACGGAAAACAGAACCACCGTGGAGATGGCCAAATGCATGTTGTTCGAGAAGAATATGCCTGAGAGATTTTGGGCAGAAGCCATTAACATGGCAATATATCTTCTTAACCGATGTCCCACCAAGGCAGTAAAAGACAAAACACCTTTCGAGGCTTGGGCAGATCATAAACCAACTGTCAAGCACTTGAAAGTGTTTGGATCTTTGCGTTATATTCATGTCCCAAAAGAAAAAAGACACAAAGTAGAAGAGAAAGCCGATCGAGGAATCTTTTTGGGCTACAGTTCTCAGCCCAAAGGCTACAGGGTTTTCAATCTGAAAACTCAAAAGCTAGCCGTTAGTAAAGATATTGAAGTTGATGAAAATTCCTACTGGAATTGGGAAGAAGAAAAGGTGCAGAGGCAACCCCCTATGTCGGTGCATTTTGAGCAACAACCAGAATTCTCAGAAGCTTAAAATTCAGATGATGAAGGTGTTGAAGGTCAAACTCCACCAGCGTCACCAAGAACTCCACAAACCTCACAAGGTGATGGGGGAGATTCTTCTCCTGATTCACAGAATGCTACTGGACCGAGAGGAAAAAGACTTCTGACTAATTTGTATTCAGAAGGTACATTTGCCCAAGTGTCTCAAGTCCCATTCGAATCGTGTTATATTACTGTCTATGAACCAAACAATTATTTTGAGGCTTCCCAACAACAAGAATGGCGAGATGCGATGCAGGAGGAGCTCAGAATGATTGAGAAAAATCAAACATGGGTACTTATTGAAAGGCCCAAGCACAAAGATGTTGTCGGAGTCAAATGGATTTTCAGGACCAAGTTCAATCCTGATGGATCCATTCAAAAGTACAAAGCAAGGCTAGTTGTAAAAGGCTACTCTCAGCTGTATGGTACTGATTATAATGAGACCTTTGCTCCTGTGGTGAGGCATGACACCATCAGAACCTTGGTTGCTTTGGCTACTGAAAACAAATGGAAAATCTTCCAAATGGACGTGAAATCCGTGTTCTTGAATGGCTATCTTCAAGAAGAGATCTATGTTGACCAACCTGAAGGTTATGCTGTAAAGGGAGAAGAACACAAAGTATACAGGCTCAAGAAAGCCCTTTACGGGCTGAAACAAGCTCCGCGAGCCTAGTATAGCAGAATTGATGATTATCTGCTGAAGCAAGGCTTTCAAAGAAGTCCAAGTGAGCCTACTTTGTATGTCCAACAAGTGAAGTCAGGTTTGATGATCCTTTCACTATAGGTTGATGATTTAATCATTACGGGGAATAATCAAACCATGATTGTTGAATTCAAGAGAAATATGAAGAAAGAGTTTGAAATGACAGATCTCGGATTGATGAATTTCTTCCTTGGTCTAGAAATCAAGCAAACTGAAGATGGCATATTTGTTTCTCAAAAGAAGTATGCAGAAGCCATCCTCAAAAGATTCAAGATGGACAATTTCAAAGCTACCTTAACACCACTTGCGGTGAATGAGAAATTGTCCAAGGATGATGGAGCTGAAAAAGCTGATTCTAGAGTCTACAGAAGTCTGATTGGGTGTTTGTTATACTTGACAGCTTCGAGGCCGGATCTAATGTTCTCAGCAAATCTCTTGTCTAGGTTCATGCAAGATCCTAGTCAACTCCATTATGTTGCTGCTAAAAGAGTTCTACGGTATCTCCGAGGAACAACTGAGTTAGGCATTTGGTATAAACCAACACATAGCTCAAAGTTGGTTGGATATACTGATAGTGATTGGGGTGGATCAGTAGATGATATGAAGAGCACATCTGGCTATGCATTCACTCTTGGTAGTGGAGCATTTGCTTGGCAATCTCAAAAGCAAGAAATTGTTGCTCAATCAACTGCTGAAGCAGAATATATAGCTGCTTGCTTAGCCATTAATCAAGCAATTTGGTTGCGGAAAGTTCTCAAGGATATGGGGAGAGAACAACATGGTCCTACAGAAATCTTTTCCGATAGCAAGTCTGCCATTGCTATTTCGAAAAATCCAGTGAGTCACAAGAAGACAAAACACTTTAAGATAAGGTTTCATTTTGTCAGAGATTGACAAAGAGAAGGAGAAATCAACTTGGTGTACTGCACTTCTGAAGAACAATTAGCAGACATCTTTACCAAGGCGCTTCCAAAGCAAAAGTTTGAAGAGTTCAGGGTGCAACTTGGAGTTTCGGTTTAATTGTCAAGGAGGAGTGTTAAAACTGACAATTAAATTAATACTTTATTAGTATAGTGAAGTTACATGTTAATGTTACATGTAATTAGTATTAGAGTTACATGTGTGTTATGACCATTTAACATATGTAGAAGTTATGACTTCTATGAGATGTTACGGGTTAAACCTCATGTATAAATACCTATTGTAAGCTATGGAAACGATATCACAAAAATATATATCACAATAACAAAAAGCATTCTCCTTCTATCTCTGTTTATCTCCTTAAAAAGCTAACACCAATCATAGGGAACTTTCAGCAGAAGAATTTGAGAGTTGTATATGATACTAGGCAATCTATGGTGGGATTTGCAGAGGAAGAATGTGGTTTCACGTAAACGGGTGACCCGGGAATGTGGTTATCAGCTAGCTGAGAGATAAGAAGCAGTACTATCCTCCATGACATCAATTGTATCATAAGTTGAGAAAGGTATACTTTTCATTATGTAGTTGCATTGTGTAACCCTTTTATTTTTTTTTATTTTTTTCAATCTGTAACTTACTTAAGAAAAGAAAGCTGGACCATCAATCTAATCTACCATCTCAGAGGAGGTATTGCTTGAGTAAGAATGTAATAAACTCTAAATCATGGAAATTTGTAACTAGTGATACTTGGATTCTGGGGGACGCTTTATTTTATGTCAATTTTACCTTTTACTTGTAGCTATTCTATTCATATGCTTATCTTTTCTTTTCTTTTCTTGTTTTTTCTATTTATTTATTTTTTTTCTTTTGGTGATGTTAACACTTCAAAATGGCTAATACACTATTGCATGCTGCTTATTTGTTATGAACTAGCAAATAATCAGTTTTATCCCAATCAAGGGTCTAAGTCGTCTAACTGAACATCTTAAGGCAGCATACATCTGAATTCTGATCCCTCCAATCCTGCCCTAAGCGGGAAACTCGCGAGAGCAGCTGTGGGTAATTTCAAGATCAGTGCATTACTAGGTAGGCTTACCATGCCCTACCTAGTTAGTCTTCAGTATCTCGTGAATGACCAGGCAAGAATGAGCAGAAGAGTGAGGAGGGGGGTGGGGGATGCAGACTAACGATCTCGGACAACACAAGCATGTGTAGAGTAAATAGCATCAGTACTGTAACGTTATAATTTCTACATACAAGTGATCTATCATATATTCATATAGCTAAAGAATTAAGGTGCTATGACAATGAATACATGATACAACTATACACCAGAAAATAGTAGGGTATCAATGAATACAAGCTACAAATTGTACACCTGAATATCTGAAGTAACCGCATAGGGATCAGTTCAATTCTAAGCAATAACTGGCTCTTCCAATACGGCCATATTTGCCTTTAATCCAGATCAACAACTATTTCTTCAAAACATGACTAACCTGAAGAAACTGCAAACATTGACAGAATTTAGAGCCCAAACACATCAAGTTGCTTTTTCAACCATGAATTTCTAGTTTGAAAGCACAATAAAGAAACACTGACCTTTCCCTGTGATTTTCTTTCACGTCCTCCCAACATCGTCAAGTACAGAATTGAAGACTTTCACCAAGGATGACTCATGAGTGGCAATAGAACATAATATAGTATGATGGTCAGCTGCTATTGACAAGAGAGGCCAGTTCAAGGTTATCTGTAGCCAACATCTCAGAATCCCTTTTTGTCTTTGTCATTTCAGAAGGGAGTACTGGCAAGTTGGGATCAGTTGTCGGCACCAAAAACAGCAAAAAAATGGGTGTTATTCTCAATAGATTACGGATCAGAACGGCAATCCAAAGGTTGTTGAACTCTGTCCTCGTTACGTGCAAATTATGTAAAACTATGCCTCCTGCCCAAGAAGAGGTCAGCATTCCCACATGGTCAATTGACATCAGCAACGCGAAAAATGTGCCTTCTACTCCAGGAGGACAAAGCTTAGAGCTAAGTACCAGCAAAGGCATCCATTTAAGACGTCCTATCATATGGGAAACTCCATCATCGATCACAATAAATAGGTAATCTGGTATATGGTATTTCAAGTTCAGACGAAGCACCAAAACTAAATCCAGCATTCCTGATGCACCATGCAGCAGTTGTGTCCAGAAAAGTAACTCCCGGAAAGAGCGGTTTTTCAGGAAGTTCTGGTAGAGAAGGACCCCAAAAAGCGAACCAAGAGCCCCAACAGAATATATGGACCCTACAACCTCCTGCATACAGCATATTTCATGTCAGAAACACTACTAGGAGCCTAGTAAGGGGTAAGGCTGCGTACATCTTGACCTTGACAGGCCCCACCCTTGGCGGGATACTTACTGGGCTATTGTTGTTGATGATGTCTGTGTAATAACAAAATTTGCAATTTTTTCCATCTTTCATTCAAATTTTGATCACATTTCATGTAATGTAGCATCTATTTCATCACAAATTTCTTCACTCACTATATGCAATCTTATAGACAGTTAACGAGAACAGCACTGAGAACTGGTGACACAAGCACAATGCTCTTTCATCATTATTCTCAACAAAAGCTTACAGTTTTCTGTTTCCCAAAGAGAATCATTGTGGGCTCACCCAATGGTACTTCTAAGATTTAACAAATAGCCTTATTAACTGTATCATTCTCCGATCATAGCAACTTTCGAAATCTATTGTAGACCAACTCCACCGTTTTGCAATGTCATTCTGACTTCTGTTTTTCTATGTTCTCTTTTCTAGTGGTTTCTATTACTTGGGCTTCTCCAATAACTTAAATAAGTTCAGCACTGCAAACTTGAACATCAGATTGCAAGTAGAAATCCATGACAGGAAAGGAATGAGATAATTTTTCTTTCAAAATCATGAGTAGATATTGATAAATGGAAGGGGATAACTAGGTACAACAAACTTTCCACAAATGCGATTCGAACTTAATAATGCATTCTTGGCTGGTCAAATCCAACTTAAGGAAATATTAACTAACCAATACAATAAAATAAAACCTGCAATGGGTGGAATGTTAATCTTGCAATCCAAGCAGTACAGATGACCAAACAGATATGTGAAAGAAAACAATGAAATGACACAGTTAAAATGGAAGATACCTTTGAGAATAATGGTCCATCCTTCCCATCGGTATACCAATAGAACAGTCCTTCATGGATGTTAGTACCAAGAGCAAGTGATAGATACATGTAAAGACATGGCTTCCAGACACTGGCATTTTATTGCAGCCCACATAGCTCTTCCAGCATCATAAAACTTGTCATTCACCTGTTTCAAAGATTCACAATCATATAAAGAATCTCAACTGATACAACCCAAATTTTTAAAAACTAACAAACAAACAAACGGATATGACTCATAAGAGAGGTTAAGTTCTCCTTAGACTATAAAAGGAGAGAGATGAAGCTTGACATTACCTTGCTGTAAGATAGAGTCCGTACAGGGGAATCTTTAATTGTCATTCCAACCAAAACAACCAGTGCTGTTGAAATAGTTAACATGCCAAACACACCCTAAGAGGAAAAGAAAGTCACCCAAAGCTCTCAGCGGGTAAAACAGAATAAATTTGTCTACCAAAAGAAAAATTTATTATAAAGGAGCCTGATAGATGCACTCTAAAGTTAGCCTTTTCTACTCCCAGTACGAGAAAAGGGAAAAAACATTACATGGAGGTGCATAGAATATGTCATTTTATAAGTAAAATTTTAAATTTTCAAATAAAAATGACCAGTATGTAAATGCATTTTTACGTCAACATTGTAGGATGAGCGTAAAAGAACATGTTTAATCATTCACATAATCCATCATGACCAGTTAGCTAATTCAGCTCAGTTTATCATTGAAGTCTAAAATTCATAGTCACAATCCACCTCTTCTATTCAGTGTAAGCCTTTTCTCTTTGAAACAAAACAAAAAAACATATTTGGGTCAACTAAATTTCTATTAGCAAACATATGAGAAGTCAATCATACTAATCAAGCGCAGACTACATCGTGTACTTCAAGGTGCATGCAAACAGGTAAAAGATCGAAACATATGTCAAAATCAAATCCACGAGTTTTGGTTAGGAAAGGGCAGGAAAGAGCTGGTAGTAAAGGCTTCTCCAATTACTAACATGAAGAACAGAGAAAGAAACTCCAAGCTGACATATCCTACTGAATTCCATTCAATATATGTTCTTGAACAAAAAAAGACAACTGTTCTACAGAGAATTGTATACCACTTGCACAAGCAAGATATCTTCACTCCAAGCAATCACATTCGAACCTAGACTTTAATTTGTAAGAGTTAGTGATATGGCAACAAATATAGCAAGAAACAAACCTTGGAGCCAACTAGATGAATAAGAAATCCACTCATTATGAATCCCGCCAGTGCACCAATTGAAGAGCTTAATCCACACAAACTTTGCATATCACTAGCAAGAGAAGGATGAGTGCTATTGTTCTCAGTGATACAAGCATCAATTGTCACATCTGCTATTGCCATCCCAGCATTTCCACCCATCATTGATAGCATGGCAGCTATGACATGCAGTCCACTTTTTACGGAAAGAAAAAGCATAGAGATCATACCAAGAAACCCTGAGAAGTTCAAAATTAGTTTCACTGCAATATGATGGTTGACAAGTACTATATATTTCATATGAATGACGGCAGTTTCTATATGGTTTACCTTACCAAGGCTTTATTCCAAGGAAGGCAGAGGAAGCAAGCATATTGATATTAGGTATCATTGGATACGGGATGTGTTGGAAGAAAAGTTATGGCAGCTAGATTACACTGATGACAATTGATCGGACATGATGACCAAGGTTATACCAACCAAAAAAATTTGATGGCAGTTGCGAAGGTGTCGGTGTGGTGGTGCCCCCCAAATAAGTCGGGAAGAAGGAGATTGCTGGGTGTCCCTACTATTTAGTGGGCCCCAGAATAATTAGTAAAAGAAAACGAGAAACTGAAAAGATGCCAAACGTGAATGCTCATCTGCAGTTGGCAGTCGGTGCAATGAGCAAACAATGGTGTGCACCACACCCGATATTGCCTACACAGTCGATGCAATGAGCACATTATTGTCCGACCCCGGAAACTGTGAAGTGGATACTTCGTCATCTCCAAGGTACAACCAAGAGGTGCTTGTGCTTTGGTGAAACAAAACCTGTGTTAGAGGGCTACGGAGATGCCGACTTGAGAAAGCCAATGTCAGGATACCTAACTACCTTTGCAAGGGGAGCTGTATTGTGGCAATCGAAGCTTCAAAAGTGTGTCGCAATTTCTACCACAGAGCTGAAATGCTGAATATATCGCAGCTACAGAAGCGTGCAAGAACATGTTATAGATGCAAAATTGCCTCCGTGAGTTGGGCACCAACAAGAGAGGTATATGTTGAAGTGTGACAGGAAGAGTGCTACAAGGCTGGCCAACAAATTCTACCTTTTACTCTCGTAGGAAATATATTGATATTCGATATCATTGGATACAAGATGTGTTAGAAGAAAAGCTATGGCAGCTAGACTGGGTTTACACTGATGACAATTGGTCGGACATGATGACCAAGGTTATACCAACCAAAAAATTTGATGACAATTGTGAAGGTGTCGGTGTGGTGGTGCCCCCCAAATAAGCCGGGAAGGAGGAGATTGTTGGGTGTCCCTACTATTTGGTGGGCCCCACAATAATAAGTAAAAGAAAATGAGAAACTGAAAAGATGCCAAACGTGAATGCTAGAGTAGTGAAGTAGTCAATCAGAACGTTTCGGTTTTGTGTATTCATATACCAATTGGTTTGTCTTATGAAGTATTTAATAAAATAGATGAAAACTACTACGTAATAAAGCTTGGGAATGTTAACCGCCAGCCCACTTGATTAATTCCTTGAGATGAAAACATAAACTGAAGTTTCAGTTACAAGGCCTTTAAGCTGAGAATGGAATACAATGTGTGTTACAAGGCTGGCAGAAAATTCTGGAGAAGATCAAATGCAATCCTTTAGCTCATTTTAATTACACAAAGAGGGAAAAGTTATTCCGCAATTATCCGTTTTTAACAACAATATGTGTGACCAATCAATTCATAAAAGAATATTCATCTAAATAACCATCATTTGCCCACATTAAACTGCTCCCTTTAGAGCTCTCAGTCACAAGTATCATATCTAATACCGATCATTAGAAAATGAGAAGATGAAACCTCCAAGAAAACATTTTTTTTTTTGCTAGTACGAAACCTCCAAGACAACATACAAGTAACATGATTTAGACAAATACAACAAAGAGAAATGGCTAAGTGAGGTAATTGATAAGGCGACTATTTTGGAGCACTAGTTATTTTTCATTTACTTGATGCCAAAGGTTAAAGTTGATCAATGGTATTGGTAATCCCAACAAGCGAAAACGAAAGCAAAGGAATCCTTATAGAAACTGGAATTCACTTCCTTCACAATTGAGAACAAATTACCCTAATCAAGTGAGAAAACCTTTGTAAATTTACACATATACTCATTACCATTTTGGGAAAATTTATAACCTCAACCCAAACAAACAGCAATAAGAAATAGAATCAAGCTTCATCCATAAATAAATGTTATCCAATTACAGGAAATTTGTTATAACAATTGGAAATGCATCTATAATCTCCACAAATATATATTCAGAAACAAGCATCATTCAATGAGAACAGGTATTGTATTTCTGACAATGGAAGTTTAAGCATAAAAACTCAGAAGTAAACAACAGAAATAACTCAAAACAACAAAGAAAGATAATGTAAATGTAAGTAATGAAGCATAAGTTCCAGTGAAAATACCAGCAAAAATGAAGTATGGCCTTCTTCTGTACCCATACAATGAAACAACATCAGTGAGAATACCCCATAAAGGCTTAACAATCCATGGGATTTGAACAATCCCCAAAAAGACTTGAGCTTCAGAGGGTTGCACTTTCAGCTCATCCTTCATATAATACTGGGTACTAACCCTGCTTAAACCCTTACTTAACCCTTGACTTATACCATACACTATATCACACTCATCACAAAGCTCCAATGCAATTGATGACATAATTTGTTTAACCAATGTATGGGTGACATTATTAAACCCAAAATACCATCTTTTAGCGTTTTAGTTTTCTGGGTTTCTCCTTCTTCTCTTTCCTCGTCCATAACTAGTTAGCCTTAGCTGTAAACCTGTAACTGATCTCTCTTTTTTCCTTGGTTTATGCCCAGAAAATGGGGAAAAGGAAAGATACCCAGTTGAAATATCAGAGTTTTGAGCAATGGGTGTGTTCCAAAATGGCTCCTTTTTTTGAGTTTGATTACATTTTAGGTAAAATGGTTGGAGAGAAGAGAGAAAAACGCACAAAGAGTTGGGGGAGAAGAGATACTCACACAGTCATACAGTCATACTACTGGACAGACCAGACCCGTTTGAGCACAACTATTATCAAAGAGGGGATCTGGTCTTCGGCCTTGTTCTGTTCAACGGAATGATGCGGGATGGTGAGGAACGGAACGGAAATTATAGCGCGGTGTGGTACGGAACGGAAATTACAGCGCGGGGCGGAATGGAATAATAAATATAACTTGTGTGGTACGGAACGGAACGGATATTACAGTGCGGTGCAGAACGGAACGGAAATCGCAGCGCGGTGTGAAACGGAACGAAATGCAACATGGAAACGACGACAAGAACAGGGCCTTCAGTGTGACTCCCAGACCATAGTCTGACTTTCAAAAACGTGTGAGGTATGACATGACATCATCTGATGTATCTTGGGAGAGGGGTGAGCAAAATCAGATATCCCCACTCCTCTTTTCGAAAGTGCAGCAAATATCCGAGTTTTTGGATCGCTAAAAATTTGATTCGTATTGGTTATGCTTTTTGGAGATTTGGTTAAAGCGGATCAGATAAGCGGATATCCTATTCCGTTTACTTTTATGTATATTTTTTCCGTTTCCTTTAATTTTCAACTTTAAATTTAAATTTGAATATTACTAATTGTATCAAATCACCTAAATTGCATGAGTAACTTCAGATTTTAAAAGTTGAATATACCTAATACAAAAAAGTTGTAGTGTGGTATATTTCAATTTTACTTGACCAAATGTCCAAAAGTAAAACAAAAATTAACAAATATATTGTTTATGACATGATTCAACACATAGACAAAGCAACTTAACTACAAAATCATTTTTCACAAGTTGTTAATCTATTAAAATTAGAACTTTTTATTATAAAAATGAATGCGAATTAGAAATCGGATGTTCGGTTTGTGAAAAACTGGACCCATATTCGCTTGGGTCTTACTCTAAAAAAATGGACGGTTATCCGCTCCGCTTTATTTGAATCGGATTGGATATCCGCATTTCGGATAAAAAGCGAATTGAATACGAATCAGATCAACGGATTAGGATCACTCTGCTCACCCCTAATTAGCTTTCCCTTCTTTCTTTACTTTTTTTGGTCTTTTGATATATTGCGTACTTGTTTTATGTTAAGAATATTTTTTTCCTCGAAGATTTACTTGTGATCTTTAATTGATTTGTAGTATTGGATTGTAATCTTTTAACTGTATATATAATTTGTGTTCTTGTCTCTTTTTTTCTTTTTCTTTTTCTTTTTTTATTGTAATATTTATCTTCTTTTTGGCATAGATTCCATAATATTCTCTTTCTTTTGTTTTGTCAGTCAAATCCATTTTGAACGAGTAAATAGATAGGTTGACATAATTAGCTTTAAACTTGGTGTAGATGAACTACTTGCTTTGGAGAACTCTCGGTTTTCTTCTGTAACCTCGATTCCGGATTTGGGTGTTTGTGAAGATGTTGGTTCGAGTCCTGCTAGCAATGCTTCCTGTGTACCTGCTGTAGAGAATGTGACAGTTGGTTCTTCTTTGGGCAATTTGGGAGCTTTGGACAGGCAGGAGGAGTTTCGTTCTAGTCATGCTTTTGCCAATGGCATTGTTGAGTCGATGGAACTTTGTCCGCGTAGGAGTTTGTGTGAGGTTTTGGAGAATTTCCCTGGAGTTTGTGATAAATCTTTTGAGGGTGTGGATGTTAGTGAGATGATAGAAGAATCAAACGAAATCCGTTCTGCACTTCTTGATAGTGATTGCTCAGAGTCATGGGATTGTTCTGATTTTGATGGGTTTCTCTCTTATGTAGATTCCAAGTTTGATGAGAATTCGGGTGTTGATGATTATTGGTTACTGGATGCATTGAAGTTGGTCGAGAATTTGAGCAATGAAGATTTTTTCAAAAAATTGTATCTTTTTCAGAAGGAGGGCAAGCTTACCATGAGTAAAAACGTTATTCGCATTCTTGAAGGAGTTTGTAATGACGACATTCAACGGGGTTACCTACGGAGTCGGCTGTTGGTGGAACGTAGCATGTGTTGGTTTTTGAACAAGGCTGGTGTTCTTATTTGCGTCTAAGATTTAGGGTGTTTGTCTTTTTCTAGTGGGTGTAGTAGTTCACTTTGGTGTTGCCTTTGTTTTTTTTAAGCTTTGTCTTTGAGGCGTTTATATGTGTTTGTGTCTGGGATTGTGTTGTTGTTGAAGGTCTTGTTAGTCGATTCTATTGGGCGTTTGAGGTTTATTGCTATTGGATGTATGAGGTCAACTCTAATGGATGTATGAGCTTCAGCTCCTCGGATATATGAGCTTTAGGTGTCGTTCCACAAGTGTATAAGTTTTGGGTGTCGACCCACAGGTGCACGTGTATGAGCTTTTAGCTCTTTTTATCATTCCATTTAATAAATGGACTTTAATTATCCAAAAAAAAACAAATAACTTAAATTTTGAAGTGGCATTTTGGAGGGAGTTAAAGAGGGGCTTTGGAATTGGGTTTTGGAGACTACTCACAAAAACTACATTCTAATTCTTTTTTTTTAGGGAAAAAACTACATTCTAATTCTAATATTAGATTAGAATGTTTTTAAAATAAATAAATAAACAAACAAACAATAAATCTGATTTTGTTTCGCGTTTTCTTTTAACAGTTTTCACCCATGTTTCAAACTTTCTAGGTCCGATACTGACTGACTATATGGCCGATTTCGGTAACTCTTTCTCTAATGTACTCCTTTGGTCGACATATTTCGACCGGTCCCTCGGTCGACATATTTCGACCGGGCCCTCGACATTTTTTGGATACTGCACATCTTTTGATAATCTTTTCTAAGGGTTTATCTTGTTCTCAGGCATTTGATTAAGATAAATATTTGCCAATTTTCCAAATACACATGCTCCAGTTTCGAGTTGGGCCATGAATGGGTAAAGTAATCCCAATACTGGCTTAAGAGATAAGAGTGTCAAATTACTCAGGCCAATCACTTATTGGTAGATTTGTCAAAACTGACCCGACAAACCCGACCAACTTTTAAGGGTTCTGGCAAAGTTTTTTTGACCCAAACCCCGTTTTGACTTTAATCTGTTTAACCCGACAGTTCTTGGGTCAAGCCCAACCCGTTCATGGATTGAGACTCGTTTGATCCGAAAATTTGAATATATCTTATATAATGAATAACACTTTTAAAATATATTTAATAATATTTTTTCATTATTTTCTCGCATTGGTTGCCCTTGCAACCACTTGAGATTACTTATATCCACCCGTGATCGGCATATCACTAATTAATTTCTCTTTTTAAATATTTAATACTTTTATATATGTATAAACCCAAAGCAAATATTGTATTTTGAAGTTAAAATAACGTTAAACTTTGCTTAATGCTTCATTTGAACAAAATGTTGGTTAGAGATTAATGGGAAAAGAAAAAAAAATCTTAAATGACGCTTCTGACTGATGGGTCGACCTGAATCCAAGAACTCTGGGTCAAGGTTGACAATTTCTCAACCTGAATCCGAAAGCGACCCATCGGACTCGTTTAACAAGTCTACTTATTGGTGGTTGGTGCGATTGCATTTAAAACATGCTCGAGGTGTGGGTGGTAGATCAGTGGATGTACCCCCGATTATGTGACCTAAACCCAGAATCAAGCTCTCATGCTAATAAAAACCAATTCTCAGGTCCAGCCAAATTAGCTGGACTCAAGCCCAGACCAAGCGCGCGCGAATACGTCCGTGCACCATCGTAATTCTTCTATCGCATCTCGCAAGTTCAAATGTTCAATGTTTTCAAATTTTGGTGGGAATCAATTACTTATTCAATTTTTGTGGGACCCCGGTCAAAAAATCTACAATAATAGCCGCTAATTATCGCAAGTTACCATAACAGACTAGTGGTAACCGTTGATCTATACAAAAGTAATATTGGCCAAAACCTGTTACATGCAGCACTAAAAAGGGTGATAGATGGGCAAATAAGTCAAACAAAATAAATTGCCTTGGAAGAGTATTTTGAAGCCTTGGCAAAATTAGGTGGCGGTCAAGGGAGGGAGAAAGGAAGAGAATAAAAAAAAAATAATAAAAAAAAAAAGGAAAGGGGGGGAGGTGTCGGATGAGAGGGAAGGAAAGAAAAAAAAGAAAGGGAAGGGGGGATGAGCCGGGGGGGCAAAAAATGGAAGAGCTAAATATCACACCCTTTTTAAAACAATACCACACCCCTAAATATAAACTACCCAAAATATTCAAAAAAAGATGTGCAAAATACCACTCTTAAGTAATGAATTCCAATATTAACCTTCCCCACTTACAAAAAAGTAAAAGGCAAAACATAAAATCGCCCAATAAATTAAACGCTAAGCATAAAATAACCCCACACTCATCTGTACCCCCTGTTAGAAAGCTTCGCCATAGTTGTTCATCAGCCTTCTCAACATGACACCAATATGGCAACGAACCTTCATTGTTAGTAGTCGGAGGAAAACCTATACTATAATCAATGAATTGAGCACAAGCGTTCATTCTTCTACCTTATCAAATAATGAAAACACAAATTCAATCTAGAAACCTTAATTTAATCCAACTCATTAATAGTAGAAGCAAACATTTTAAAATCAGAGTAAAATTTCCCAAATTTGCTTTGAATTTAACAAATCAAAAGAAATCGAAGAGAGGGAAAACGAAATCAAACGGGCCTTTGCTGATGAAGCAAGAGTAGCAGCATTCATAAATGAAACAACAGGATGAGGAACAAGGAAGAGGAGGAAGTGAATTGTACATCTGGATTCGAGCAAGTAACTGTGACAGAGCGCAACAATCCCATATTACGCCTGAATTGGGCGCAACAATCTCATTCCTACGCCTGAATTGGGCGCAACGGTTCGATACATACGCCTTAACTGGACGTACATATTCTACACCTGCGTATGAATTGGGTCTACAATCTAATACATACCTACGCCTTAATTAGGCGTAGATACTGTATATCTGTGCTTGAACTGGCTTTACTTAACTAATTTCTACAGTTATAAGTTCAACAAATGATGATTTCTTCTGATTGGTTTTCTTTCATCATCTTATGTGTGTTCCACTTTGCAGTAGTTACTATGTTACTATATTTTATTTGTGCTCTAGTAGTTACTATGTTCTCCATCAACAATTTAATAGAGTAGAAATCATACTTCACATCTCCATGATACCCATATACCATAATACTTGATGGAGGGCTGGGAGAGTAGGAGTCTAGGAGATGTAGTGCAAATTTAAAGAAAGGATAGGGGAAATTGTTGACATTATTTAAGTAGGGGTATGGTATTGTTTAAAAAGGGGTGTGTTATTAGTTGAAACTTAAAAAAAAAAAAAAAAAAAAAAAAAAAAAAAAAAAGGAAAACACAAGTGCTAAATACAACATCAGTTTTTAACAAACTAGTTGGGGGGACGCGTGAGTAGATTATATCAATTTGATATGTTAATGTTTGTATTTAATACAATATATCTTTAGGATATTACATTAATTAACTTAAAAAAATATTTAATAGTGTTGTTCAAAAAAATAGGCTATATAATAGTAAGATTAATATTCATAAGGTAAAATTCTCGTTGTGGGTATGTAAATAAATATTGTTACATTTGAAATTGGGAACTATGCTCAATTGCTCATGGATACCTCAAGAACAAGTACTTCCTAAGGTGCCAAGCAAAAAAATAAAATAAAAGTACTTTCCAAGTTTTAAGGTTATTCATCCTACTTACTACAAATATGTTACATCTTTATTAAGTGCTAACCATTGAAAATTCTCATAAGCATCTTCGTCTACTCATCAAAATTGACTCAAGTTTAACTAAATCCATGGCCATTATTCATTAACCCCCATCTCACACTTTAAAGTTTAATGGAACATAATAATGCGTAAAAGGTTGAAAAATCCGGCACGACATCATTGTTAGTCATTACAACAACGTGTAGCCCTGTATCCATTTGAAGACCACAACTGATTAGAAATAAAAAAAAAGCAGCAACAACAACCGTTGTTTTTACAACAAAGGTCACGTAGGCCCTTAACGTTTCACTTTCCGGACATGTAGACCATCGACGTTTAAAACGGGTTATATAGACCATCGACGTTTTAATTTTGGGCCATAAAAACCATTGGCCATCAGAAAATTAGAGAGTCACGTACACATTCCGACGAAAGCAAGTGAACCAAAAAAAGCTTTATAAATTTTTTTCAAGGCAATTGCTCACGTTAAGCGCATAAGAATCCCTGAAAATTCATTTATAGTGCTTGTAACATTCAACCAATCAAAAGCATGATAAGCTACTACAAAAATCCCTGCAATTTCCACGGTCAAAATTATCGCTGGACAAAAAAGGTTGTGCATTGTTTGCTAATAAATCTGATATTAATTAACACAAAAGAAGGAGAAAAAAAACAAAATAAAGAGCCTTCATACGGCTCCCTCTTCTTCTGAAGTTCAGCTGCGGTTGTTGTTGATCTCTTCTCAAGTGGTTCTATGTCATTTTGCATACTGTCACAAAGTAGCGGCGGCAAACAGTCACAAAGTAGCCTACTTCTCAAGTAGTTCTATGTCACATGTTCTCTCTATACGCCAAGCCAGCCATAACCACAAGAAACAATATATACCAGCAATTGAATACTTGCTTTAGGAATATAAAACTCTAATTAATGATGTATTCATATGATCCTTCCAGATTGTGGTATACATTTTGCATAAGGATATACCAAGCAGGACCCAATTCAATACATTAGGAATATAAAACTTATCTTGTTCATCCTTCCATAGTGAAAATATCAAGTTTTTGCCAATCCGATTGTGAGTAGAAACTGGACAAAGGGTTTGTAGGAGGACTGTGGAGAAGAAGATACCCATGGACTGGGAGAGGAAGAGATTTTGGAAAAATTATGCGGAAGGGTCACCTTCCCGTAGCCAATGATTCACATAGCTCAAAATTAAAACGTTAATGGTCTACATAGCTCATTTTAAATGTTGATGGTCTTCATAGCTGGAAAGTGAAACGTTAAGGGCCTATGTGAACTTTGTTGTTGTTTTTAAGGATAAATGTTAGCCAACTCACGTCTCAACTGATCATTGCTACAAATAAGACTTAAACCCAGGTTTTTGCTGAAAACAAGTGGGGGTGCGCCACTGCGCTACCCACCCCAAACTCATTTAATTAGTGAAGTTTATTTAATTACCAAAAAATGAAATTCTAATGAAAACTTCACTAATCACCAAGGATACATAATTGGTATGTAATAGTTTCCATTAGAATTTCAAGTTTCTGGTAATAAAATAAGCTTCACTAATCGCCAAGGATAGAGATATAACGTACCAATTTCATCGAAAAATATATATATGCATACCAAGATTGAGTCACCACAATTCATATCTGGAAAATTAAATACAAACCAAAGCTAAGGGCTAAGAGGTTGTTCTCACATCATGAGTGGATTTTCTAGAGGTTGCGGGGTCCTCGAACCAAAAAGAACCAAACAACTTAGATAGCTCTTGTCTTCTTGACAGTTGACACGTGTGAAAACAGCACCTTGGAAACAGATCAAACAAAACAGAAAGAAAGCTACTTAAGGAAACAAAGCTACAGCCTATAACAACAATGGCAACCCAAAGCTTCTTGACCAGCAACCATAAGCAAACGGCACCAGCTTCCAGTTGGAGTAACACAACCATTAGACAAGCATCAACAACATACACCAATGGCATCAGTCACGTGAGCAGCAAACAGCAGTAGCATTGTGCATAGTGTTGCAACATTGATCCATAGCCACAACAAAACACCAGTAAATGCATAACAGAGCACTTGTCCAGCAGCAAAAACAGCAATAGGGAATCAATGCTCATCCAACAAACAAACCAGCAACCTTTTTGAAGTTCTAAAATCTAAAGAACAATTTTGACAATTGACATAACAAGATGAAATCGACTTCAAAGCAACCTAAAATAAGGCAACGTCAAGTGAAAATCCATCAACCATGGGTCACAATGAGCACACACATACACCAAGTAAGCAATGTGCTTCACAAGCTGGTGTTGCTGCGCACTCTGAGTTTGTAAAGCTGAAACCAAAGAGAAAGGACTGAAAGTTGAAGGCCATCATGACACTTCTTCTGCAAGTTCTATTTGCAGCGTCTCCAGCAAATTATCTAGACATTAACTTGTACCAAATAAAACATCAGTAATCAATCAACCAAAAGCTTGAATTTAAATCAAAATCATTACATAGGTTCTCCATGACCAAGGAAGCCCCAATATTCAAACAAAGCATAACCATCTACATCAACAGAATCACTGCAGCTAATAAGTTGACATAGTTTTCAGGTCTTACCTTCAATTATGAGCATTTATAACATCAGAAATGCCACCAAAATTGCTTCAAGGGATTTCTACTTTCTAGTATCCATGGCCAGCAAAAGTCGAAAGCATCCTGCTGTCTTTGTTCTCCAATAGCTTCAATCTGCCAGCTTTGACAGAGTTCCCTGATATGGTTAATTATGAGATTGAAGCTACAGATATTCAAGGGCATTGTAAGGCATTGTGCATTCTTTGAGAACGGGAAGGAAACAGACTCTAATTAATGCTAACACTTCCACACAATGCAAGGTTCTGTAGCTCTGCTTAAAAGGATAATTTCATTGTTAAACTTTGATAACATCGTCTCCTGGGTCTTATATCGAGCTAACATTTAAATCATGAATATCATAAACAATGATTGAAAATCGGATATTTTGAATACCAATAAAAAGACGTTCTAAATGTGGCATCCCAGATTCCCAGGACATCAAAAGATCACCAAGTCCCTACAGTCAAACAACATACACACTCACATTACAGTTGAGTGTAGATCAATTCATCAATTGTAAGGCTGAAACAAAAGAGGCGATGGAAGCTTATTGAACTGTCCTCAAATTGAGTCTCTTTTTTTTATATATATATATTTTGGCCATAATGGTAAACCTTGGAGCCCTATCTCACACTTTACTCAAAACCTAATGATATCTTATGACTCAGTTTATTAAATATAATTAAGGCATATTTTCCACTTTTTGCAAATTGTTATTGCATTTCCCATCACTCATTATAGTTCTCGAACTCTTAAAATTAGGGATTAGATAAGGCTTGTATCTATCTACTACTCCTAAAAGCAGTAGCAGAAGAATGATGTCCTTCACCTTGATCTATACTGATACAATATTTTGTGAGCCCTGTGAGCTTACCTTTCATCTCTCCCTGCAAGAATCGAAAACTCAATTAAAATCAAAATACAATAAATGAATACATTTACAGGGGTTATGAGGAAGATGAAGTGACAATGAAAGTGGAGAGGATTATGAATCTCCATAATACAGCACATGAACACTCAAAAAAGAGCGATAGTTTCTAAAAAAATATAAGATATCCAAAATGTGCATAATTAAAATTTTAATGTATTTTCCCAACTCATTAGTAGCCCATTTTTTTAAAAAAAGGTGAAGATATATACCAATGACTCATAAGCAAGCAGCAGAAATGGAACCTGGGTAGAAGAGGGAAGAGTAGATTTGACAGCTTCACCAAGTTTGTGATCTCCATTGTCATTTATGTGGAATAGGGAACTCTGAGATTCATTTCCCTTTTCCCGAGCTCGCGCACAGCCGCGACCCCCTCTGTACTCAAGAAATTCAGTATCACAACTCACAGATAATCACAGTGAAATTAACAGACCAACCAAACAAAATACGGAGGAAAAAAGAAAAAAACGAAGCAACATAGGCGCTTGAAAATCAGAAACCCGTCAGATTATGGGAATGAAAATAGGAGAGAGATGATTGTTCCTTGTAGATGGAATCCTAGCCGCAAACATGAGAACAATCAAAATCAAAAATTAAAAATTCAAATCAAGATAATTGATTCATTAGTCATCCCTAAAACATGGTAATATGATGACACAATCATTAGTCATCCCACGATGATGAATCTAAGAAGATAAAAAAAAAAAAGTGGAAAATATTTCAGCAGCAATACACACCTTTTACTCAGTTCTTCCACTTCTGCATCATCTATCCCTCTCTCCTTAATCCTAATCATCACATGCAAAATTCATAACGGAGCAACCTGAACACCACGGCTTCCTCTTGTTAGAAGGTACAAAATCAAACTTTGTATGAAAATGAAGCCAAATTTATTTATTCAGTAACCATAGCAAGTAGTTCAACTATTTCCCCTTCTTTGTATTGACTGGTGTTGTAGGAACACTGAACTTTGGTCTGTCAGCTCATTGTGATAGCCCAACAAAATACAGGGTAGTGTTCCCGTTGAATCGATATGCTTTCTTCCTTCCACAAAGTTTGTTCAATTATGCTTTGTACAAGCCCCCAATGAAACTTCTAATCTTGCTAAAATATAATCGGCATACCTACTTGAAATGAAATTATAAATATAACTACTCTATCCACACTTGGGAGTAACATTTTGTACATCTTAACCTCTCAATCTCTGTTAGCTAGGGGTTCATACTGAAATGTCTTTTTTCCTTAAATTAAAATCTCTGTAGTTTTAGCTGAAAAGTGTCCACATTAAAAACTTAATACTGTAGCTACACAAAGTTTGTTTGAGTTTACACAAATAAACAGCCAAAACCCATAAGTTCAGTTCTACTATTTTTAACAACTGTCAGGCAATCATGTTTTCCACTTTAAATCCAGCTAACTCCTCAGTCATTTTGATCATTAAACTTGATAAAAACAACTCCATGGTATTTTCTTGCAACGAAATAAAAAATTCAGTGCTTTAATCATGAGATGTTGTCTCCTTTCATGCTGTGACCAAACGATAAATGAGAAATGAACTAATCAAAAGCAAATCACATCTCCTGGGTGGATATATTATTTGGCTCATAATCCGTAGTTGGATAGTCGTGCCCTCCATTTGAAGTGTAAATTCTTAAAATAAATAACATTGGCTCATAACTATTGTGTAGACAGAAACTTACGAAATTAAGTACCCATTGGTTTCAACACACTGTCAACATAAGAATCATACGGATAATTCACAGCAATACATCGGAAATTAAAAAATTAAATAAAGAAGATGATGAAATTGGCCAAATCAGATCAGTAAGCGAATGGGAAAAGAAAGCAATACATAGAAACAGCTTACCGAATACTCAAATAGTACTATTGGAATCAGAGAATACAGGGAGCTTCAGCCTCTCAACTCCCTTCCTCATCATCTACCACTAATCCACTATTACTTTGAGAAGAGAAACGATTTACGAGCACTGATCGACTCCTTGTACTTCTTTTCCAAACTCTCCGGCGACTCACTGATCGGCTCCGGACACAAAAATTAACAGTGCTTATCATGTGCTCTAGTTTACAATTATGGAGATCTGATGATGGATGAAAAATTGCAAGTCTGTCGGTCCCAAAAAACCAAAAAAAAAAAAAAAAAAAGAAGCTAATTGCAGTCCAAATAGAATCGAAATCTCCAATCTTCAATTTCGAAGAAAAGAAGAGGAATTCAGGTGATTGAATACCAAAAATCAGCAACCAAAAGTCGAAAATGAGAACATCATAAGTTCGCAAAACACGAATTAAGTAAAAAGTCCTTCTTCTTATTCCCTTAATGCAAGGGAATTTGAGAATTTGCAGGAAACTTAAACAAGCAAACAAAGGTTAGGGTTTATATTTTTTATGGATGACAAAAAGAGGGGAGATAGACAGACAAACCTTGAAATTATGATTCGTTCTTGATTGAGAAACATCGCGGCAAAGATTAGTAGCATGAAGCTTTGGGAGAGAAGAGAAAACCATGGTCATGGTCATGGTCATGGTAAGATTAGCAGTAGCATATCTGATATCTCCATGCTAGAAGGATTGTAGAGGAGAGAGAAAGAGAGATGGGAGGTTGAGAGATGTGACAGAAGCATGGGGAAAGATATGGGTTTTGGGGATTTGGGGGTAGTGTCTGATTGCCCTGTTGCACAAATATGAAACAAGCAAAACAAAATAAAAAGAGAAAAGAAAATAAATTGGGCAAGTGATGAGCTATTCATTGTACACTGTTCAAATGAACAGTCATTCGAGCCATTCTCTCTTTTATAAGGGTAGAAGGATACAACATTTTTTTCTTTAAAATGACCTATATACCCTTCTTTTAATTTAAGGCTCACTTTCATTTCTCTCTCTTCCCCAAGCTCTCTCTCTTTCTTCTTCATCATCAAATCCAGTCATTGCAATTGTTGAACACCAAAGGCCTGGATATTCTCTTCATCTCTAAGCTTCTTTTTCAGCATATCATGACATCAACCTCCAAGTTAGAATCCCAGAAAGACAACCAACAAGGATTTGGAATGAATATAGAGCAAAATTTTGGGACATGCATGAATATGTTTAGTCTATCTTGTAATAATGCCAAATTTTTGCCTCTGCTAGTTAGGCTTGTTGGAAAGAATGCCAAGCTTCAAGATATTTGCAAGTGGGTTTCTCTTTGTGAGTAAAAGGTTTTGTCCCACATTGGTAGTTTTACAAAAGATTCATTGGTTTATATACTCCAATGTTTTAGTATGGTTTAGTTGAGTTGGAAAGGAGACTCTCCCACGCGCGCGCCGCCGCCGCCGCCGCCGTCCGTTCGGTTCGTGACATGTGTCACGTGACACACGTGCGCGGTGTGGTGGGGCCTTCTTTTTGGGCCGGGTCGTAACTGAGAATCCAGGTTTATGAGATTCGTCAGTTACGAATCCAACTCTTCAGTTGTTCAAAACAAAACGTTACGATTTCGTTTTAATGGCATCCCTTGATTTCCTCCATGGTTGAATGACTGGCTTGATTACACCAGTTACAGAATCCTCTTCTTTGGTTATTTATTTGCTGAATGTTGTATCAGTTCTATATACCAACAAAACCGATTTTCTTCCACCAAAACCAACTGAGCAGTATTGTTTTCTAGAGTTCCATCTCTTCCATTCCGAGTGCACGGAATAGAGGAGCGTTGTGCTAACCTTGGGGGGCGACGCCTTGTTCTGACTGCACTAGTCCGGGCGAAATCGCTTCTAAGGCAGTGGCCTTCGTACCACGACACAACAATTTTATTTTACAGTAAATCATTCGGCCCACATTCATTCTTGTTTTCTTTGTTTAATTTTGGCTTTACAGTAGTATTTTTCTAACAATTTAGAAGCGATTTATCTACTGTATTACCACCACAAATGGCCTCTCTTTCGAAATTCATCCCTGATCTCTCCAAACTCGAAGCTCTTGATGGTTCTAATTACAAGAGATGGTCACAAAAGGTTCTGATTTTTCTTGAACAGTTGGAGGTTGATTATGTTCTATTTTCTGATGCTCCCACTCAAACTACTGCTGTTGAACCTTCCACTCCTGTGACTCCGTCAGTGGTCCTTGATGCCTCTCCGGGGCAAAAGAAGGACAAGGATAGGGTGGATGATGCTGGGGTCATTGAGAAGTATAATAAGGACAACAAGATGGCTCGTGGACATATGTTATCTCATATGGCTAATCCGATTTTTGATCTGTTCATCAAAAACAAATCGGCTAAGTTTATATGGGAGACACTTGAGTTGAAATACGGTGCTGATGATGCTGGGAAGAAGAAGTACGTGACTGGAGACTAGTTAGAGTTCAAGTTGGTGGATGACAAACCTATCATGCCACAAGTTCATCAATATGAAAACCTTGCTGCTGATATCCTCCTTGAGGGGATGAAAATGTGTGAAGTGCTGCAGGCTAATGTCCTTATTCATAAGCTGCCCGAATCTTGGACAAACTACCGGGCTCATCTCAAACACAAGAAGAGAGATATGACCTTGCAGGAATTAATCGGACATATGAAGATCGAGGAGGCAAACCGCCTCAAGGAGAAGGGTTCCTCTTCCTCTGTCAATGAACTTTCTGTTAAGGCTAACCTTGTGGAATCTTCTGGTGCTAAATTTGACAGGTCTAATGCTGCTGGAAACTCTAAGAAGGGACAGAAACCACACAACAACAAGAAGTCTGGACCTTTCAAGAAGTACGGCAAGATCCAGAAACAACAACCTAGGCCCCTATGCTATGTGTGCGGAAAACCTGGACATAGAGCTCATCAATGCTTCAAACGCAGAGATGGACAGAACAACCAGGACCAGCCCCGCAACCAGGCCAACATTGCTGAATCTAGAGATGTCATTGCTGCTGTCATTTCTGAGGTGAACCTGGTCAGTAACAATACTGAATGGATTGTTGACACTGGTGCCTCTAGGCACTTTTGTGCCAACAGGACCCTATTTTCTGATTTTCAGAATGCTGGTGATGGTGAACAGGTGTTCATGGGTAACTCTAGTAGTTCCGAGGTGCTTGGTAAAGGGAAGATATTTCTGAAATTAACTTCTGGAAAATCTTTAGCTTTACAAAATGTGCTTTATGTGCCTTCTCTTCGCAGGAACTTAATTTCGGGTGCACTTCTTAACAAAGCTGGTGTTAAGTTAGTTTTTAATGCTGATAAACTTGTATTAACCCGTATTGGAGAATATGTGGGGAAGGGCTATCTGAATGGGGGGCTATTTGTTTTAGACTCTGTCGTTATCGAGGACGTTACTAATAAAGCTTCTACTTCTGCTTATATTGTTGAGTCCATTGATCTTTGGCATGCTAGATTAGGACATCTAAATCTCAATTCTGTTAAAATGCTAAAAAGCATGAACTTGATTCCTAATTTGGTGGACAATGGTTTCTCTAAATGTGAAATTTGTGTAGAAGCTAAACATGCCAGAAAATCATTTAAATCTGTAACCGAGAGAGTAACTGAATTATTAGATTTAATTCATACAGATTTAGCTGACTTTAAAAACACTGAGAGTAGAAGTGGCAAAAGATATTATATAACTTTTGTTGATGACCATTCGAGATATACCCAGGTATATCTTTTAAGGACTAAAGATGAGGCTGAAAAAATGTTTCTGATTTACAAAGCGGAAGTAGAAAATCAGTTAGATAGGAAAATAAAACGATTAAGATCCGATAGGGGTGGAGAGTATGGTACAACCTTCTTGAAGGAAGTTTGTGAGAAAAATGGTATCATACATGAGCTCTCCGCTCCTTATACCCCACAACAAAATGGGATTGCCGAGCGCAAGAATAGGACCCTTAAGAACATGATGAATGCTATGCTTTTAAGTTCAGGGTTACCTGAGAGCATGTGGGGGGAGGCCGTTTTGTCCTCTAATTATTTGCTTAATCGCGTGCCTCATAAGAAATTAGACAAAACCCCTTATGAATTATGGAAAGGCTATGCGCCTAACCTTAAATACTTGAAAGTGTGGGGGTGTCTTGCTAAGGTTGGTCTACCAGATTTTAAACGTACTAATATTGGTTCTAAAACCATTGATTGTGTGTTTATTGGTTATGCTCTTAATAGTGCTGCTTATAGATTCATGAATATGAGTGATAGAACTATATGTGAATCTAGAGATGCTGATTTTTTTGAGCATATTTTTCCTATGAAGAAAAATGATATTTCCCATGTTGTTCCTGCTTCTGTTCCTATGTCTTTGCCTGCTGTTACTGTTACAACAGAATTACCTGTAATTCGAACTAGCAAAAGACGTAGAATAGAAACTAGTTTTGGTCCTGATTTTATTACTTATCTTGTTTAAATTCAGGATTTGGATAAATTATGTGAGCCTTTGTTGTATGCTTATATGATTGATGAGTATCCCAAAACTTATGAGGAAGCTGTGGGATCAATTGATGCTAGTTTCTGGAAAGATGCTATGAATAGTGAATTAGAATCTATTATGTCTAATCACACTTGGGAATTGGTAAATCTACCTAAAGGGTTTTCTTCCATTGGTTGTAAATGGGTTTTCACTAAGAAACTGAATGCTGACGGTTCAATTCAAAGGTTTAAGGCTAGACTTGTGATTAAAGGGTTTAAACAGAAATTTGGTGAAGATTTCTTTTATACATACTCACCTGTCACTAAGATCGCCACTATTCGCACTTTGTTTGCGTTAGCCTCTATTCATAATTTACTTGTACATCAAATGGATGTAAAGACGGCTTTTCTACATGGCGACTTAGAAGAAGAAATTTATATGAAACAACCTCCTGGTTTTATTGTTCCTGGTCAAGAACACAAAGTGTGTACACTTAAGAAATCTTTATATGGCCTTAAACAAGCACCAAAACAGTGGTATGATAAACTTCATAAAACTTTGCTTGGGTTTGGTTTTGTGCCTAATGGATCGGATACATGTGTGTATACTAAATTGTTTGGTTCTGATTGCGTAATCATTTGCTTATATGTAGATGATATGTTGCTTTTTAGTACACACATGAATGCCATTAATGAAACTAAAAATTTTCTTTCCTCCCATTTTGAAATGAAGGATTTGGGTGAAGTTGATGTGATTTTAGGTGTTAAGGTTAATAAAACTGAAAAGGGTTTCATTTTAACACAATCACATTATGTAGAGAAAGTTTTGAAGAAATTTGATAGCTTTGAAGTATCGCCAGTAAGAACTCCCTATGATGCTAGCATAACTTTGAGGAAAAATAAAGAAGAAAGTGTTTCACAATCTGATTATGCTAAGATAATTGGGAGTTTAATGTTTCTTATGAATTGTACTCGGCCTGATATTGCATATGCAGTTAGTAGACTTAGTAGATATACCCATAACCCAATTAGGGAGCACTGGTTTGCTCTTAGACGTTTACTTAGGTACTTGAGAGGTACCTTGGACTTGGGTTTGCATTATGTTGGTTTCCCTTCCGTGTTGGAGGGATATTGTGATGCTAATTGGGTAACTGGTAATGATGAAATAAGTTCTACTAGTGGATATGTATTCACTCTAGGTGGTGCTGCCATATCATGGAAATCTACTAAACAATCCGTTATTGCTCGATCCACTATGGAATCGGAATTTATTGCTCTTGATTTGGCAGGACAATAGGCCGAGTGGTTGAGAGTCCTACTGGCTGATTTACCTTTTTGGGGTAAACCTACTCCTCCTGTTTCTCTACTTTGTGACTCACAGGCTGTAATTTGTATTGCAAAGAATAAAGCGTATAATGGTAAGAGAAGACATATACGCATTAGGCATGATGCCGTGAGACTTTTGATTGAGACTGGCATACTCTCTATGGAGTATGTAAGGTCCGAGAGGAACTTGGCTGATCCATTAACTAAAGGACTCAATAGAAAATTGGTCCTAGACACGTCGAGGGGGATGGGTCTAAAACCCATTGGTTGAGGAATTCATGGTGGACACCTAATCTTGTTCACACAAGTAATTATGGTCTAACGAAGCCATGGAAAGACTCATATTTTTGTACATGTTCTCATCCCTATGGCATATGTTGTACATTCGTGAGGTTGAGCATATTGCTCTTAATGAATCTATAGCTCTATTGTTGGGTGGTCCTTTGAGACGGACTTGATGGATTCATCGCATGACTTTATTGGAGGATGAGCATTTACTTGCTCTTAATGATTTCATAGTCCAGGTTATGGATGGTCTATTAGATATAGACTTGATCGAATCACCTACGTGAGTGTGAAGGTGTGGCCGCCTTCTATGAAAGATATTGGGTTATCTTTTCTAAGGCACTCATGAGCGTCCCAAGGAAGCGTATGGCCTTATATGCGCTTTTGGTGTTTATCGCGGAACTCGAAATAAATCTAAGGTAAGATATGTGTTTGCAGGTATTTCTTTGATCTAGGGAGTTCAAGAGTAATTCACTCCACTAGATTAGAGACTAGCCTCCATTCACTATGTGTTAGTTCAAACTTCATAAGTACTAGCACTTAAGTGTCAAACCTTTTACTGCTCAGTTGTTTAAAATTTGTTTTCTTAAAACCTTTGCATTTGTGGGGGAATGTTGGAAAGAATGTCAAGCTTCAAGATATTTGCAAGTGGGTTTCTCTTTGTGAGTAAAAGGTTTTGTCCCACACTGGTAGTTTTACAAAAGATTCATTGGTTTATATACTCCAATGTTTTGGTATGGTTTAGTTGAGTTGGAAAGGAGACTCTCCCACGCGCGCGCCGCCACCGCCGCCGCCGCCGTCCGTCCGTCCGGTTCGTGTTCGTGACACGTGCGCGGTGTGGTGGGGCCTTCTTTTTGGGCCGGGTCGTAACTGAGAATCCAGGTTTTTGAGATTCGTCAGTTACGAATCCAACTCTTCAGTTGTTCAAAACAAAACGTTACGATTTCGTTTTAATGGCATCCCTTGATTTCCTCCATGGTTGAATGACTAGCTTGATTACACCAGTTACAGAATCCTCTTCTTTGGTTATTTATTTGCTGAATGTTGTATCAGTTCTATATACCAACAAAACCGATTTTCTTCCACCAAAACCAACTGAGCAGTATTGTTTTCTAGAGTTCCATCTCTTCCATTCCGAGTGCACGGAATAGAGGAGCGTTGTGCTAACCTTGGGGGATGACGCCTTGTTCTGACTGCACTAGTCCGGGCGAAATCGCTTCTAAGGCAGTGGCCTTCGTACCACGACACAACAATTTTATTTTACAGTAAATCATTCGGCCCACATTCATTCTTGTTTTCTTTGTTTAATTTTGGCTTTACAGTAGTATTTTTCTAACAAGGCTGATTGGCTCCCACTCACTAGTCCAAGCTTTCTTGGTTAAAGCAATGGGTAAAACAGAAATGGGATAACTGATTTTATCATAAGTACGGGTTTGCCGATTTGATTTCTCAATGTCGATAACAGGGCAATAAATAGTCGCTCAACTTGAGCGACTATATTGTGATGTTATCACCAATTTCCGGCGAAGAGATTAGAATAGTGTCGCCAATTATTGGTGACTCTATTTTAACGGTCTCTCTTTATTTGGGCGACAACACTACCTAATTCAGGTTTTCCCTAAAATATAAAAAAAAAAATATTTTTTAATTTTATTATTTTTGATACAGTCGCCCAAATTGGGTGACTGTTTTGCCGTGTGGTCGCCAGCATATGGTGACTATTTACCAATGTTGTCGCCAATTTTTGGCTACTGTTTCCCCATACAATCGCCAAGATTTGGTGACTATTTTCACATTGTGTCGCCGACATTTGGTGATTGTTGTCTATTGTTACCTCCTGCTCCGGCAACTATCCACTTTTTACCCAATTTTTCCCAATAATATATACTATCAAAATTTATTGGAAATGAAATAATTAATTAGTCAATTGAGTTGCAAAATTACGTGAAATGATCCTCTTTATCTTCATTTGATGTTATGATGTTTAATAATTTAAGTGTAAGAATTATAGAATAATAAAAATTATTTTCAAGTGAGGAGAGAGATAGAGTTGAAGTGGAGTGAAGTGTGTTGGTGCCTTGGTGGGGAAGAGAAATGACTAAAATTAAAACAAGGGCATAAGAGTCGTTTTAAGAGAAAAAATGTTTTATTGTTTAAAAATGCATGTTGTATTTAAAATATCCAAAGAAAAAAGAAGACAAAAATTCTGGTGGGACCCACCACCATTGCCTTTATTTTTCTTAAAAAAATTGTTTTGTCGTTTCTTTTTCTTTATCTACTTACTTGGGCATTGGGCCTCAGTGCAACCAAGTATTGGGCTACAATTTTGGACCCAAAATATTTTTCAGCCTATGACAATAATATTAACAAAATATAATAATAACAATAATAACAACAACAACAACAACAACAACAACAACAACAACAACAACAATAACAATAGTAATAGTAATAGTAATAGTAATAGTAATAGTAATAAATGACCTTAAAAAATGCAAGTCAAAATTCGACATCTATAATGTCCAACTTTTCTCAGCCAAGTCGGACCCATTTTCCGTGTCGGTACCCATGTCGTGTCGTGCCGACACGGGAACGGCACGCCAAAGTGCCAAGTCCAAGGCTCCAAGTATCATAGATGCTAACACTAAACCTCCGCTAGCTTGGTCATTGCCTCGCCTTTTACGTTGTCTTAACAAATATTTCTTACTTAAAGGTTATTGTCATTAGCTCATTAGATTTAGTTTAGATTTTTTTGGTCATTTAGGGAAATTTGACTTAAACATACTTAAATTGTTTCATGGAAATTTCACATGAAATGAAGTAAAGGCTCTATAAATACTATCCATAATCTCATTAAACAAAAAACATCACATGTGAAACGAACTAAAGTCTCTGTAAATACTATCGATAATCTCATTAGACCAAAAATATCTTATCATAAAACTCTTGCATTACATTTACGTTGTCTTAGCAAATGTTTCTTACTTAGAGGTTATTGCCATTAGTTCATTTGACTTAGTTTAGATTTTGTTGGTCATTTAGGGAAATTTGACTCAAACATGCTTAACTTAATTTACATCCACTAGTTCAGGGGCGAATCTAGGGGGACCAGCGGAGGCTGTGGTTTGATGATAATGGATATCCATCCAATGAACATCCATCCACCCCGATCCATTTTAAGCGGATATGGCCGGATAACCATAAATGAACGAATTATGGATGATGAGTTATCATCTATTTATCCACCCGTTTACTCGAAATTATATTAATATACTCCCCATATACGGAACTGCTTAACGTAAATTACTAAACACAAATCTTTTTGTCATAATACTCCCCAAAATACCATTTTCATTTGAAACCAACTTCATTCATCTAGTTGTTTTTTCCTCTCAAATCTCTTTGTACATAGTAAAGATTTAAATTTTTTTCTTTAAGTGATTGTAAATTGTAATGTGTAAAGATCTAAAATTGAATGACCATGAATGAGACACAATACATTTAGACGCTATACACGATAAATTTTTATGTACAAAGAAACAATTAAATTCTTATTTTTCTTAATTATTCATGATTTAGGGTTTATGGTTGGGTCTTTGGGTGGCTGTCAGTGGGTTGCGGCTGGGATCTGGTCCAGCAGCAGGAAGGTGGCAACTGGAGTCCGGCGCGATGTGAGTGGTGGATGACTGGATGAGGAAGCCCCGTTCAATTCAATCCGGTGGTAGATCTCCATTGAGACTTCGAAATATACTACTCCTAAATTGATGCTTTTGGTCTTCAATAGCCCTGCCTTTCAATAGCCCAACCTATTGAGGCATGATAGCCATAGAACATACCAGGTCAGTGACGAAATCAAGATGGAAAACTCAAAAGTCAGCCACAAAAATAGAAAAATAATGGAAGTTGACGGACATATAGAAAAAGGAAGGGGAGAAGGACAGGGACGAGTGGCAGAGAGAGGTAGGAGAAAGAAAGGTAGGAGAAATTCAATAAGGGTACTGTAGGAAAAAAGTGTTTGCGTTTAGTAATATGAGATTTACGTTTAGCAATCCCCTTCATATATTATGAAAAATTTGGACTACGTATATAAATTTTGTGGTGATAAATGTTGCAAGTGGATGAATAACCTTTATTACCACTTTTTTCAAAGAATAACTATTTTATTATGTTAGGTGTATTTGTATTCGTCATGGAATCATTATCTAATTCACTTTTAATCAAACATTTTACGGTATAAGAATATAACTTTCTTTAACGAAAATGATAACCGCACATCTAATACACATCCATTGCACATCCATTAACCCACTACTTCCACTGATGTGAACATTAATATTAAACAAATAGCATATCGACAATGGACTATTATTAAGTTTATGAAATACTCAACCAAACGAAATTAAATCTGTGCATCACACGGAATACATACTAGTTATTTCTAATAACAAGTTAGTTTGTTCATTACTTTTTACCTCGCTCATTTTTTATTTTTCTTTTCTATCTTTGTTTATCTCGTAATTATCTATTTTCTTACAATAACAATTATTGTTTTTATCAAGTGGAATACCTTAAAAATTAGGAGTCGGATTTTAAGGTTAAAGTTTTATACATTACGTTGCACAGAAAGTTGTATAAGACCTTCTCATAGTAAAACGAGGGTCAATTTTCATAGAAACATGAGTCCTAACTTTGGTCCCCCCATTAAAATTTTCTAGCTCCGCCACTGTTCACTACACACTACTACTAATTCAACTCATGCTTGTTAATTCTTTGCACATCCTAAATAAACATAGTAGCTTTATCCAAATTTAACATAATATCAATTATTGAGTATCATTAAGAAAACATAAGAAAAAAAAAGCAGTATTATAGATAAATTATTCTTGTGCTTTTTTTTCTAAATTTATTGAAGTCTTTCGTTCGTGTTCCTAACTATTTGACCTTTTTTCTTTTGTGGCAGGGATAACAATTCTACATAAGATGTCAGGTCAAACACTCCGTGGAACAACGCATTGATTTTTCTCATGACAATATTAGCCACTTTAGTTAGAGATTGAATCTCTGAATTGTATTCCAATGATCTAATCTCAAACACTCATTTCAATAAACAAGCAAAAGAAAAAAAAAGGTTGCAAATTAAGGGGTTACAAATTTTCAGTACGCCAAAAAAAAAAAAAAAAAAAAAAAAAAAAAAAGACAAACAAACTTGTAAGCGAAACTAACCCAAATGGCATAAACAACACAGATTGAACACAAAGGGTGTTAGCAAAACTCATACAATAAAACACAAAACAACAAAGGTAACGAAATCAAAAGGAAACTAGTTGACACAAATCATATTGTAAAACACTGCCTAAAAAGATCTTTTAACGATCGCCAAAAGAAGGGCCAACATGGCGACCCAGATTAGCAAAAACCAAACAACAATATCAACGTAGAACCAACAAAAAAATGACAAAGAAAACCACAAATAAACTACATAACACAGAAAAAACACCTAATTACATCCTAGCAATCTTCTAGTTACATCATGCTTATCTTCAGATTCAGGGGAATGCCAATACATACTAACACAAACAATAAAATAAATGCTCCTGACCATCTCCTCTAATCTCTATGGTACTGCTCCTTTCTCTAAAAATTCTACTATTGCGTTCTTTCCAAATCTCATATATTGTGGCAAGTAGAGCACATCGACGCCTTCGCTTCTCCCATTGCTTTCCTCGGTTGTACCTTTCAAACCATCTGAACTCATGATTCAGACTTTTGCTTCGGCGATTAACTTCCATCCACACCAGAATTCTATGCCAAGTACTTGAGCTAACTGGACATTGAAAAAACAGATGCTTACTAGTATGTAGAAGTAACTTTAATTTTCCACCAACCTGCCAACTCTCAAGCAAGTTTAGAGCAGCCGACCTCCTGACCACCAGCACGTTGGATAAACTCATCTCTAAGCTTTAAGATGCGCTGCCAGCCCCAAGAGTCAACACCACGAGGACTAACTCCCACACATTCGACTGGTTGAGATAACCTCCATGACCAATTTTATCGAGGATCAATTCTTCAAAATTCCCTTATCACCGACAACTGAAGCTTCAAAGGTCTAAGACCACGGCGGAAACGCATGACCAATCAAAAATTATTCAAAGACAACAAGCTTAAATTTGCACAAAACAGATTTAAGAACTCAAACCCGATCTATGCAACCAAAGCCCAAAGTGGCCGAAACCCCTATAAAGCTGAGTCCAAAGTTACGTTATCTTCTACAAAAATAAATATAAATTATCATTATTTTTTGCTAAGGGTTTCAGATCTCATATTTGATAAATCCAAAGTCTAAAAGATCAAAAACATCAATCTTCTTGTCACATCTAACATTAAATAGACAACAACAAACCTCAAGAGGGCTAAATACTCATGACGTTCATGTTCGTCGGAGGGGCAAGAAGACGACCAAAGTCGGCAGATGACCTTGACGGCAACCTAAATGCGAGAAGGTAGACTTCAAAGAATCTCTCTCCTCCATCCAAAGGACAAACCAAATAGATCTGAAAATTAACGTTTTTTTTTTTTTTGTTTATCCAGATCTGAAAAGGGAGAGCAAGAGATGCTAGAATTGGGGCGAGGAAGAAGATGAGTAGAAATGAGCTTGAAGGAGGCTAGGAAGCTTTGGGCGGCTGAAGAAACTCTTTGGAGAAGATTAGGTTTTTAGAGAGAGAAGCTCTCTAGATCCTAGGTTTATAAGGTGTTGTTCACGAACTAACCATTTATAAGTTATAAATATTAGTTTTGTTTATTTTATTTTATTTTTTATGACCCTAATTACGTTTATTATGTTTTATTTTTTATTTTGTTTTTATGAACAAGAATGAATTGTTTACAAACTACAATAGCTCATGAGATAACAAGCTGTTGTTCATAAAATAGTAGCATTTAGTTCATAAAATAATTATGATTTAAAAAAAAGGAGAGAAAAGAAAAACACTTCATATATGGCGACAAACAGTGTTGCAACTTGCAGAGCACAAACTCCCAATTACCCAATCACCTCGAATGAAACAAACATATGTATCACCATAATTTTCTCGCTCCTAGCCACCTCCACCACCACCACCACAAATACCATTACTAATCACCAATCACCATTCAATTGTTTGCACATTTTAAATCTACCCACTATTCAGCTAGCACACCACTCATCGTTCATCTTCAACTTGACGGTGACAACAAAATCCACTGGTAAGGGCCAACAGTGGCTGGGGTAATGGATCTGACAAATTGGGTCAAGGAGCGCATGAGAGAGAAAGGGGATCCACTGAGTTTGAGAGATGAGAGAGAGTAATGTCACAGCGTGAATAAGCGACAGAGCGTGAGAGGAGAAAGTGAGGGGCTTTGGAATGAAAAATCCCAAAAAGGCCACCGATGTTCTGACAATTTACAAAATTGCCATTGAGGTCCATGTAAAAAAAATTCATAAAAACCCCCTCTCTCCCCTGTTAACCTAGATTGCACTGATACTTCTCAAAATTGCAGTATCCCATATCTGGTACTTGTAAGATACCGATACTTATAGGATACCGATACTTGTAGGATACTTATGCTTGTTCGATACTTGAGGATATTTGGCCGGTAATTTTTACACATGTTTACAATTGTTTATCTATTTGTTATCTTAAAAATAGTGAAACACACCTACGAAAAGACGTTTGAATTATTTTTTATTCATATTTTGTTAGTTATTTTCATAAAATTAGATTTAGCATCTAGATTATTTAATTTTTTTTCATATATTATATTATTTAATTCCTAATATATCCATATCCTATTTTTCCTAAGGTGCAGTACTCTGTATCCGTATCCGTCTCCACACCCGTATTCGTATCCGTTACCGTCTCCGCACCCGTTTTTGTATCTGTGTAACCTAGCTCTTAACAGACTATAAAACTGAGGGCCAGTCAGAGTCAGTCCCCACCACACAAAAAAAGAACAAAAAATTAATTCAAGGGATATTACATGGTGTACCATGTACTTAAAGGGTAATGTACATAAAATTTTGCAACGTCTGTCAACTAACCATAAATTGTGCGAAGATGGATTACTAAAATGTCCTCACATTATGACCTTTTGCTTGGTGCCTTGGCACCTTCACATGCTTGCCGGAGCTCTGAATCGTTGGCTCCCGGTTTCGTTATTGTTAGAAGTCTTCAATAGCGGAATTTGAAGCTTTTTCTTCTTCCTTGTGAGGCGTGAGGGGTGAGGGTCTCTCTCTCCTCTCTCTCTTTTTCTCTGAGGATTGTGAGGATGGGAGGATGAAAGACTGGACCTGGGGCGGTCGAGGCTTGTCCTGGGTCAGTGCCTTCCCAGGAGAAGGCACTGAACTGCACTGTCGGAAACCAATCAGTGTAGGTTCGTGCCTAAGACCCTGGCCATGACTCACCCACGGTTGGACCGGGATACGAGCTTGGCGTCGGGCTTGGGGTCGGGCCTAGTGCCCAGATTTGTTCAGCGATGTTTGGCACACCTTGTCGGAGCCGTTCACCTTTCATTACCCGCCCTCCACATCACTAGATGATGGAAGCATCGGGCAACTTGTTTTTTGTTCATTGAGATTTTGATTGGAGGGAGGAGAGAGAGTGCTCACATTGTTAAAAGTTGGGGGTTACCAACGAAAAGAAATGGGGTGTTTGCTGGGTTTTTTTTTGTGTGAGACAGATATGAAGGTAAAAGAGAGAAAATGAACTTCTTAAAATGGAGAAAATAATGGGAAAGAAGGTTGAAGCAGATCGATGAATTGAGATTTGACATTCAACTGTACATCTTTTCTTATTACTTTTCGTACTTTTTGGCTTTGGGGTTTTGCATACTAGAATTTCCATTTTTAATTACTCTCACTAGGCTAGTCCACATGTCAGGTCTAGGCTTTAAATAGTTGTCTCAGAAGTGGACCCATCACTGAAATGTAGCGGCCCTAGGCCGTGCCTCAGACGGGCCTCTGTTGGGTCGTGCTTATGTGTGCGGTCCAAGCCTGTATCAAAATATTTATTTGATTCGGCCCAGGCCTGCACTACGTAGAGAAAGCCTGATCAGGTCCTGGGCCAAGGCCTCTGGAGATGAGGCACAGGTAGGCCAAGACACGGATCGTTCCATTACATGGCTGAGTCAAGCCCGGTCTAATGGAAGGCATAATTTCCTCCCTTCTTTATTTTTCCTTCTCTCTCCTTTCAAGGGCTTCTCTCTTTTTGATTTTTTTTGAACATTCAATCCAGAATTTTCTTTTTTTAGCATGGTATTGCAATTTGCAGGGGCGTGAGAAAGATCACCAAAATCAAACATCCACGATATTGATGTTTAAAATAAGATTTCTCAAGCTAAAAATAACCAAAGTATTGAGTAATCATAAAGTTCTCTAAGTATCAAGATTTTGATCCCAACAACGTCCAATTCCAAAGCCTAGCCATATCATCTAGCTACATCAAAATATCTAGAAAACACCCATAAAGCCCGATGAAAGCCTTCTTTCCTCCAGCAGAAGCTCCAGCAGGGATCACCTTCAACACATCGAACCTCACAGTCTTTGACAGAGGCCTGCATTGGCCAACAATCCAAAATTTTCTTTCTCTCTCGTTTCCCCAATTTCTAGGGTTATGAGGTACTAAACTTGGGATTTTGATACCAGAATAATCATATATTGGCCTCATTGTGTGTGCCTCTCACGTGAATTCTCCTTTAACCTTTAACCTTTCCATTTGAATCCTCTCCATACGCATCCAATTACTTCACTACAAGCTCCAATCACCATTAAAATATCTTTAAACTTACTATAATTCTAAGTTGTGGCTATTTGCTTCAAGTACTGTTTGGAAGAGTAAAACAGTCATGAAATTTTGATTTAACGGAGTATTTGATACTAAAGGTCAAAATTAACCTTTAAGCATAGGGGTACGACATATAATTTTGTTTATCGAGTTAAGTTTCATGAATCGAGAAGACAAGTTCGATCGGCTATGTCAAGGGTCTATATTTCCAAATAGTTGCAGGCTTGCAACTCGTTTCGTGCTTACCTTCGATCGTAGGGATCACACGTTGGCTGCCCGCTTTATTTATAGCGTAATTTATGCTATGTTCAGGCAGTCAATAATTAATTGTCAGTTATCGACAGAGGCGATCAAGGTGCCCAATTCTAGCAGTGATGTTGGATTTGGTATTTACATATCGTCGAAACTGATCAAGACACCGATTTCAAGCAGGGATGGTGGAAGTCATATTCATCTTGGTATATTAGATTATTGTTCTTGTTTTCAAAATGTTAGGTGGAGTCATATTCTTAGGGATATAATTGTGTTGCTCATGAGTTAGTCTATGTTGTTTTTTCGAAAGTAGATCTTAGTTGTTTTATGGTATTTGGAATTCCTTGTAGCGTGAACAACGTGTTGATGTTAGTTTTGAGTCAGGTGAATGAAAGTTAGTGCCGTATTGCGGCATTGAGATGAAAAAAAATACGTATGCAGTAGACATTTCGTCAAATTACAGGATACACCCTTTAACGAAAAAAAAAATAAAAAAACTTCTCGGGGTGAGGGGGTGGTGGTGACTTGGTGAGTGCCTGAGTGGTGACCCCTCATAAGTCGAAGAAGTAGAGCTCTCCCTGGACTCCACGAGTTAGCTTAGCGGCGATAAGAAACTCCGCACCATAGACATAGCGCCAACCCAAACGACCCATTTTCAAAACCTATCAGAAAACAAATTCGTCAACTCATCATTGAATTTGAAGGTCAGCCTTTTAGTCCCATGTTGTAAGTCTAATTCCTGTCTATTTTAATCCATCGCTTTTGACACCTTGCATTTATCAAATCTTATTTAATTTGCAATCATATACAAATTGATTTTTGACTATTTATCGTCTGGAAAACTACTTATCTGGTGTTGAAGTTGAGACTATTTATCGTTTTTTTTGTTGTTGTCAGTTTGATGTTTTGGTGAAGACCCAGTTGGAAATTTGGCTGGAAATTTGATTGTGAGTAACAAAATTCCAACTTGATTGTTGAATTTCAATATATGGGCTAGTAGAGGTTGGTTTCTCCCTCTCATCTTCTCTCCCCATTTACCTGTTCTTTTTTGTTAGCATAGGTTAATTTTGCTCATTAAAATGATCTCAGTAATTGATTAGTACAGTTATCTGCAGGTTAATTTGCTTATGGATTGTAACCCATTTCTTGAATTGGGCTATGATTGAGAGGGTATATAACATAGGTTAATTGCTGCCTCAATGAATTTGCAACTGAGTAGTATACTTAAGCTCCTATATTTAATTCATCACTACTATGAGTTAATTGTTTCTTTGGAAAATGGAAGTATTAAACTTGTATTCTGAATATGGGTGACTGGTAAAGTTAGAACTTGTATTCTGAATGTGGGTGACTGGTAAAGTAAATTCTAGCAGTCCATTTCTCATCCATTTAGAGGAGAGTGGCATTAAGTAGACATATACTGGATTGTAGACACTGGATTTTCTTGTAGTGATCCATGTAGCTGATACCTAGATAAAGGATTGGTTTGTTTGGTTAGTGTAAAAGGATGCCAAATTGAGGCATATATCCCTCCGTTTTTTCAATTTGCCCACAAAGCAAAGTTGAAACTTTTTCTTTACTTCACCCTTTAGAAATTGAAGGTAAAATTTATGAATCAAAGCATGCAAAGATCATGGTTATTGGATAGTGTCTACAATTGATGAACTTGTAAATACAAATGGCACTCCTTTCGACGCCTTGAAGTATATATTTACTTTTTATGTTGCCTTGAAATCAATTCCCTAATCTACTTCCATTTGTTTTGTGACAAAGAAAACAGAAAAAAACGGAGGGGAGTTTTTTTTCTGAATCTCTTTCAGAAAAAGTGGAGAATTTCTTTTGGTTTTTTTGAGTTCGCAGGTAGGAGTGGTGGTGGTGTTGGAATCTTATGCTTCCCTTCTCTTTTTCCCAAGGGATTGGTTTTCTTCAGTTGGCTTTTTTTATCCAAATTCAATGGCACCCTCTTGTCTTGTCTCTTGGGTGTTGTTATAGTTAACATGACTTCCTATCTATAAAAAACATGACTTCATATAGTAATTGATTGTCCTTGCTTTGTTGACAGAAACAAATATTTGTTGCAACAAAGAAGATGTGGCAGTACGTAGGGAAAGCTTTTCACAGCTGCAGAAGAGTCAAGATATGCTCAAATATGGTATGTATTATGAATTTTCTGTTCAATTTTCTGATATTCGTTCTCTCGGTCTAAAGACTCTAAACACAACTAAAATGAAAATTCTATTTGTTTCTCAATTGGTGGTTTCAGCTCATGGGTTATTTTTGGATTATACTCTAAGTAACTAGTGTAGTTGAGAGTTTTCCTGTTTTATTCTTTCTTTTGTTTCCTGCTTTGATTTGTATGTTGGATTTTTTTTTATTGCCAAAATCAGCTACATATATATACTATATAGGAGCCACTTTTAAATACCACTTGTTTTATGTAACTTTATTTTACTTGTTATGCTTTACAATTAGGATAGTCTGTGTGGGATTCTCCCGGGGAATAGAATACACGCCTTATGAAAGGCTATTTTGAGGATGTTCTTTGTATATTCTGTCAAACATGCTGATGTGTTGCTAGTAATGAGCAAAGTTGTGCACTGTCTATGCAAATTTTCTATCAAATTGTTAATCAAGTGAAAAACTTATGTGAGGGTGGGTTGTTTCTCTTTTTCCCTTTTTTCTGGGGTGGGAGGTGGGGTTTCTATTTTTATGCATCATTAAAACTTCGAGCATTGCATTTTAAACAGCCTTCTATTCAAAAGATGTTTGATTTAATCTTTTTGTTGAGATCAATATACAACAAACAAGAGAGCAGCCCCTTGGAAATTAGAGACAGAGTTTTCCTCGGGATACATCACTTTGTGGCTTTATGCTGCTGGTAATGCAATCACTTTGGGTAAACTTCCAATACGTTGTTGCAAGAGACACTTGTCAAATTCCTGATTATAAATGTATTGCATCAGATATTGGTTAAATTGCTAATAAAAGATGTAACTCTTATATTCTGGTGACCAGGTTAATTCTGGGATTGGATCTTATTCTGCGATCCCTATTGCTTGCCGAGGTATTTTTGATAGTCATTTCAGTGGATCCATGTCACATATGTATACCACTCCCTGCACAAAGATGGAAGATTCCACAAAAGAAACTCCGGTTTCTGACATGTTGGTTGATTCATTTGGGAGGCTGCACACTTACTTGAGGATCTCCTTGACGGAACGTTGCAACCTAAGATGTCACTATTGCATGCCAGCTGATGGGGTGGAGCTCACCCCTGGCACAGAACTCCTCTCCAATGATGAGATAGTGCGGTTAGCAAATCTGTTTGTTAACTGTGGAGTGAATAAAATACGTTTAACTGGTGGAGAGCCAACAATTAGGAGAGATATAGAAGAAATTTGCTTGCAACTGTCTGAAATGAAAGGCTTGAAGACACTCGCTATAACGACCAATGGAATTACTCTCGCGAAGAAACTGCCGAAGCTTAAAGCGTGTGGCCTTACTGCATTGAATATTAGCTTAGATACATTAGTTCCTGCGAAGTTTGAATTCATGACACGACGGAAAGGTCACGACAAGGTCATCAAATCAATCAATGCTGCTGTAGATTTGGGTTACGATCCTGTTAAAGTAATTTATCTAGATCTTGGACATGATAAGTTGTCTTTACATCCAAAGTTGTGATTGTTTTATAGTGTTCCTAATTCCAACTCCATATATATTGCTGTTTTTCAGGTGAACTGTGTTGTTATGCGTGGATTCAATGAAGATGAGATCTGTGATTTTGTTGAGTTAACGCGTGAGAAGCCTATTAATATTAGATTCATTGAGTTCATGCCATTCGATGGAAATGTTTGGAATGTCAAGAAACTTGTACCTTATTCTGAGATGCTAGAGAGGGTGGTATGTCAATCATATGCATATATGATTTGTGTATACAGTTGCCTATATTTCCTCACACACCTAGTTTTCAGTATATTCATTTGTTGGCCCTTCATGACAGGTCAAGAAATTTCCGGGCTTGAGGAGACTTATAGATAGCCCCACAGACACAGCAAAGAATTTCCAAATCGAGGGGCATCGTGGTACCGTTTCTTTTATCACATCAATGACGGAGCATTTCTGTGCTGGTTGCAATAGATTGCGAATTTTAGCTGATGGGAACCTTAAAGTTTGTCTCTTTGGCGCTTCGGAGGTGATTGTCTCCAATATTCACTGTCTCTTAGAGCGTTTGTTCTGTACTTCTGTATTATATTCTGTTAAAATCTGGTTTTCAAAAATTAATAAATTAACGTTAGGCATGTTACACTCTGCTTCCCATTGTTGCTTTATTCATTTATTTGTGCTTTGGCCTCACTGATAGAAGGACCTTCTCACCTATACTTGGTTGGTTTCTGCATCATCTGTCCATTCAAATAGTGCTTGTCAACCCTGTTCAAAATCGCTAATCGCCTACTTTTTCGATGACATATGAGTTCCGATTGAGTCTTCTAGCAATTTCTAAGAGTTTTTTTTGCTAATCAGTTTTAAGAGTTATTATGACCTAGTTGTGACCTGATTACAACACTTCTCTGCATTGCTTGTAGAAACGTAGAGGAAGGTATTAATAACTCTGACATTGAGCCGTAGCCAGCTGAACTGTCTGTATATGGATGTGCGTCCTGCTGTCATTTGGTTACTGTCAAAGACCCTTTCCCTGTCTACTGAGAAGTTAAGTTGAGGAGGAATCGGAGATATAGTCAGATATGTTGACTTATGCAAGATCTATGTCAGATTAGACAAGAGTATGTTTAATAATTTAGAAATTTGCTTTTGCAAATTGCTTTGTTGTTGTAGCCTAGTGCAGGATTGCATGTTTAGCTAGGGGCCCAGTTGTCAAATATCTACTTTGACGCTTCAGTTAATTAAAATTTACTCATGTTACTTCCCTTATAACTTTGGAGATAGCATTAGCATGGGAAATAGATGAGCGTTTTAGAAGATTATGGGTTCAGATGTAGCCCCCATTTGATATCTATAACTCTGGTTGACTACTTCAATATCTATTGAGATCTATTCTTAAGGACTTGCTCACCTTGGTTTGTAGTGGGGGTGATTGGTAAGGATGAAGTTCCTGGACCTTGGCTAGGATGTGCACCCCTTTCCCCTTGGTAGCATAATCCCTAACTCCAAACTGGTACTGGCATGAGCTAGGTGCCCACCTTAAATGCCTAAAGGCTAAAAGGGAGGTTTGGGGGGGGGGGGGTTATAAAAGCAAGAACAGAAAAACGACCACTTGGGTTGACGGTTGATCATCCACAACCACTTGAGAGGCAGGATCACCATAACTGTGAAGCCGAATTAAATAAACAGAAAATTTATTACCAAAAAAATTAAAATTAACTGAAAATGAAGAGGAAATAAAGCACCCAGAAGTTCTTCAGCATGAGGATTGGGACCTTTGCTGTTTAGAAAATGGTGAAGCTGTCAAGGCTCAAGTGACCGAGAACAAACTCCCAACATAACCTTAGGCAATTCCCTTCCCTTTCTTTCGTTTTCAAATAAGAAATAAAACTGAATAGGGGATATAATTACACACTAAGAGGACATGGAGTCCTCAAAGAAGTGACATTGCACGTCAGTGAGGGGCACCCCTCTAAAATTCCCCGAAGCCTTGGACTTCGGATCAGGCAGCTACTTGAAACTGATCTGTCTGCTCATCCACCAAAAAAACAAAAAAAAGCCAATGGGTGAATTGGGTGCATGTTTGTAATGTGATAAAAACAGGATATGCACCTACCAGGCATAACTCTGCTGAAGTAGCTTCCCTGAAGCTATATTTTGCAGAAGCTGTATACAGCATATGGATCAAGAGAAATTTCAGGTGTTTTAAAGCAGAAGACAAGCTGCTGAGGATATAATTAGGAAAATTTAACTTGCTGCTTGCATTTGGGAGGACAAAAAAAAAGCTTCGCCAATTATTCTAAGAAGTTATAGTTCTAAGGTTAGGAAAGAAATGGGGTTAGTGATACCTTGTTGGTAGTGTTTATTTCATCATTTAGCACATGTTGTAACTTGTTTATGGGGTCTTTCCTAGAAGGTTTGCATGCGTAACTTCTGATGCTAGGAGAGGGTTTTTTGGTTTGATGTCTATAGTTCCAGCTTTGTCAAGTTTCTACTTGTACTTCATAACATTTTAATGGCCAAGAAATTTAAATAAAAAATAGTTTGTATTCCTATGTCACTTCATTGGGAAAATGCACAAGCTGAAGCAAATCAGCTTGATGCATCTATTTTACTCGGACTCGACAAGAAATGTGTAACCCAGATACATGTCAGTGTCAGATTTTGCTATTTTCTGAAGCGTTTGCATGTTTTTGGCCTAAAATGAGGTGTCAAGCATCCGATATAGGTAAATAAGCTGTAATAAAGAGTCCCGAGTAGTCGAGTACAATGGCATGGCATAAACCCTTATAAAAATACCAATGTTAGCGTGTACTGAACCAGGCACCTTGTCATCCTATCTCAAAAACCACCTTGATTTTGTCCACTTCAAACAGCCTCTTCAATAGCCTTTTCCCTCGAAATAGGACACTAATCCAAGAACTCTGCTACTGGCCTCAATGAATCCTCTTTCATGTAAAACATTAGTCAAAACAAATCAATGAAGAGAGACATCACAATCCTAAGCTTGGAGTGCCCCTAATATTCGAGGTCATGTATTCTTACATATCGGATTTGTGGGATTTTCTCTGTATGAGTCTGGTATAGTACTTAAAAGTTCATTTCTTCTGAAGCAGAAATTTGATGAGACGTTCTAAAAGCAAGTGCTTATTGATGGAGTAATTAGTCTGATGACTAGGATGTTTACCTTCTGTCACATTGCAGGTCAGCCTAAGAGATCCCATCCGCAGCGGTGCTGAAGACAGTGAGCTCATGGAAATAATTTCAAAAGCGGTATGTACTCTTGCCATAGGTGTGTCATTCTGCTCTAGTGATGAGGTCACTGGATCAAGTAAAATCCATTTGTTCTATTAGGAGAAATACAAGCTTACACACAAGTCACAACGAAAGATAACTTGAGTGGTAATAGCACAATGGGTTTTATGTGGTTCAGCTTATGCGGCTATGCCTATGTCAACACCCTCTCTGAGGAAATTCAGTATAGTAAATCTCAAGAGCACTCACCAGTCACCAGACCACCACAAGAAACCAAGTATACCCACACGGAATAAGAGCTTTAAGAGAAATTTTAACTCTGACACTCAGATGCCAAAGCCAACACAAGAGTGAAGACCCTCCTATTTGTAGAGGCTGATGAAGCTTTTGTTAGAACTTCGACCATGTTCTTGATTAATCTTTCAACTACTTTAACTATGACTGGAATTTTCAGTATAAGCATGTGAATCCAAACCAAAATGAATCTTCAATAAGCTGTTATTTCAACCCATCTTTTTTCTTAATATATCTATTATTTACTGGAAAATGGAAATCTCATTTAATGAAGTTCTGGATATTTTTCTCATACCAGCTACATCTGTATGTTTACTTTTACAAGCATCATATATTGGTTCTCTAATGTAGGTAAAAAGAAAGAAAGCTGCTCATGCGGGGATGTTTGACATTGCAAATACAGCAAATAGACCAATGATACATATTGGTGGCTGAGGCTTGGTGGTATCTCTTCTTTCTAAACCATCTGAGCTAGTATCTTATGTGAGTTTTTTTTTCTCTAAAGCTTGGTAATTGCTCTTGTAATTTCTGCTATAGACGATAGTCAGTCTGATGTTCCACTCTTTTTTGTCCTATGTGTTTTAGCCATAAGAGATACTCCTTGATTTTAAACCCATTAATCAATTGCTTTGCATATGTTTTTCTTTTTCCTTTCAAAAATGATACTCCCTCTGTCCCATGATTACGTTGTCAATTGCTTTTTGGAGGTCAAACTTTATAAACTTTGACCGTTAATTTGTGAAAAAATATAAAGATTTACAATGTAAAAAATTTATTGTTAGAATCATTTTTAATAATACTTTTGAAAAATCATATTTTTATAATTTTTGTATTCATAGATTTATAGTTATTTATGGTCAAAGTTGTACCTTGGAGACCGCGATAAAGTAATTGACAACGTAATCATGGGACAGAGGGAGTATACAATAACGCAAGGTTATCATTATTAGGCAGCTAAAATCCGTGGAAAATGACCAGAATGCGAAGTTCAAGATATTCTGTGGACTAAGCTTATTCTTTCGGACTTCCCAGATATTCTGCTAACCCCTACTGTAACCATTCTCTTACAACAATCAAGTCGAAAACATCTCCCTCTCACTTCTGTTTTGCTTTCCCAAATAAAAGAACCAAGTAAAAACCATTGCTGCTATCTTCTCTCCTTCCTCATAGTCACCAGGAGGATCAAACTAAAATCAATAGATCAGTTGTCAAGTCTTCATCACCCACTCAAGCTACATTCTCAATTCCTTAAGAAATTAAACATGTAGTATTTAAACTCAAAGCAAACCTTGTTTGTCTTAAAACCCAATCAAGTTCACAGTAATTTCCGTATTCAACCCTTCAGAATAGAGGTATCACAATCTTCCCCACCCCCTGTGCCCAACAGCATAGCAAAGGAAAGAAAAGGGAATTCTGTCCTCCACATTCACTATCAAGCAAAAGAAATACCCTATCCGCTATCCTCAACTGTTATATAAAATATTCATGGCTCAAATATCAATTTGTCGCACTTAGCTCCATATGATCAATGATAGAAACCATCAACAATTTTATCAATACTCCAAATTCGATAGGTGCAAAACCGCAATGGTTCAAATCTTAGCTTAAAGGTCAATTTCATTGGTAAATGGTAACAAGCTAGTGTTTGATCTGAGCCAAATCAGTTGTGGTCTGGCATTTAAACTTGTTATCCCTTTAGAAGGAAACAACATTTCTCTTAATGAACATACATTAGAATCGTTATTGAATTCTCAAAGACGGTGAGAGATTAGATACGGTACATACAAACGGCATGATCCCTTAAGAAACAATTTCCACTCAAACACGTGGTTTTCTTCCTCCTCCTGCTTCCTTGATGTTCCACTTCACGCAGCCGTAGTTCTCATTTCTTGTAACACTTGTTAACTTCAAAGTATATAAAATTTGAAAACATGGAGAAAGAGCCCTAAATAATCAAAGACATTCGAGTGCAGCATCTACATTTCTTTTTTCCATTTCCCAGTATACCCAGTGAAAATGCAGTCTGCATGTTCCTCTCTATTTTCCTTAATTTCTTCAAAAATATATTTTTCTGAATTTCTTAAAAAATAGCCACCCCTTTCTCATAGTTAGAGCACTTGTAACTTTTTTTGGATAATTAGGCTTATCTTTTATTGATATAAACGCTTAAAAACACTCATAAGCAATACAAAAAAAGGGCCAAGGCACCCATCCATATCTACCATCATACCAGCTTAGATGAGGTTAGAATACACACCCACCTTCATATCGCTTAAACGGAGGGAATACGAGAGAATGAAACAAACTCCCAGATTCTACTCCTGTACCCTACACATCAAAGGAGTTGCTCATCGACACTACCACCACGCCTTTGAAAATCCTCCACTCCTCTGCCATTTATCAAATAGCTGGCTCTTTCCTCTTCTCTTAGAACCTTGTTAAAGTCTCCGAAAACCATCCAGGGACTCCTTGCTATTGTCCACTCATTCAATTCAACCCACAGCTGTACACTTTCATTCTCTCTGATTCGACTTTGAATTAAGAATTTCTCCTAATCACAAGAGTACCTCCTGAAAAGCCCCTCGAAGGTTCAAACCTCCTATTGATTCCATCTTCTTTCCACACCCTTGCCACTTCACTGCCATTGATGTCTTCGTACTTAGCCTCTTGTATTTCTACAACATGCCTGAACTGTACTATGAGGAAAACCCTCCAATTGATCCCATCTTCTCGTTCATATCCTTGTATTGAACGTCTGAAAGCCGCTTTTTTTATCTACTATGAAAGCCTCTTATGCTCCAAGTTACAATCTTCATAGATAACAAATGCACACACCTGTTCTGTATTTTGGATCGAAGAATCAATCGCCTTCGATTTCTCCCATTCCTCCTCTTCGTCTCTTAATATCTTATTCATTTTAGACACCATGAGATTATCAGATTTTTTTTTTAATCTAAAACATCGTACGTGATGTCGTCACCAACTTACATCCCTACCAGTAAAGCATTAATCTGCAAATTAATGGCTGAACCTTACTACGAGGCAAAGGGGGGATAGGGTCTTGTCTGTTGGTGTGCAAGGAGGTTTTCTGGTGGGAAAGTGGTTGTAGTGTTTTCGTTTGGAACCTGACTACTTATGGCAGTAAGTTATCAGGACAGAATTGGTTGGATGCTCATCCCTGCTCCTCTGTTTCTCTTGCTTCTCTTTGGAAATTCATTTCAGAGATATGATCTTTCTTCTTCCATTTGGACACATACTGTTTTAGGAGGATGTATGGAATGGGGACTCCTTGTTCTCTTCCATGTATCCTCGGGTTTTCCAGTTATCTACTGTCCATAGTTGCTGATTTCTTCTCTTTAGGGTGTGGTATTGGGCTGATTTGTAAATTAGATGTCTCTTTGAGGAATTCCTTGTCCTCTTAGTTCGTAACTGCTTCGCCTATTCAGTTTTAAAACAAAGTTTCTGTTTTATCTAGAAAAGACATCCCAACCCCTGGGGTTTTCCATTTTTGGTGAAAGGGACATGTCACAACATAGCTAAGTTGGATGTGTTTAGTAAAGGTCATCACCTGTCTTGTATAGGATTCATAAAAGTTTCAATCAGAAGTTAAATTTTTTCGTTAGATCTTCATATCTTCAGAAGTTATAATGTTTTACTGACTAGTGATGTTTGTATCAATAATTGCTTTAGGTGTTATGAAAACAGTAATTCATCATCCTCAGTAAACCTAAACCTGTTAACTTGGGAATTTTTCGTGTGGGTTTTCAACTTATCTGTTCTGTTTTACTATCACTATATTTTCGTGGATGCAAGCTAGCTTAGCAAAGTATAGTCTTTGGGCAACTATGCCTGATACCTTTGTAACCCATTTGCATTTATGCCTTCTTAACAGATAAAATATTATTGTAATCTGTATCTTTTGCTATTAGAGAACTTATTTCACTCATTCTTATCATTTTTGGAATTTAAGAGTATACTGATGTTAAGTATATGTTCCTGTGGATTCTGCTTTTTTTCTTCTTCTAGGAATGCTCGCCATTGTTTCTCGGGGCATAATCTGGATCCGTTGCCGATGTAGACTTGGTTACGACTCATAGTATGAGACTGCTTTCACATTACAACAATCTTAATCCTGAGAACGTATTTGCTCAGAGAAAAGAAGGCAGTCATGGAAGAACTTAATGCCTGTATTGTTTACACACGTGTATGCAAGTAAATAGACCACGGCAGAGCTGATGTACGTTTTGGCGGGTAAAGAGTCGAAATTCTACATGAAGAAGCTCCAGAAGAACAAGGGCAAGGGAGCTGGTGCTGCTTAAGTAGGTTTTTGCCAGAGTTTTATAACTTTTGCTTGGTGTTGCTGGCTTTTTGGGTTATCCAACTACAGTTTGTACTTTTGTAGTGGTTAATGTTCTTTTTAGTTTTTATGCCAGTGCGATTGTCAAGTTTTGGTGTGTGTTGAAGAGTTGTAACATAGTCCTTAGTCATCAAGAATAAAAGAACACATTGCCCTTTTTCTAACGTTGAAGGAATTTCAGACCTATTAGTCTGTCATAATTTATAAATTTATATAAATTCAGTTCCTAAGACTTTGGTTCTAAGGCTCAGAACCCCAAATCAAAATATAGCATCATTGATGGTGGAGGTAAGTGACAGAGACTATGTTGTTGTGTACTGCTAAACAAAAGGAAGGTGCGATTAAAAGGCAAACGAGTCACCTCCCGCTACACGGATTTTCCCGTTCAACAGCGTATATATTGGACTAACTGAACAACTAGTACAAACATTGACCCGTCAATGTAGATTATTAAGGGGCAAGTACAGTTCCTAGATGCCGGCAAATACAAAACATGAGGGGATGAAAAATCGGACCAATAAACTTGTCTTACCAAACCACTTGGAAGTAAGTTTGAACCCTTAATGATAATTCCGTTGTTTCCACTGAAGCAATTCATTCTATACATAAAAACTAGAGATAGTAAAGAATACATAAAAACTAGAGATAGTAAAGACTGATTTCTCTTAAAACTAAACCTTGAAACGGCTTATGGTAAGTTAGAATGAGACTTCATTAGGCAACGCTTGATTTTGCATAATTTTGACTGACACAATTAAGATGTCCATGAGCTGTATCACCATCACCTGTCATTTTTCTATCCTAATTAATGGGTCCCTATCTTCCATGTTCTCTAACTCTTAGAAGAATAAGAAAAGAAGACCCCTCTCACCTAATATCTATTAAAAGATTAGCTCATAAGGGGAACTTTAAAGTGGGAGTGAAAATTTTCGATTTCTTACTTTTCATCCCTATCATTTTACTTCACAACGAGCCTAGTTATAGGCAGGTACATAGTACCTCTCTGTCCCGTCCCACTAAGTATGCAAGTTTTTTTATTTTTAGATGTCCCAAAATATTGCAATCAAATCAATAAATTTGCATTGCAACTCCAACTATGCCAAGAAATTCAAATTACATACACACTAAAAAATAAAATTTAATGAGAGACAATGCATTAAATGATATTCCCTTAATTTTAACTATTTTAAAGAATTGCATACTTAGTGGGACGGAGGGAATACCATTACAAGCATAACGCATTTACTGTTCATGTATTCGGTTTAAATCTTCCGTGGAGTAATGTAAATCATTTACTTACTTGCTATATTATAAGAGCATTAATAGCAATGATCCCAAATGAGTTCATAAGAGGAAAGATAGTGTTTTTTTTTTTCTTTTCGGCATAAGGTAATGTTGATTAATAACATAAAAGTAAATTAGAAATTAGGTGGATGCCTGTGAGTATGCCTGTGAGTATGCCCGTGCGTTAGACGGACTGTGATTATATAATAAAATTAATATAACGTGATTATTAATCTCATCGAAAAATCAAAGTATAATTGTCACTTATGAAAAATTATTAGTAATATATGGATAAATATTTATATAATCCATTTAATATCATGAATGCCATATAATAAAATTACTATGACTTTCTAAGGCATTTTATCTAATTTAAACTCTTATCATCAATTTCAATTAACTCTTAATTAACTCATTCCATATGTTACATGATCCAAGAGGTAATAGTTTCAAAATCTTTCTATGCTTGATGTTGGTACACCAATGCTCTTATGTTGATATAAGTGTACAACTAACCTTCCAAAGATATGATTCTGTTATGGAAAAATCAGTTTAAATGTCTAATGTATACATAACTACTTTTCAAAAAATAAAGAAATTTTAGACGTAAACCTTAGAATAGCAAAACATATTTTAATGCTTGCTTGTTTTTTCAAAGTTATATGCGGTCAATGTACTGCCTTGAAGAACGCAAAAGTCCAATGTAATATTATTTGTGGTCCGGAGGGAGTACATTAATAATTATAAAGTTGAAGAGAACACAAATTGGAGCTCTAAAATAACATGGGGGATCAGTATATTACGTACAGTTATAAAATTATACGTGATAATGGTAAAGTTTCCTATTAAAGTTTGGACCTAGAATCATTTTAGATTCATCGTTTGTTTCTTTATTCTACACACTCTTTTTATTATATTTTACCTTGAGATTATTGCTTTTTAAATTTTTATAACTAATATACGTATCTTTTCTCTTTTTTTTACATTGCAACTCTTTCGTTGTGTAAGCTTGTCAAGCTAATTACTAATAATTACCTTTTTAGGTGGACGCATCTTATATTGTAAATCAATAGAACATACTACAAATGAGTCTCATTTTAAAGGATATTTCGTACTCGTTCCAATGGTGTAAGAAATTTTATTTTTTAAGCGGTTGAAATAAATTTATATGCTAGTTAATATCTAATAGTCTAATCTTTAACGATTTAGGAAAATACAACTTTAGTATATATTTTATACCAAAACCTCTAATAGTATACTCTTTAACGATTTAGGAAAGTACAACTTTAATATATATTTTATGCCAAAACCTATATTTCTATTTTATGTTTATATTAAAATTTTATTACAATGGTTTGCTTAGGTGGACGCCTCCAATGCTGTCAGAAAATGCCTCTAATATATAGATATTATGATTATGTGATATGCCCAAGTTGTTTGCCACAAAGGCAAAGCCATAGGTATTCTCAACATAATTCCTAAGAGTTAAACTTTTACACAAAGATTTATTAAAAGCATAAAAGGGGATACACATTGGCTTCTTCCTTAGCGGGCTGTTATCCACAAACGAGAAACATGGGCCCTGCTTGCTGAGCTTCCAATGATGTCACCTATCTCGTGGGCCGAGAAGATTTCTTGGGGGAATATTACGGTGTTTTCTCTTCTTACCTGCAAAATACCTGTTAGGAAACAAACGCTTCTGGCGGTGAAATTTCGATTGAGTTATGGTTCTAATAACCCGAGGTCGAGCCTTGGGTCGAGCATTGAAATAGAACAAATACGGATTAGAGGCAACGGTTTTGGAGCTTGTAGTTGATGAGGAGTCCAAGACAATTCCTTGGAGAACTTCAGAGTTCCCAATAACAGAAACATAATTACTGAGCATATCTGCCTCATACATGGTAGAATCCAACACTTCCATGGCTCGGCTTCCTTCGACCTTACCATCAGTGACAATGCTTGGCACCAGTACATCCAGCGTAACCACTAATCCGATCGCATCCGCAACATGTTCTTCTGAGTCTCTAGACGACTTCAAAGCACACCCTACATGCTGGTTGTCCGCATCCAGGATGGGGGGATTAGGGTTTAAAAGTTGTGGAGCAAATAGACCTGCTCCAGAGGGTAAATCATTCACAATAGTGGCCTTCATCAGTGTGAGGGCTCGGACTATCATGAAACCAAACGAGCGAGGTTGGTAAAAATTGAGTTCTTTGCCTTTAGATAACATATCATAGGTCAAAGGGGAGAGTTTGATACCAACTCCCTTGTGCTTCCGATGGGCGAAGCAAATCTTACCATTCTCCTTAACCTCCTTTCGGACAAAAGTAGAAGCGTGTGTCTCAAGATCATTCCCAACACTCATTTTCTCTGACTCACAGAAGGTAACATTGGGTGATTTGGAAAAGGCTCACTAGTGACACCATTCTTGTATTTGGGCCTTTTCGCTCTGAACTCCCTGGAAACACAATTCTCTTTGATAAGAAACACAATTCTCCTTGATAACTGAGCATTCATCCACAAAAGTTCCCCTTGTGGAAGGATTCTCACAATGTTGTGAGGAAACAACTTCATCAACCTCAAAAATGCTCAACTTTTCTTTCCTTTTTTTTCCTAAATCATTTGAGGGGGTGGTATTTAAGAGGGTTTCTACAACGCTAAGTTCCCTCAAAATATTCTTGTCACGGAGGCTTAATTTTCAGGGCCCTCACAAGATCGCTTTGAGCCTCCATAAGAGTACCAAGTTTCATTGATGCTCGAGCACTTCTATAAAGAGCCTTTGTATTCTCAGGATATTGGGCCAAAATATTAGAGCATAAATCCTTAGCATTAGCATATTCATGAACTTTTAGTGAGCAAGCCACCAAATTGAGCTCTACAGACAAAGCAAGTTGACCAAAGGCCTCTTCATCATCTATGGCCATACCTAAAGATAGTTCAAGAATACAATGAGCCTTACAATAAAAGGACGCTGCAAGGTCAACCTGGTTTTGCTTGAAATAAGTGTTGCCTTTCTCTTTAAAACTGTTGGCCTAAGCCCAGAGCAAAGCAGGATCTTTACATTTTTAAAAGAATCCATAAACATATCAAATCCATCTTCGCTATCAAAGATGGAGTTCTCAAAGAGCTCAAAATTATCAGAAATATACTCACAGGTCATACCCATAAGAAAATAACAAAGTGCACAACAAGAGAGAACCCAAAGGAGCAAAAGCCCTCAACCAATTTGAAGAAACTCAGCCAACCGGAGTCACAAAGAAGCCAAATAAACCAAACTGTAGCAAAAGGGGAAGGAAAAAAAACTTGGAATAGAGCCTTTGTAACTAAATTGGAGGACGAAATGAGCTCGCCGGTGACGAGGCGATGTCGGTAGCTCGCCGTTAGCTAGTCGCCGACGAGTTTGACCAGGTTCCTTGGGGTTTTGGACTAGTCTCCAAATTTGACTCAAATTGGGAATGCTTCCTGGCGTCTTAATTGTTAGGTTGTCTTTAACCAAGATGGGTTGGTGTAGTGGTTCAGCACTTCATCCCTTAAACAAGTGGTTGAGGGTTTGAATCCCAACTCTTATGAATGGAAAAAAATCCCTTGGCCAACCCCCTACCGCTTAGTGTGCTGACAATTGGGGTGAGAGGATTAGTCATTGTGGTCGACAGTGGGTATCCTTGGCAAAGAGCAAAAAAGAATTGTTAGGTTGTCTTTTGAGTGTTATCGGTTAACAGAGTCAAAATTGAGGAAAGACAGTGTTATGATCCCAAAATTTGGGTTTATCAATGATCCCAAATAGGTTGATGGGGGAAAAAAATATGAGAGAGAAAACGAGCCCAACTCGTTTTGGAGGGGTAGAACGATCCCGATTCATTGTGGGCCCCACAGAAGAAAATAACGTGTGGTATGGGAACCGCGCCCTTTATTATTATTATTATTATTATTATTATTATTATTATTATTATTATTATTATTATTATTATTATTATTATTATTTTTGCCTCTTTTCATCCGTATCATTTTACTTTACAACGAACATATTTATAGGCAGGTAAAATAGTACGAATACTTCATAAGTATAATGTATTTACTATTCATGTATTGGGATAAACCTCCCACGAGTAATGTGAACCATTCACTTACTTGGTAGTATATTATTAATTATAACAATACCTTCATTCTTTCTTCCTTTTCTAATTTTTTTTTTGTTATTTTTGTCACAACTCATTCGCAGATCGTTGATGTCTTGAAGAGCCTTTTTTCTTGGTAGGTCTTGGGAGTATTTGGATGTTAGTTTGTGGGGTGATTTTTGGTAAAACTGAATGTTTGACCAATTCACCATCTAATATTGGTGTTTGGATGTTAGTTTGTAAGATTGGCTTTTGGGTTCCCACAAGCCAACTTTTAAAAAGCCAAAGAGGTTGGCTTATAGATATTGGCTGGTGGCATTAATGTAGTCCAATGACATAATAGTCCAAGACTTGCAATTATTTACTTTTATGCCATCAAATTCCTCAATCATATGAATGTCCTTATAGGTCATTTTACATATAACCAGCTAATGTTATCAGCCAATGTTACCAAACATCTCTTTCCACATATCCAATCTTACCAGCCGGTCAAATCAGCGAACAATACTAGCCATCGACCACCAGCCACCAACCATCAGCCAACAACTAATGTCACCAGCTAATTGCCAAACAGGGCCAGGTCTCTTGAAGGAGGGGGCGAAGAATTAGAAGCTCTTTTACCACAAATCAGGTTAACATGACAAACTTTTTTTTTTGATGATAAACATGACGAACTTTTGTTGAAACTTTGATGGAAAAATGTGATAACTTAGGCCACAAACGCTTTCAAGGTCAAATATATGGATAATAGGCCCAGACTTATTTCTTTTGCTAATGGCTCCCATGTTTGGAGATATTGTGGAAAAGGCATGACTCAACTATTACATAGTAGATACTCTCTATGTTTCAAAATCTCATTTTTAATTTAATTTTTAACAATTTCTAAAAAGGACACTTTGATCATGGATAATTGTTAATCTATAATTATAATAACAGTAAATCTTGTGTGAGACCAATGCACAAAAAAATAGAGTCACTGTTTAGAGATGTAGCATGTAGGGGTCACTTGTGGTGAACAGTGACCCTTGTTTCATTGAAAAGTGACCCCCGTCTTACCAAAAATTACAAAAAGATCGTCTTATAGAAGCTTTTATGCTATAATAATTATAAAAATGTGATATTTTGAAAAAATAATTAAAAATAGATCTAATAATATTATTTTTATTTTATAGATCTTTACAATTTTTCTTAAATTAATTGTCAAACTTTGTCCTCAAAAAAGTTGAATGGAAAGGAGATTTGAAACAAATGGAGTAATTATTTCAAAAAAGTTGACGTGGAAATGCCCTATACAAAGAGTCTGCCGCATACAAGTATTTGCGTAATTACTTAGTGGGTGACTAGTGAGGATGACAAAATTTCCCTTTGGCATGATAATTGCCTAATTGGTTAGGGAGGAGTGAGAAGCCTCTTTCAAAATGTAACATATTTCGATATGATATTTTTCATTTCAAAAGTATCACCTTTTTGCTCGATATGTAATAGTGGTCTCACGATGCGTCCGTCTTACATAAGTTCTTGTGTTTTTACCCTACCTTGCCCGTAAATCGTAATGGTCAAATTAAGGCAAAAGAAAGGGTGAACTCAAACTATCAAATTTATTCTAAGTGAATCAAAGCGAAATTGAGTGTTCAGCAAATCTTATACTCCATCCGTCTCAAATTGAGCTTCCTATTTGATTTTCACAGTTTCCAAGACAACACTTTGCCCACTAATAATTGTAATTATAAAAATGAAAAAATAAAAAGTAGTTGATATTAAGAAAACATAATTTTAAAATTAATCTAATAAGAGTATGTATTTTAGTTTTGTATATTTTTATTTTTTTTTTTCACAAATCAATAGTCAAATTTTGTAATAATTGATTCAAAAAGTCAAATAGGAAATTTAATTTGAAATGGAGGGAGTATGTGCATAAACAAAGAGGAGACACACAAAAACAGAAGCACTTTGTAGAACAAGGTGGTGAAAACTGAAAAGAAACAGGTCAAATCTATTTTTCTTGATCTGTAAACTTTGTAGAGGGGAGGGCAGAGGTGGGTACATGGGGATGTTGTGTCCTTAAAAAGAGACCAGCAATCAGATGTGGTGGTGCCATCCTTAGTTTGTCAGCTCCTAGATGATAATAAGAACTGGAATGTGCAATACTTGAGGCAACTATTTTTGGAGGTCGACGTACACCGTATTCTCTCTGTGTATGTGCCTAGGAGATATGTTGAAGACGGGTTTTTTTGGAAGAGAACGAAGGATGGTGATTATTCAACCAAAACTGGTTATGCCATGTTAATTGAAGAACGTTATGCTTCGTCACAAAATCATGTGCTGTACAGGAAGTTTTGGAAAATTATCTGGAAGCTTAGAGTGCAGCCGAAGTGGCAATTTCATGCTTGGAAAGTGGTTCATAATGCACTACCTGTTCGTGATAATTTGGCTAAAAGACGTTTGTGCGGGGATGTGGTGTGTTCATTGTGTGGTAATGAGGTCGAAACTGTTAAGCACTTATTTAGAGATTGTGAGCTGGTGAGGCATGCTTGGTTTGCGTCTCCTCTTGGCCTGAGGGTTGCTGATTGCTCTTTTATACCTCTTGACTCTTGGATCCTCAATTGGTGTTTCTACTTTTCACATGATAAGCCATGTGCAGAGGAAAGAATTAGTTGGATTTTGGATATGTTGTGGAGCATTTGGCTACATAGAAATGAGGTCATATTCAGAGGTGCTAATCCAGATCTTCTACAAATCCTTTGGATAGCTAAGGTGTCTTGGGCAGATAATGTACTTGCGATGCAGAAGCTGGCTGGGTGGTCAGTAGTAGGGCGGAGCGAATGTGGTTCTGTGTCAAAGGGAAAGGAAACATGCTGGGAGTGAAGACATTGATGTTGTGATACTCATTGATGGAGCATGGTCAGCTAAAGATGGAAAATCGGGCTCAGCTTGGGTGGTGAAGAATATGATAACAGGAATGTTAATTTCTCAAAATTCTTTGCCCTCTTGGTCTGTTTCTTCTTTGCATGCAGAAGTTAGAGCTTGGTTGGAAGCTGTTAATTGGGTGGTGAACTCTCCGTATACAAAGTTTAGCATCTGGACTGACTCTCTACTACTTTGGGAGTACGTGGCAACGGGTCATGTGGGTGCAACAGAGGTTCGTGATATGATCCATGATGGCAAGGCCCTAGCTCGTCATCTACAAACGGGCTTGATCCGCAAAGTCCCTAGGGAGTTTGTTCATGAGGCGCATGTACTAGCGACTGCTGCTAAGCGTCGACTTTGTATCCTTTTCTAGCTAGCTAATCATGTATCTTTGTATTCGCTTTTGTCAAAAAAAAAAAAAAAAAAAAACTTTGTAGAGGGGTATGGTATGCCCTACCTGTGGTATTCAGGTTGTAGAGACGGTGGTTGCAGCTAAAATCAATGGTGGACGTACAACAACCAACCGATTAGATTTTATAGTTTTTTTTTTCCAAACACAGTTTACCCTGAATTTTTTTTGGACCATAACTAATCTTCTCATACCAGCTAAACTCACTAAAGAGTAAAGTGTTTCCAATAAACGTTATCTTCATTCACAAGAATCGACCCTACAACTCACACCAACTATTTTTGGGTAGATTAGAACCTAACACACTAAAGTCTTGGTATGCCACCCAAGTGATATAAAAGGTTTTGCTAGACCACACAAGTGAGTTTTGGTCCTTCTAGACCACCCAAGTAGTAAAAAAAGTCTTGCTAGACCACTCATATAGGCAAGTGTACCTCACTCTCTTTAAAAAATTGAGATATGATATAGGGTAGTTTTTAAACGTTTAGGGCTCGTTTACTAACTTGCAATCAAATGTAATGCAATGCAATCATTTTATAGAGTAAATGTGGGGTGAAAAGTGAAGGAGTGAGAGGAGTGGGATAAGAAAAGTGGAGTTGATTGCATGATTCAATGTAATCACAATTGCTCAACTTTTCACATGTAATGATGATTACTTTGAATAGTGTAATCAATCTCACTTTTCCCATCTTTTTCCTTCCCCTTCTTCCTTTTTCATCTTATATCTACCCTATAAAATGATTGCATTGCATTAGATTTGATTGCAAGCAAGTAAACACCACCTCAGTTTTACCTTTTTTATCTATATTTTTAGAAACGGAGCGTTGTGCGATTGCCCATAGCATCATACATCAGAGTAAGACCGATGGACACAGTAGCATCATACGTTGGGTCGTCTCAAGAGCTTCATCCTCTCTAGCTAGTCTCTACATATCTTCTTGACATACATAAGAAGTGAAGGGCCGGAGTTGATAGAGCTTATACTAAAAGTCTAATATTGATCAAGATTTTTTTTTTTTTTTTTTTTTTGGTCACGGCAAAATAAAATTTTATTAGGCAACTAATTGCCTCACAATCTCAACGATACGAGCTCTTATTAGAACCCTTGCAAATGATCATAACCAGGTACAGGAGAAAATCTTTCAAGTTTTTTAATGAGAAAATCTTGCCAATCATATATGCTGACTCTATGTTGATTTTACGTGAAAGAAAAGAAGAAAAAACCTATCCTCTCTACTATTCTTCTTCTCCTTTTCTAAGGGTGTCTCCAACGGCAAATTTTTATTTGTACTCACGGGTATAATGCTACATGTACTACGTGCCTAGTCCAAATATTTTATTCAGCCCATGTAAATACGTGTGTGGTGCACAATGCTTAATAAGCATGAGTATACAATTTGTGCTCTGGTCTCAAACCATAGGTGTTATCCATGTCTAAGGTTATATTGTATAGTAGAGTTTTTACCTCACGATGAAAGACCCCACCTAGGGGTGAGCGTAATCGGGTACTAATTGGGTAGTGCACTATTCGAAATTGGAATTGGGTCCACTGATTTCTAATTCCTAGAAATTGAAATTGGAATTGGTTGCACCAGTTCCTAATTACTAGGAATTAGAATTGGATCCACCGGATATCCACTGGTTCTTGGGTACCTACCGGTTCCAAATTAAATCGAAATTAGTAATTTTTTTAAATCAATAAATTATGTATTAAATAACAAAAAACAGTAATTTAATGAGCAAAAAAGTCAAATATAAAGAGTAAAAATTGCAACAGCCTTGAAAGTCATATTACAATCCAAACACTGGATACAAATAAACAATGCTAGATGGACAAAATTAGAGCAAGGAAAAACAAACAAGTGAAGGGAAAAAAAAAATAGAAAAACAGGAAAGATTAATGAACCAAAAGGCCCAAAGGACGTTTTATGTTTCATTTTGCTTTATACTAACAGCAAGGAGTAAGTAGTAGGTCTTGTGTGGATTCAGTCCACCGTGGATCAAGTAATTTTGAGGGGTGGCTCCAGGTGAAGTAGGGGGTGGCTCCAGGTAAAGTAGTAGGGTGGCTCCAGGTGAAGTAATTTTGAGGGATGACTCTAGGTGAAGTAATTTTGAGGGGTGACTCCAGGTAAAGTAGGGGAAGGTAAAATAGGGGGTGACTCCAGGGAAAGTAGGGGTGGTACCAAGTATAAACTTGAGGGGTGACTTTAGGTGAAGTAGGGGTGACTCCACTTTTAGAGGAGGGCGACTCTATGTAAAATAGGGGGTGACTCCAAGTATTGGTTCACCATGGACTAAGTCCACCTTGCGAACCATAAGCTTATGGTTGATCATATTGATTTGATAGTATTTTTTTTATTAAACACGGTTCATTCTAAATTTTATAGATCATGACTAATCCTATTCATACCGGACCAATTCTCAATAGAATAAAGTGCTCACGACAAACGGTATCTTCGATTACAAAAATTGACCCTAAAACTCAGAGTCTCAGACCAACAATTTTTGGGTATATTAGATCCTAACAGTTTAGAGTACTACTAATTGTATGATCACATACATTGAAAGTCTGATGGAGGAGAAAGAAGAAGCCAAAGAAATATATGGAAATATTATTTTCTCTTTCATAGTTTACGAAATGTGTTATGAGTGGCAATAAGTCTTGTGTGATACCAATTCACACAAAAATAGCTAGGGTCACTATTCAAAAATGTAGGAATTACTTTGCACCCAAAAAAAAATGTAGGGGTTACTTATTATGAGATGTGACCTTTGTTCCATTAAAAAGTAACCTTCGTCTTACCAAAAGTTACAATAAGACAGTCTTAGATGAGTTTTGTGTAAGAGTGAAAGTAAGGTAATTATTTTCAAAATGACCAAATTTTCCTCTTGACCCTATTTTTCTGTGAGTTGGTCTCACACAAGACTTGTTGAACCAATAAACACCAAGTAATAGATAATACTAAAGCCTCTTATTTTAATATATACATGATTATCTATACCCTCTCAAAGAAGGCATCATGAGTAATATATGGGGATAATTGCATGGAACGCAATACACTTCTCGTCTAACTGAGCCACTGAGGCTATGCTCGCTCATACATATAACATAGGCTACATAAATAGCATGAGGAATTCGGCCAGATCGAATTCGCCCACATACTTAAAAGGATGTTGTTATTTAGCGGTTTCTGCAATAGCCAGTTCGCCATCCAACCTGATCAGCAACTATATGGAGGACCTTGTTTCTCATGACATCTTATTCCATTTGGCTGATAATTTCATGACAAGGTCCTTTAAAATGTGAGGGGGAGAAATACATTATAAAGATAGGTAAGCAAAGGAAATAGCAATACTACCTGAGATGCTGCTCATTAAGAAAATCAACAATACAATAGCAAATTTCAGAAAGGTGGTAGATGGAACCTTGGCCATGATGATAAATTGATAATAGCTCACTTTCTAAAATAGAAAGAGAGACTATGGTTTATAACGTGTAACTTCAATATGTCACATAGGCCAAATAGCAAGTGTGTGCCGGTCACATAGGCCAAATAGCACACTTCTTACTCACCTTTGCTTATCCATGCGACAGTTGTATGCACCTCAATCTCCATCTTCAGCTACTCACCTTTGCTCTTTGTTTTTACTCCTTATTGTACTTTGGTCTGTCTTTTATTTAGCTTGACATTTGCTTATTTGGTAAGGAAATAATTATGAAACATCTGTCTACTCTCTCATGGATTAACAAGGGCTTTTAGATCAGTTTTGGAGCTAAAGTTTACTTGTCTTTCTAAAAGTGCCAAGTTGAATGCGTGAAGGATGAAGTGCAATCGGTAATTTCTTGGCTACATCCAAAACTCTAAGAGTAATCAATTTGGTTATATCCACCTATATTTTTTTTAATAACGTTGTAGGTTTATTTCAATGAAGTCATATCTTAGTAATAATGAATTTTACCACACATTTTGATTTTTTTTTTAATTCTAGAAAAAAGAAAAGAAAAACAACATATGAGCGTAGGGACTGTTCGACAATTGCTAGCTTTTGTAGTAGTCGTATCTATTTTATCAGTGGTTAGCCACTCTACTAGTTGTTAGTTGTTAATAATGGTGCTAGCATACTCTATAAATCTCCATGTTTGATATCGTACAAAAAAATATCTAATCCAAAGTGCTTCTTTTTTCATGTGTAGGTATGGCTCACAGTAACCCCTTGAATTTAAGAAGGGTAATTGTAGACCAAGCAACCATAGCTTTCCTACTAGTTACATGAACCAGTCCACAAAAAAGTTCTAAACAGAGATTCAAGATATATGACTCACCATAGTTTCAGGGAAGACGATAACTTGTGACCCATAGGACTACGTTGCAAAGGTGACACTCTTGATCAATTGCCGTCTTCCAACATAAGAAAGCATTTTATTTTTTTTCTTTCTTTTTTTCTGGTTCACACGAAGGTAACCACCGTCGACTACGGTGATTTTCTCCCCGTGCTGATTTGTATGCACCTTAAAGAGTGGGATAACTGATAATGTGTTGGGGTCAAGCCTATACCATAGAGGTTTAATGGGTCAAACCGATTAACTTTTTATTTATTTTTGCTCCGCCAACATGTTACTAGCTTACATAACTGCTGAACGAGCTCCCTCTCCAGATTACCAACATGGCAATGGGAAGTAGCCCATCTGGCCAGCTACAGAATGAGCTAGAGCATTTAAGTTCCTAGGAATGAAACAAACTTTAAAATTAAAAGCAATACAAGCAGTTTTTATCTCGGAGAGGGCTCTTCTTTGTTCCCAGGGATAGGGGCCATCTTTGCCAATATAGTCAGCCACACACTTTGCATCCGTAAAGATAGTGACCCCAAGATGATCATGAGAGATCAATTCATGAAAGGCATGCAACACAGATTCAGTCTCTGCATCAAGAGCAGAGTTGCTTTGTCTCTTGCCCGTTCCAACATTCAGCACAATATCATTTTCATCCTTGATGACCCACGCAACATTGGCCTCATGCCCTCTTACAGCATCATTTACACAGCAATGGATGCTTTTGTTATCCCACTCTTCATAGGTACAGCTACCACAGGCTACACTCGAGTCAGTATCAATATTCCAAGCTTCAAAGGCCACTCCCCAAACTGCATTGAAATTTTGCCAAATCTTTTCATGGTTGGCTAATCTTCCTTCATGTAGGCAAGCATTCCTCTCTCTCCAAATGCATTCTAAGATGATACTTGCTTTCCTCGAGAAAGTTTCACTGTCATTTGAGGGGATTCCAAATTCTGCAGGGTTCAAACAAGCCTCGACCCATTTGCAGTCTTCCCAATCAGCATAGTTGTCAATTCTCAGCCCAAGCACTATGAACCAAATCATCTTCGAGCAATGACATTTAAAGAATAGATGAGATCTATTTTCAGGGAGGTCATTGCACATGACACACAGATTGGACGCAGCCATAATTCTCTTGTTGATGTTTTCATTTGTGGGGAGGCAATGGGATACCAACCGCCACATGAACATTCTTGTTCTCTGTGCAACTTTCAGTTTCCATATTTTCTTCCATCTTGGGTTCACTTCACTTCTGTTGGAGATCTCTTTGTGGCCCCTGATGACTCTATATGCACTTTTGACAGTGAAGAATCCAAGCTTCTCCTTAGTCCATATAGCTTGGTCCTTTTCTTCTATTCAGGGCAGTTTGATTTTGAGGATAGCTTCAGCTGAGTGCGTCTCAAAGATCTCCTTAACCAACTGAGAAATCCAGCTCCCATTTTCAATCAATTCAGAGACATAAGTAATCTCTGTATCTACATCTTCTCTTGCCCTAGGTTTCAAGCCTTCAATATAGGGCACCCACGGGTTAGTCCAGATGTTGATATTCTCTCCTGTGCCTATCTGGATACAGTAGCCCTCTTGCACCACTTTCCTCCCTTGTAATATCTCTTTCCACTGGCAAGAGTCACCAGGTAGAGCCTCGACATTTGTAGCCTCAAATCTTCTGCAATATTTTTTCATACACTGATCAATCCGAAGGCGCTTCTCTTTGACAAGAGTTGCCAAGCAAGCTTTGCCTGGAGAGTAGAGTTAAAGTCTTCCATATTCCTCAAATTCAGACCTCCTCTACATCTGGGTTGGCATATTTCACTCCAAGCTTTGTAGTAAAGTCTTGTTATTTCTTCTGTGAAACCCCGCCAGAATTCCCTCATGGAAGCATCCAGTTTGTGGCAGATTTTCTTGGTCAGAATATTGCTTGACATTGCATAAGTAAGGATAGCTGCAGAAACAACTTGGATGAGAGTGGCCCTCCTAGCGAAGGAGAGCAGCTTTGCCTTCCAAGAGGCCATTTTGGTCTGCATCCTCTCGACTATGTAGCTAAATCTCTTGGATCTACTTTGGTTTCTGAAGAAAAGTAGTCCCAAGTAGACTGCCTCTTTGTCCATCTCCTTAAGATTCAGGATTCTATTCACTTTTTGCATATTATCCTGGCAGGTCTTTTTACTGAAGTAGATTCCAGATTTGAGTTTATTAGCACCCCATCCTAAGTAAGTTTCCATGGCATTTAGCACAGTATCAATAGCTAAACCACACTCCTCATTTGCTCGGCCAAAGATGACCAAGCCATCAGCATACAGAAGATGATTAATAGGTGTACATGCCCTATCTATAGCTATCCCTTGCCACTTTCCTTTGTCTTGTTCCTTCATTATGAGCCTGGACAATAGCTCTATAACTACCACAAACAGAAAGGGGGATAAAGGGTCTCCCTGATGAACGCCTCTCTCTGGTCTGAAGTAACCAAAAGGTCTCCTATTTATCAATACAGAAAGGAGGTGGTTGTAACACATTGAAGGATAAGCTGAACAAACCTTACAGAAAAACCCAGTGACAAGAGAATACTCTCAATACAACTCTATTCTACCTTGTCAAAAGCCGTGATCATATCAATTTTCAAAGCCATTAATCCCCCTTTAGAAGTAGATTTCTTCATTTTGTGCAAAGCTTCATGTATCATGATAGAATTATCACTTATCACTCTGCCAGGAACGAAAGCTGACTGGAAAGGGCTTATAATTGCCTCTAGGTGCACCTTCAATCTGTTGGCAAGCAGCTTAGAGACAATTTTATAAGAAACATTACATAAGGAAATAGGTCTATAATCTTTCACTGAACATGCCTTGCTATTTTTGGGGATTAGAGCTATATGGGTGTGATTTAGTTCCTTTAGAATAAAACCTTCCCTAAAGAAAGCTTGCACCATGTGAATCACTTCATTTTTGACAGTTGGCCAAAAAGATTGGTAGAAGATATTTGAGAATCCATCGGGTCCAGGTGACTTGTTAGGGTGCATATTATTGACAATCTCAAGAGTTTCAGCAGGAGAAGGAATTTAAACTAACCTTTCATTGTCACTATTGGTTACCACAGATGGGAAAAGCACCTGAATATCCTCATGACTACCAAGGGAGGAGGTAGTGAAGATTTCTCTGAAGTAGCTTAGAAAATCTTGTGCATTTTGAGGTGTTTCATCAGTCCAGGATCTGTCCTCTCTTTTCAAAGCATCAATATTATTCCTTCTTCTTCTGTTCACAATGGAAACATGAAAGAATTTCGTGTTCTGGTCCCCTTCTTTCACATATTGAATTCTGGATCTTTGCCTGTGTAAAATGCTCTCTCTAGTGTACAGTTCAGTGAGCTCTAGCTGGAGTTTTTGAACCTCCTGATCAGAGAGGTTACACCCATTTATGCCTTGCAAACCCTCAAGTCTCATGGTGACCACTTTAATTCTCTCAGGGACATCTCCAAAGCAGTTTTTGTTCCAATGCCTGAGAGCTTTTTTAGTTACTTGCAGCTTGTTCTTAAGCCTGAAGGCCCAAGAACCCCTTGTGTCATTTTCCCAAGCCTTTGATCTTGACTGTCTCTTTACATGTCTTATCTCTCAGCCACATGGCCACAAGTTTGAAGGGTCTAGGCCCTAAGTCCCTTTCCCCCAAAGTGTTCAACACAATGGGAGAGTGATCAAAAACAGCAACAGCCTCATGTCTCACCACAGCCCAAGGAAACATATTTCTCCAATCTATGGAACTGATCACTCTATCCAGTCTTTGTTTCGTAATAGTTCTCCCCTTTTTCTTTTTGAACCAGGTATAAGGATTCCCTATAAAACCAATATCCATAAATCCCATTTTTTGATGAAGTTGTTGAGATCCCTTTCACAGAGGAACTTGTGGCACTTCCTCCCCATTTTTCACTCCAGCATGTTATATCATTAAAATCCCCAGCAAAACAGACTGGACATTTAAATTGATCCACCATAGCATAATGGCATCCCAAAAAGCTCCCTTTTCATTGTGGTTTGGTGCCCTATAGACCATATAGAGCAACCAATCCTTCAAACTGCAACTATCTCTA